>CAJNSZ010000003.1:2122166-2215980 GCA_905329745.1 Rotaria sp. Silwood2 | reverse complement strand
CCAGAAGTTTTTACCTAAAGATACATTTGGTAATCATTAGATAATTGCAAAATTTCCAATGAAAACAAATATGTATTTCTCGAGATATTCAATTTTGAAGTAGACTGAATTATTGTATTCTTCTTTATATAATGCAACTTTTTTTTTTGGATATTGAATATATCGAGAAAGACATGTTTGCTTCCATTGAAACTTTTTGAACTATCGAATAAATATTAAATGTATCTATAAGCAATTAATCCCATGGAAAAAAAACATACAGGAATGTGTTCTTGTAATGAAAAAACGCTTTGGTAAGACGCTATTGGCGTTGTTTTTGAACGTGTTTTCGTTGTAAAAAACGCGTTTTCTTTAACAGAAAAGAGCGCACTTTGATCTTCTTAGAATACTGCTGAGGTAGAATGGTTCTCAAGTGGTAAAACGTGTTTGAGATGATAAGCACGCGTTTTTGTTTTGAAGAAAAAAATATTGATCTTCAACTATATCATGTTTCTGAACCTCTTCCTTGCCGGATCTCTGATCATTCCTAGATAACTCGTCCCTTTATCAGTGGAGTTCGTTCTCGATCAACATGTTCTGGCTGGGTCCTAGACGAAGATTCTAGGAACGCGTTCTAACTAGTTATTTTTTGTTGCTTTATGGTAGATTCGACCAAGGGTACCTATACTTACGTAGTAGGGAAATGTTAAATTTTCTATTTGTATTGAATAAAAGCTCTATCTATTTGAAACTTGTACTTTTATTTGAAGTAAACGCCGAATTTGAGTTCAAATAAATATTCTATTTATAAACTTGAGACAGGGATTTTATTATAAAATTTTAAAAAATTTAAATTTCTATTATAACAATTGATCGAAGGTTCTGTAATTATTGTTTTATAAAATAAAAACAAACTTCGGAAAGAGCTCGCATATCAATAAAAATATTGTTAAAGCATGCGCTTTTGATTGTAACGTAAACTCATCTAAGGAAAAAATAGCTGATATAAGATTTTTTAATTTAAATTGATTCAGATAATTAAAGCAATCTTTTATTAAAAAAATCGAAAATAAACTCTTGATGATTCAGATTTTATGTCAATTTAAAATAAAAATGTCTGTTACATCAAAGAAAACCAGTGCAATCAAAAGCTTCAGAGAGATAAAAAAACACCATTCTTGTATTGTTGTGATAGTAGTCTTTATTTATTTTCTCATTGTGTGAAACGTCTTATTTTAGAAAACGAATTTCACATATAGCCTTAATCTGTCATAAAGTGCTTAAAACAGTAGCATTGAAACGTTCAAAACGAAGTCATTTCTCATGTATGATTTTTTGTTTTAAAATTGATAAAAAGCGTAAAAGAAGAGGTGTCTCCCTCTTTTTAACTCATCTATCTTATTTAGATTTACTTAGCTAGTTAAAAACTACGTAAATTTAAAATTCTTTTTTAAGACTATAATTGTCATCCAAGATAATTGATGATCAAAATAAGGATCCATGTTTCTCATTTCTTCATTTCGAAAAAATATTTTCTCTTTCTTTTTAGAAGCGATCTATTCTTTGTTTCGGCTGTTGCTGTTCACTCTTTATTTTTCATTTTTCGCATTTTCTATTTATTAATTTAACATGTTTACTTTCATCCGCATTGAATAAATCATATATAAGGTTGTTAGTATTATCTACTGAGGAAGAAATCGAAATTCAGGAAAATTTTAAATTTTCTTTGTAGTAGAGAGTAAAATTTCAACTTTTCGCTGGAAAGTTTTTCATTTTTCTGAATTTCAATTCATTCTCCAACACTCGAATCATATCTACAATGGTAGCTCTTCACATACTACAATATATCTTTATCAGAGACCGAAGTGAATAAGATTTCGATTCAGCTTCAGCCTGTGATCTAAATTGACTCACGAACACTGATATGGATTATTTTTCCAAGTTATAATCTGATTAATATACGCTTTTTATGTTGATCAAATGATAGCTGTAGCACATAGTTGTATTACCACCAATCATCATTGACATCTTGTATACAAATTTGTTTACACAAAAGTTGCAAACCGCACTATCTAAAACGTTCACCAATATATTCTAGTCATCGTAGTTTCCTTGAAAATTTTAGAAAATTCTAAAACATTCTTGATCTACCAATAACCGTTATTCAACGTCTTTAATCCAGGCTGTTACGGTCTGTAATGAGTGGGTGCGGGCGTCTCTAGGTCTATTATGCAGACTCTTTGAGATAACCGTTTTCATTAGTCAGGACTCCTATTTTTATGGGATATAATCGAGAAACATGTGCCCTCATATAACAATAGGCAAACTTCTTGATTGACTTTGTATTTTTATTCAATGAATTGTTACATATTAAGAAATGAATTCCATATGATTACAAACGCGTTCTAGCTATTCAAATAAAGCATGTTCTAAAACTGTACGAACGCGTTCTTTTTTAAATATTTTGATGTGTCCTTAAGGTGTATATTTTCCAACTACAGGAACGAGTTATTATCGAACGACCTGAAACGCTTCTATTGGGATAGCGTTCCTCTCGATGTGAAACGCATTCAGCATTAACATGTTCTTGGTGATACAAGCGCTTTTCTTATTCGTAAGAACGCATTCGAACGCGTTATTTATGAAAATGCGTTCTTACTCGTTCATTTTTCTTATTTTTTTTCCATGAGAAGATGTCAGATCAGACTTTTTATTGTGGATTTTTCAAAAATGCTTTACCCTTAGCGACAATACCAGTAAATCGGCCATAACTCTTTATCATTAGGCCATGGATACAAACTCTTTTAAGATTTTGCTTAGTTTTATAGGAAACTACTAGTAGCCATAATATTAAGTCGAATGGCGTTCGACAATTGGATATGTTCCCTTATAAGTTGTGAGTATTTCAATGCAAAGAGAAATAGATTTATTTGAATATTACCTGCATGCTATGCTCTATTGCTCTTGCTTTTGTTTAGTACTTCCAGATGAAGTTCTACGACATTGAAAAGAGTTCTTATTTTGACAATGAGTAATGTAATAAAAATCACTGCTAGGGAATGATGTTTGATCTTCATTATGATATTCTCTTTTTTTTTCATTCTTTTCTTGTTTTTCATGACGTAACAAGTTTATATATTCGAGTTTTATCTCTCATGACTATAATTCAATATATCATAGAGTCAGATGATATAAATTTAACTATTTTTCTCGTTTTTTCTTTCAATTAATTGAAAAATGAAAAAAAAGACTCTTTCCATGAGTACATAGAGAGTCTATTTTAATGTCATATTTCTCTTTTGAAATTTTAACGAGAATACTTGACAATAGTAAATCGAATTCTTATTGTCTACTAGTCACACGCATTTCTTTGAGTGGCATCTGAGTCATAAATGAGGTTCGATAAAAATCGTTTTATAATAATATTTTAAGAATTTATTTATTCTCATGAATGAATGAATGTAATTTTTTATTTATTTTACTATATTAATAATTTATGACAATAAAATCAGTCATTATCCATAGCAGTTGTTTCTCATTCAATGAAACAAATAACTAATTGACGTTAATTCACATAACATATGCTTCAGTGAATGCTAAGTTTGAAAAAATTTGCTTACATGCGCTAATATTTTTCCTTGTAAAGACTTTATAACATTGTTGAAAAATAACACAAACTTAACCCATTTTTTCGGAACCAATCATTATTTATTTATAGATTTTCATTTTCGTGCATAATAGAGATAACTTTGATAGATATAGTAAATACATGCTATAGGCTACCACCAATGTTCATGAGGGTGTTGTCTATAGAACCAGTACATTATCTTATAGAAAATAATGCTCTCATTCATATATACTCCGAATAAATACAACATCACTATTTCTCGATGATTTCAATCATTATTGAAGTTCTATAAGTTTTTAAAAAAAGTATTTATTAATTTTGACTATCTTTCAATGTTCGTTTCATACATTTTATTTTCTATCTCTTTTATATCCATTGAAGCATACATTTATATAATAATTAAAGTCTAATTATCAGTCGTTAATAGAATCGATATGCTGTTCTTGTTTATTTCATCTTTATAAGAACGAAAAAAAAAAAAATTTCTTAACAATAGAAATCATAAGTTAAAGGTTAAAGGATGTGTAGATTTCGTTCAGCCGTCTTCAGCATCACTTCGAACAAGGTCATCCTACTTTATGATTGTCTCTGACTGCTACAAACAAAAAACAATCACATTCTTACACCCTTCTATTAAACAGACATATTAAAAGTAAAACAATAAATGTTATTGTGTCGCTATTTCTATTTGCAAAACAGAGATTCCCGAGTCAAATGCGTATCGCCTCGCACTCTAGTGCACGCTTATGCAACATTAAGCAAGCTTGTGCGGAACATATGCCATGCCATTCCATGGCTTCAGACGTTCTAGAGAACCGCTGAAGATACAAATTAGCCAAGATCAAATGCGTTCACAGAGCCAAATTCTAAAGAGACGTGCAACGTGCATAAGTGTGAACTATGGCGTGAGTTTGACTTGCGAATCTCTGTTGCAGACATACCAAGAAAGTTTCTCTTATTCATTATCTCTACCATTGTTAAAATAATCTTCTTAAGAAAACCTCTTTCTTACATATTGAGAGTCGAATTTCTAGAAAACTATCTTATTTCACAAATAGACTCATTTGTATTATCTCCAATATCTTTCATAAAATAACCTTATAAAGAAAATGCTTCATATTTCAATTCTATGTACATGGTCATAGGAAAATCTTTTATTCTTTGTTTTTGTTAAGATTTTTCAATGATTCAGTTCAAAATAAAGTTTTTCTTCTAGATGACTAAATGCTGTTCCATTTGGATATAAAACATCATGAAACCATACTCTTGGTATTGGTGCATCTTTTGGAGATTTCCATTGATAATATGTTTGGGATCGACCAGCTACGAGACCCCATTGTATTGTACCGATTTTTTCACTGTTAAAATATTCTAAATGCGTAAATAATGTTGAGCCAAATGGACGTGCAAGCCATTCTGTACAAAGAATAGGTCGATCCCGTTGAATTTTACGTAAATCAGTTATATTTTGCATAACATTTGCTAATGGACCATATGAATGAAACGATATTACATCTGAAACAGATAATTCAAACAAAGCTAATGGTGTTGTTAATGGCCATTTGGCTACTCCAATAGTCATTGGCTGTTGAACGTTACGAACAGATCGAGCAGCTTCGTATATATAACGAAGTAAAGGTAAGATAACATTCACCTGTTTACTACATTCAGGTTCATTATATAGATCCCATGCAAAAACACGTTCATCAGATTTATAATGATTGATAACATCTATTGTATAACTAAATATAAATATATATATATATATTGTTTTCATATAATAATAAAGTTTAATGTCTTTATTTTACTCTCTAAGTATTGGCCAATTTGTTCTATTTAACACCATTGATTGACCAGGACATCGAACCCATTGTGAATTATGTACACCTGGTATAGGCTCTGGTTGTTTGCCTAAATGTGGGTTAGCATTCCAACATTCATCAAATAAAACAAGCATAACTTTTAAATTATTATTTTTGGAAATATTAAGAAATGTATCTAAACGTTCAAAAAAATTTCTTGGAGTTTCTTGCCATACAAGTACATGAAGAAAAACTCGTAATGCATTCATTCTTAATCGATGATTAGCCCATTGAAGTTCACGTTTGATTGTTACTTCATCAAATGTATCTTGCCACATTTCAAGTACATTGACAGATGTGGATGGCAAATAATTGGCACCAAGTAACCATGGCTGAGAAGTATACCATGACTGTGCACGTGGTATTGGCCAACGACTTTTCTTAATACGTCAATCAGAGTATTTAAAATAAACAATAAAAAAGCGTATATTTACTGATGCTTCTGCATTTAATTTTGCTGCAATGTCACTACTCGCATCGCCATCAATAGATTTCGTTGGTTGACGAAGGACAATTAATACGAGGATAAATACACTGCCAATCAAAATTGTCAACCATCGAATGGCATGTGGCTATTAATTTTTCAATATAGACATTTATTAAACATAAATCATCATGCTTTTTTTTTTTTACATACTCGCATCGTGATTGAAGCAATATGCCTATCGAATATTTCTGTCGGATCTACAGCCATTGACTGTAAAGATATGTGTCTTTGTTATATAGAGTATCGCAAGTTAAAACGATAGTCATTGCAATTGTGTGTGCAACTGAATATAGAAAAAAAAAAAAAAGAGAATTAAGAAAAAGAACAACGTGAGTTTGTATGTGCTTATACTTACTCACGTAAATAGCTTTTTTTTCTACCGTTCTTCTACCAATATTTCTTTTTTTAATGAATGGTGACTTGTCAAGCAAGCCTTAAAAAGTGAGAGAAGTGGAACTATAAGAAAAAAAAAAGGCGAAGAAATTTTAAAATACATTTGCCTTTATTCATATATTATTTTTTTAATTGTTTTTTTCTTTTCATAAGTAATTATTCAAATTTGCACAACGTTGTCACCACACTAGTGCTTTTATTTTTAGAAAAAAAAATGCAAAAAATTAAAAGAAAAAAAAATATATATAAATATATATTAATTAGCTGTTGGAACGGGTCGCTTGTGAAAATTTCTCCATGCTTGTTTTAGAGTAGCTTGTAACTCTTCATATTGTTCTTGTTTCGAATAAATATATATAGGAGGTAAACTAATTCTTGAAGAATAAGAAGAAATATTCTAAAAATAAATTTATTTTATTTTTCATCATATCAAAATAAAAATCTTACGGTAGAATATGTAGATATTGGTTCATTTAAGGTATTTCCTAGATTTACAAGAAGTTGTTCAACAGGAACAATCGTTTCATTACTATCACCGGATATACTATTGTGATCAAAATAAAAACTTATAGTATATTTTATTAACAAAAGATATAAGGGAAGGGAAAGAATAGAAGATATATATGAAGTTTGTCATATGCAAGTATGTGTATGAATAAAAGCTGTTCAACTATACATATATATGTGATATGGGGGACTAAGCTCATAGAGAATTTGATTTTGCGGCAAATTCAGAAAAAAAAAAGAAACGTCTTCAAAAATACACCATCGAAAATATAAGAAATACATGCGGTATAGTGAAGTAAGCGGTACAATAATATAGCAGTATAGCGGAATAAGCGGTACAATAATATAGCAGTATAATGACATGAGCAGTATACCGGTAAAGAGGTATAAGAACTATACCACTATACCTCTATCCTGCTGACATCGCTATAAGGTTATGCGCGTGCATATATTGATTTTGTTCCAGATTATTATTTTTTTACACAAAAAATGATTTTGCCGCAAAATTAAAATTCCCATCATATGAAAGAACTTACAGTTTGACTTCTTAATAATAATTTCGATGTAGATCGTCTATACATATTTATTAATAACAATAAAACTAGTTGTTGAATTTCGCTACATTTATGAGAAAAGAATTTATAGAATAATTTGAATCATACCTTGGCGAAAAAATAGTAGGATTTGGTTGAGGTTCAAGTTTTTCATTCGATGATGTTCGTATTATATTATTTGTAGTTGTGCATGCAATGTTCTATGATTGAAATATAAATAAATCAAAAAATAATTTATTTCTATAAATGAAAATGATCTTTTAGAATAAAAGCATAGTCATAAAAAAATTTCAATATCCAGAAAAAAAAAATCAATTATTTGAACTATGACAAAAATATGCGATGATCACACTGTATATTAGAAAAATTTCTTTTCTCTGTTGAGATAATTATATAGAAAATATTCTTTAAACTTATGTCTACAAGAAAAATGATTAACGTACAAATCGTGTTAATGGTCTTATTTGTGTTTTTGCATCATCTCCCATTTGTGCATGCCATTTTTTAAGACGATCTTCAATTTTTTCAACATGAACTTGATCATTTGTTAAATATTGTATTGTAGTTGCATTTCCCAAGCGTCTATGTCGAGATGAACGTGTGTCTGTTCGAAAATAAGTTGCAGTTCCCTGTGAACGATCTTTACCATTTGCATGTAGCGTTGTACCTGATCGACGTATATGCTATATAATTTATTTACTGATAAAAAAGAAACATGAATATAAAAAAAAACAAGAAATCAAACCGGATGAGATGCATTATTTGAATGTAAAAGCCATGATTGTTTACTATGATATTGTGCTTGTTCATCAGTAATTGGCGGTGCTAATTGTCTTTTCATTAAAGCAATAAATAATGGTAAATGTATAATACGTGATGGATATGCTTGTAATGAAAGAACTACCATTTCACGTAAACGTTCACTTAGAATTTGTGCACCATGACGTTTTTGTAAACGAACAAAATTATGTTTTAATATATAAAATAAATCACATGGACCTGTACATCGAGCTGAATTAATATGTGTTGATAAATCACATACATAAGATTCAAGGCCAATAATATCACCTGCGCCTAATAGAGCTAACTGTAATATTCGTTGAGCACGTTCTTTTTCAGCTTCAGCAAATGTCATATGACGTCGTTTTATAGCAAGACTTTCTCTATGACTATCGATATTTATTGTCGATGGAATATGAACATTGGATGATTCTGATGGTTGATGCATTGGTAAAAATGTTTCAAGAGCACGTCTATTATGCAATTAAATTAAATTAAATTTAAAAAAATTATAAATAAATTATAGAATCTACTGTCTCATTGAATCTGATTGTGGAAGAAGATATGGATATTGTAACCAATGTAATAAAGGATCCATAGTTATTTTAACTTCACCGCTAAATAAATGAAGATTATTTTTTTCTTTTCGATAAGAGATTCATGTGTTTTTTTTTTTTTGTTTTACCTCCAAATAAAATAAACAGCATCAGCACGTGTACCTTGTTTATAAAGCATACTATCATAAGAAAATCTACCTCGTTCTAAACTAAGACTAACAAGACGTTTAAGTCTTGGTGACCAGGTAGAAAATAATGGGCATCGATTGATAAATTCGGTTTTCTCTTGTAATTCTTTTTCATGTGCTGCTTTAAGTGTTCTTTTTGTTTAACGAAGACAAACAAATTCAGAATTAAATTATATTAAAAATCAATTAAATTCAAATCTTTACATACCGATTAAAAACTTCTCGATCAACAACTAATAAATCTGTTGGAGTAATGCTCATAACTGTTGCACTTCGTGGTTCATTTGTTACAAGTGCACGTTCACCAAAATCAAAACCACCAACTAAAATCCATATGATAACGTTTATTTTAAATAATCAATAAAAACAAAAAAAGGAAAGACTATTTCTTATTAAATTTCTCATCATAATTACAAGAAAATAGCAATCATGTTTGTTGTTTTTTAAGCAAATCATATTTTTCTTACGTTCTTTAAAAGCAAGACCGTTTCCTTCTGAATTAATTTTTATTATATTTCAAATAAAAATAAATAATTCTCAAATTTAGAATTTTTTATTCTTACCTAAAGTAACAATATAATTACCAAATTCTTGTGCTATAAGTTCTTCACGTTTATTAGGATCATGATCAAGTTTTGAAAATTCTTTTATAGTATCAAATTCAGGTGAAGCTTGTTTTGGACCATCTTCATCAAAACGATAAATGTTTACTGAACCTTGTAAAATAATGTAGAATCTATTAAAATAATCCTATTAAATAAATTTGAAATCAAGAAAATATTTCAATAGCTTACGTATCTCCTGGATCTCCTTGACGAATAACAACGTCCCATGCTGGACGTCGTTCCAACATAATTGTTTTACATATATCATGAATAACATCTTTAAGAAGAATTTATTTTTAAGAAAGAAAGATAAAAACAAAATCTAAATTTTACCATCAGATATTTTTTGAAATATTCCTTGTTTCTTTTTTAATGATTGCTTAAGCCATGGAAATATAAAATCATTTATTTCCGTTGTTGTTCGTTGATTAGGTGGTTTACTAGCAGCTCGTATTAAAGTTTCATAATTCAATGCCATTATAATATTTAGCAATCAAATGTCATCATCCGTACAAAGTAATTTTTTTTTTTAGTAAGGCTTTGTCAGTTTAACGAAAAAAGCGAAGAAAAAAGTGTTTGTCTGTTTTCTTGTAACAGTGTAGGTTATGAATACTTATCAGCGCCTGTTCCTCGTTTTTCTTTTTTAAACTGACAGCTTGTCTTTTAATAGTATCGTTATTTCTCTCGCTGTTTGCAACTATTCCTTGCATCTCAACAATTTTCGGAGTGCAGCAACGACAAGAATAAAAGTTTTATATACAACAAGAAAGAGAGAGAGAGAGAGAGAGTGAGACGTATGCTCTCTGTCTCTCACGCCCGACGATCGACACAAGGGCGTTATAGTGTTCGGAAGCATAGGGATCAAACAAACACAATTATCACTCCATACGACTCGAGTATCCACGTACGATTAAATATAGTAAGAGGAGAAAGAGACAAAACGACGTAAGTTCAATGAACATGACAAAAAGTAGAATGAATGGAATTTCGAAGAATAAGATAAATACACTATAGATTGATTTTGATTGTGTTTTGCTTTCATGCTACATAATAACAATAGACAACATATGCGTGTATGTCTGTTTTTAATTAGGTTTTTAGAAACAAAAAAGAAGATGTGACTATTATTTTTCATTTTATATAAGAAAAAAAAAAAATTTCCACGTAATCTTTACTATTCATGTACAATCTACTACTAATACTTTTCAATGACAATAAATTTTTATATGTTACCAAATATAAATTCTTTAAAAACAAATGATATAAATTGCCTCGTGTGTTCTTTATAAAGTTAGGTACATCTAACTATTGCATGTTAGATTTATATAATGTCTTTAAATATAAAACTCATTTGAGTTGTATCTAGGTGTTCTTTAACCATCACCCATTTTTTTCTCTATGATAACAATTGAGTTTTATCATTTATTTGTTCTTGTCCTTGGAAAGGATTCAACTTGTCATCATAAATAACGCTTTTTTTTATACTTTATTCAGAAAAAAAAAAGTAAAATCAAAATTTCGTTTTCGACTTTCACCTATTGGTAATTATGATAAAAAAGTGCTTCACCAACCAAAGTAGTCAATAACAATGTTTCTTCATATATTTATAACGAACGAAAGAAATAGGTGAATTGATGGTATGAATACTTTTCTCCTATAGGTGTACTTCAAAAATTTATATCGATCAAATGAGTATATTTATGAAAATTACTCATTAATGAGTCAATAGAGATTGAGTTGTTAACGAAGAAACTGTCGACAACGAATCTTTTTATTTAAATATTTATTAACAGTTAAATTACAGGGATCGAATTGTTAACAATATACGATATGAAATAAATATTTGAAAATCTTTGTGTGCAATACTATGATATTTTTTTCTCAAAATAACCTTGAAAAAAAAATCGTCAAGACAAACTTTTGTTTTCAGAAATATTGCATTCTTCAAGTCTGCTATGCATTATTTAAAAACAAATACTATAAAATACTTTTGTTCTACAGAGATTGCATCGGTATGTTTATTTATTTGCTAAATCAATTCGACAAAAGAAATGGAAATTATGTAGCTGCAATTTTTTTTGTAAACTTCTATGATGAAAAATTATTTTCAAAAAAAAAATCAGAAACAACTCTAATTTTATTCAATAGAATTTTTTGTTAGAATTCGATGTTTTTCTCGCATTTACATTTGTTCAATATGAATGTAATGAGAATAAAAGTGACAAAATTGACGTGATACAATTGAACCGATTTAATCAATATAGTTTTGTTTTTTTCTATTCTTCGATGTCACTACTTGACTTTTATTTTTAAAGTTCTTCGGTAATTGACAACTTTCACCAAGAAACTAAACAGTGAACTCAATAGAAGAAGCGATTGACGTTACTCGAACATTTGGTATTTCTGTGAATAAACAGATGCAGAAAAATACTTCTTGAATAATTTATTCTTCAATAGAACAAGAAAAAAAAATGAGAAACGAAGTGTTATTTATCAACTAGAAAACATTCCAAACGATTGACTTCATAATATAACTACTGATTAAATCTCTATGAGTCTAAGAGAATGTGAAAGAGTTCAAACTAATCACTCTCCTTTTCCATTATACTCATTTATTACTAGTAGCAGCGCCAGAATTTTTCACCAGGGTGAGTTCAGTCCACCCTGAGTTTTTACGAAATAAAATACTGTCTTAAAACTATCGATACTCAAAACTTTCCAGGGTGGACTGAGCCTACTCCTGGCACCGCCACTATTTATTACCATTAATGTTAATTATGATACACGACGTTCTTCGGTCATTTTCTTTTCTGTCATGTAACAGATGGCCAATAAAGAATGATCGTGCCAGTAGTTTGTAAAATTGTCTAGAAAATTTAATGAAAATGGCTGGGTGCAATGATAGTAGAGAAACGATATCCAGTCAGCAATTCTATGCTCCTCGAAAAAGATCCGCCTACTTTCAAACTAATCTTTTGAATCTCCGAGTTTTGTGTCATTGTTTTTGATTGTATACAAAAAAAACTGTCGGCGTCAATTAATGAGCTAATACTGCCCTTTTTTTTTGGCATACTGTAAATCTTTCTGTACTAAAAGTTTTATTTAATAAAATCAAGTATACTTTTAATAAAGATTCAGAATTATTACCAAATCGGAAGAACGTATCATTCTGTGATTTAGAACCCAACGAACTGTTACAAAAGCTGTTTTCTGTAATAAGTAGTTCGACTAAGGAGAATGATCAATGGTTACTACTGATTGAGTATAGTTTTTCAGTTATCTTTTTGCAATTATTTCTATTGGATTTTGTAGAGAATTTCGCAAACTATGGTTTGGAAAAAATTCTTGAGTCAAAGTTTGAAATTTGAGAGAGATATTTACAGAATACAGATAGAGTCTTTCACTGTACACTAGTCCTTACTATACCAGTACTGAATTAGAATAACCATATTTATTTTCAGCTATGGAGAATGTCAAGGCTTAATTCAGAAACGTCAAATTCTTGAAGTCTTCAAAGTTTTTATTTCTTATCCGAACTTATTCAATAGCCAAACATGAAATCAAACAATGTTTAATCATTCGAAATATATCCTTTTTATATCCAATTCGATCGTCGAAAAGACAACAATGATCATAAACCAATCTGCTCGTAAGTCTATTATGCAAATTTCACAATATATGATATTATACATTGCTAACACAAATCATTTCAAGATATCTCATCAACATAATTCCTTTTATCTTAGTTGTTGATAAATTGTTTAGATAAACACTGTTCGTTTTTGTTTATTATAAGTGCATGAGCTTGAGAAACTTTTATGAAAGAAAAGATACAGCGTACGTATGACAAAAAAAGAGAGAGTGAGATAGAGAGAGAGAGAGAAAAATAATAATAAACTAAAATTACACAAACAAATATAACTAGAATAAAACAGTGTTGTCTTTCAATGTCGCTCTAATGATATTAGATGAAGTTAATTGCTTTACCACAAGTCGCCTGAAGATTAGCTTCTTTAAATGACTCCGACCATGTCTAAAATACAAATTAACCATTAAACTAAATGATAAAAAAAAACCGAAAATACATACTGGATGAGCATGACAAACACGCGCTACATCTTCACATGATGCTCCATATTCCATAGCTAATGCTGCTTCATTAATTAATTCACCAGCGACCTAGAAAAAAAAAAGAACCAATCTTAATAAACTAAAAATCTAACAAATTTAACAAACATACTGAATTAATCATATGTACTCCAAGTATTCGATCAGTTCTTGCATCCGATAATACTTTAACAAAACCTTCAGCTTCATTTATTGTTTTAGCACGACTATTAGCTGCCATAGGAAATTTGCCAACTTTATATTTAATTCCTTCTTGTTTTAATTGTTCTTCAGCTTTTCCAATCCATGATACTTCAGGAAATGTATATATAACACTTGGTACACAATTATAATCTATATGTGGTTCATGACCCAAAGCAATACTTTCAACACAGATAATTCCTTCATCTTCAGCTTTATGTGCTAACATAGGTCCTTGAATACAATCACCTATAGCATATACACCTTTGCATGATGTTTGAAAATTTTTATCAACTTCAATTCGACCACGTTGATCTAATTTAACACCTACAGTAAAAATAAAAAATATATCATCGGGAATTAAAATTTTATTCATCAAATTTTCTTACCAGCACTGTCAAGTCCAAGATCTTTTGTATAAGGTCGTCGACCAATACATACAAGTAAAGTGTCACAATCAAGCTATTTTTTATTTGAAAATATAATATTGAATAAAAAAGGATAGAGAAAAAAATATATATATATTTACCGCTTCATTATTACCACCTTTAGCTCCTTCAACATTAACACGAATATTTCCATTAGATTTTTCTGCTCCAGTTACTTTTGTATCAAGTTTAAATTTGAGACCTTGTTTTGTTAGAATTTTTTGAAAAGTTTTACTTATTTCCATGTCAATACCAACACCGCCGATATGAGATAAAAATTCTACACATGTTACATCTGCACCTAAACGACTCCATACAGAACCCTATAATATACGTACATATATATATATATAACTTCAATTTAATGTAAAATATTTTGAAAAACATACTAATTCAAGTCCAATAACACCAGCGCCGATTAAAACCATTTTTTTAGGTATTTGTTTGAGTGAAAGAGCACCCGTAGACGAAACAATAGTTTCTTCGTCAATCTATGGTTTGTTTTTGAAAAAAAAAGAACAAAATTCAAATGATTTATGGAAATTAAATAAAACAGAAAACAAAAGTCTACTTACATTAATACCTGGAAATGGTGTTACTTCAGAGCCAACAGCTAATAGAATATTTTTAGCTTTAAGAGTTTCATTTGAACCATCTTCTTTTTTTACAGTGACTTGACCAGGTCCACTTAGTGTACCATGACCACGAATACCAGTAACCTTAAAAATATATAATTTAATTTAATTATAATGATAATTTTTTTGTTTTACTTTATTAGCTTTAAATAAATAAGCTACACCATTTGTAAGATTTTTAACAGCATCTTCTTTTTGTTTCATAAATACAGGTAAATTAAGTGAAACACCTTGGCCTAAAATTTAATATTATATTATATTTTAAATTAAATCTTAATTACATACATTCAACGCCTCGTTTGTTAAGTTCACCATGTTGAGCCATGTGATACAAATGAGAATTGTGTAACATTGCTTTTGACGGTATACAACCAACATTAAGACATGTTCCACCGTATGTTGCACTCTTTTCAACACATGCTGTCTGAAAACAAAACCTATTTTTATAAAAATTCTCAATTTAAGATGAACAATATACTTTGAGACCAAGTTGAGCAGCTTTAATAGCTGCTACATATCCTCCAGGTCCAGAACCGATGACAACAAGATCAAATTGTTGCTCTATAGGAAAATTTTATATAGTTTTAGGGAAATTCCCAGTTTTATTCTTACCACCACCACTTGATGATGAAGCATTTCGAAGAAGTACACTACCGGAATAATTGACACATCGGCTTGTAACCTTTTATAGAATAAAAGTAAATGGTACTTATTATTATTATTATTATTAATGTAATTACCCGTTGCCAAGGTACTACTTTCGAAAACATCTGAAGAAATAAATAGAAAAATAAAAACTTGATTTTGTTTTTATGTAAAAAAAAACTTAAATATGAAATAAACATATGTCAATATACACAAATCAAAAACGCAGAATTCATCAAATAATAATTCTTTTCTTTTTCTTCATATAGCAGTTTAGGTAACTGAATTATTCCTTCTATTTTACAGTCATTTTAATTCGAACATTTTTCTTTGAATGGTCCAAAGAATAAGATCCATCCATTCCGTTTCACCATTGTTATCATCATCAACAATTCCATCCTCTCTCTTGCTTTCATCAATCATGTAAGATGTCGCTAGAAAGCAGGAACGATGGAGTAGATTTTACTCGTTCATATGACAAAAGGTGTGAGGACAGTTTTTACATTTACACTCATCATATTTATCCTACATCCTAAAACAGTCTTTTCGATTTTCAAAGTTCCGTTCAAAATTTCAATAAGACGTAGTACTTGCAAAAAAACATGGATCAACACACACACACATTACAATCTTTATGGGATATTGTAGCTAAAATATTATTAAATAATTGATTATTCTCGGAGCCGTTATACATGATTGATATGAGTCAAAAATAGCCAAATTAAGTACGATCATGAGTATTTTATGAAATTGTTTCAATCTTTTTTGAGATAAAAATATTTGTTTCATGGCATCAAATACAACTAGTTAAGTGTGAAACCTTACATCTATCGATTCAACAACAGGGAGATTAGGAACAACTTTACCACTTCCATCATCGACAGGCATTAATCATTGAACCGTTCGATTTCAGGTTGACTTGATATATTTTCTTGATTAGAAAAAGTAACATCGAAAGAGATATCAAGGCATGAATTGAAGTATACAATAAAAAAAATTGCCAACAAGTTTGATTAGAAAACTGTTTATTTTAAATTGTTCGTTTGAAGCATGTCTCGAGAAATGATGGATGTTATTTGCATTAAAAAAAAAAGGCATACCATTTTATTGAGAATTAAGAGGTGAATCTATTAGACTAAAAAATGAAGCTTGAACAAACGAATATTAAATGAAAGATAATTAAAATACTGAGAAGTCCGTCTGGATAAATATTTGCTTTATTGGGCAGAGTTTATTTCATACAGTATAGAAAACAAATACAGTGAAACCTCTACTAGTGAACACTTTTTTTTTGCGACACCTTTTGCTATTATAACCTCTCTAATATGAACATGTTTTTTTGACCTGTTTCTTTTTTCTGTCTCTTGTTACCAATGCACTACAAGCACATTTTGTGTACGCGGCGGATTCAACTGTTCTACATGTAAAGTAAAGAATGACATCATGACAAAAATTTATTTTGCAAGAAAAAAAAATACTTAATTAATTCATGATAATAAAACTGGTAATGGTTTATCACAACGTAAATTGGATGAAAAATATATTATATCATTTAGCTCTGTATCAAATATTTTAAAACATAAAAAAACAAAATAATTTAATGATTATGAAACAAATTAGAATTAATAAATTGTCAGACAAAAATTAAAAGGTGTTAATTCACAAAAGTTAGACCATCAATTGTACGAATGGTTTGTATAGCAAGCAAGGTACAAAAAAAAATGACTTCAAAAACAAAAAAGATAAATAGCATTAAAGGATTTATTTTAAAAGCAATTAATTTTGTGTTATACTTGAAAAATTTTTGAATCCAAATCATTGAGATAAAAATAGACGAACAAAAGAATAAATAATCAGACTTTTATCTATGAATAATACCAAGGCGAATTTTCTGGAATCTTTTCTTCATTTCACAGCAAATCACATTTCAACTCTCTAAAATGAATACGTTCGTATAGTAAGCTGATTAACTGATAGTTAAGCATCGTAAGTAAAAAACTAAAATTATTTACATATACTGTACATCCTTCTTGGCAAAATTCTAGTTATGTCATTGATTCAAATGTTATGATTATTGTTTTCTTTCTTTCAAAATTGAATTATTATTTGTTTGTTAAATTATAATTTTTATGAATTTCGATCTATATTATCAATATTAGTTATCTAAATATTATCACATACAATATCTTGTCTTAATACCAACATTACCTACATAATGTAATAATGTTTCCTTAGTAAAATTGGAACGACTAATTGATAAAACATCACATGATTCATTAATATCAATTCCACCTGATTGATCTTTATCAAGTAAATTAAATACTTCTCGCAAATTATTCCCAACATATGTTTCCATCATAATTGGTCGTAAAATACGTACAAAATCAGCAAATGTTAATGCATCTGTAGCAGATACATATGTTGGCATCATACGTTTATATTCATCATGCTTGATTGCTGCTTGATATTATCGATCAGGATTTTGTTTTTCTGTTAATATATTAAATTCAATTTGTTCATGTATTTCTTCATAATCGTAAAAAAGTTTTATAATTCGTCCGTATTGACGATAAATTGTTTCAGTTATACAATAATACAAGTTTGTCATTGGAAGTTGATAGTATAAAAGCAAAAAAAGACGCCACACTGATCATTGTTTAGGTATGTGAACCAAAGTTTTACATATTAGGTTGCTTATTACTATTAACGGGCAGGTAAAATTTACGCTATGAAGAAAATTGGATGATGATTTCAATATTTTCTTTTTATAAAAAATAAATATTTAAAATATCTAGGTCGACAAATACAAAGTTTGTATACGACATGGATAAGACAATGTTCCTAGTACTTTAATCGTCATCAATGAAATGTTTTAGGCATTTTACTATCAACTTCTAATCAGTTTCAAATTATCTTTTGTTTTCGAGAATGTTTACTGGAAATTGTATCAAAAAACGATGAGATTCCATCTTAATAAGAATGTTTTGTTTAAACCGAGCCGTTTGATTGTATGTCGCAAATTGATTTTTATAAGAGAATTTGAATTCAAGATAAAAGACTGATTATTTATTCTATTTATATATATATATAGTTTAAATTCTATGATAAAATATCATGATTGAACTCTATTTCATGCCCTACATTCACATTCTGTATAACATGAGGTATAACATTGGTACATATCTGTAAATAGACAAACTACATGTTCATATTTTCAAAACAATTAAAATAAATATCAGTATTAAATTAGATATATGACAGAAGTGAAAAGAACAACACTAAGGATGAAAAGATTAAAAACAAAGCTCCAATGGATAAAATACAAAATGAGAAACCTGAAGAATTCATAAACCTCTTTGTACTAATTCACCATAAGATTTGATGAGATGAGTGGTTTTGTTTTTAGACAAGTTAATAGACTCAAACAATCTTTTGTTGAGCAAGTCTTCAATTCTATAAGTTTAATATTCTTTCTAGGAAAAGCATATATATCTTAATTGAGAAAAGCACTAAAAGAACTTTTTATATATACAATATGAAATTTTGTACTTAAATAAACAAGATCACAAAAAAAAATATTTACGATAAAGTTCACAAATTTATATGTCATTATTCATGTTCTTTGAAAATTAACAATTGGTGTCCATTTTCTTATTGCTATAAAAGAGCCAACAGCTAATGCAACAATAATACCCAATAAAATAAAACCAATCCATAAAGCAGCTATTAATGCACCTGTATGTTTATAAACTAATTTCTGAGTTTGTTTAGTAATTGTTTGTGTAACATTATGATAAACAAATATTGTTTCGTTAAAATAATTTGTATAAATTTCTGACGGTAGTAAAGAAAGCATTAATATTCGTAGACTATTTGATCGAGCTTGTAAATCAAAAGCTCCATCATTATCTCGAACATAAAAATTTTCATCATTTATTTGACTAGCTAATTGTCGAATTAATTCAAGTAATGATAATTCTTTACGAGAATGGGATGATACAGGTGGATTATCAAGAAGTATAAATGTAACATAAACATCTTTATCTTGTTGATTCGTTGTATCACGTGTTGTATCAATAACAAAAGATGATAGACGAATATGACGAATTTTAAGATCATTTGCTAATTGCATATGTAGATGATTTTCAAGTGATAATAAATGTTGATGAACTGGATATTTAGCATCATTATTAAGTGTCATACGAAGGATAGCATAATGAAAATGATCACTTGGTTCTAATGCTCGATAACATTCACCAAGTGTTGAATCAATAGCTTCAAATGAATTTGGTCGAGGATTATAATTGAATATATCTTTATAAAAAGAAAATTTTTATGAAATTATCTCAAAATTATTCTTCAAGAAATAACTCCTTTTTTGTTTAAAGTACATTAAGATTTCGTTTGATTACTCTGATCTAATATTGTATACACTGACTTTTTTATATGGATGAATTCAGCGATTCAAAATAACAATTTCTGTCACTGATCTCTTTTTATTGATTATTTTTTCAGTTAAATCTTGGAAAATAATGGATGATGTACTGAAATATTTTTATTTTATAAAAATTCCTCTTCGTATGATATATTAAAATATATTAATTTTATGTGAAAGAAATATTATATATTTAAAGATCTCATATTTTCTCAAATGCAATTTGTCTGTTATTAGTCAAGTATTATTCTCTTGGTCGAGAACCCTTTCTTTTTCGAGTTTTAAAAATCATAGCTTGGTAAAATTGTTAGAAACTTTTAGAATAGATAGATCTCAATGAGATGAGTAGAATACAAGATCTATATAGATTAAACATACTTCCTTCTCAAAAATCTTACTATGTTGTTTAAGTTTGAAATTTTGTCTGTGGTAATCAGAAACAAATCTTGACATACAACAGTTGCAAGAGACAACAGAGCACTCATCCCTATTGGATCGAAGTACCAAAAAAAAACATGTTGAGTTCAATCGGTCATACCTTATAGGAAAAAGGAGAAGAAAATTTCAACTTGTCATATGAAAATCATGTGTATACAAAAACCAAACACAAAACTACATTTGTGTTTTTCTTTTTTCGGATAAAAGAAACTTATTTAGAACATGGAAGTTTTTATTCATAAAAATGTATTCATTAGATAGGATCCTTCTTAAAAAAATCTTATACATATGAACCTACTTGCTTCTTGATTTATTGTTTTTGATGATTCTGTTTTATATATTGTCGCCATATTAACTTTAATCGGAATAAATTCTGACAAATCAATATCATTATATTTTGCACTCCAATACCATTCATATTGTTGAATTAATGTATTTAAATCACGTTGACCAATCCATCTATGACATTGAACATGTTCACGTCCACAATTTGTTAATCCAGTATATTGAAATTGAACTGAATTATTAGTAGCACCGAATTGAAATAATATTTCATTTGTTGTTCCAATTGAATGAGTACTTACATTCATTACTATACATTGTTGTGTTTCACGTGTATAGATATAGCTTAAATTAGTTGAATAATCAATAAGTATTTGATTCTGTAGAGGAGATGTTATTATTTTGTCCGTAATATAATCGATTCGTTCAAATTTTAATGTTTCATCAATAAAACGATTATATGATTCAATTCTTGATGAAGTATCATTATTCTTCGGTATATAAATTTCAGCATGTAATAGTAAACGAGATGGTAAATTTTGTGGAAATTCTTTTGTATTGATTCGATTTGGACAATATACACCTGATGGTGTTGTAATCGTAAGTGAAGGATTGGATACATAACGAATAATATTATATGTATATGGATAATTATTTGACCGAACATCTATTTGAACAAAATCTGGTGCAGAATTGGTATGCATTTCATTTGGTGGAGATTCACTTAAATAATAAGTTGCATTAATAGTTAAATTTTCTTGATTTATATAAAAACATGATTGAAATTTTTTTTTTACAATTCCATTACGAATAATTTCTTTTCCAATATATCGTGTGTAAAATTGCATACTATAATTATTTCGTCCATCAAAACCTAATAAAATCGATGGTTTGACATATTGACTAGTAGTAATAAATGGTAAATATTCATTTGATTGTATTTCTGAACGATCACATTTTAATTCATCATTAATAGTTAATATTTCATTTGTTTCAAAATCATAATATATTTGTAAATTTTTTTCATAATTACGAAAATAAATCGTATCTCTATGAAGTCCAATAAATAATTGCGTAACTTCAAAGGTTTCAACATCAGTTGTTATTTCACTGAAAATTTCAAAGCGATTTGGAAATATTTTAGGCCATTGTGAATCTGATGGTGATGTAGTAAGACCGTTAGGACAAATATTTAAATCAATTAATTGACACCAAGATATTTTACAAAGCATAAATACAATTAACAATAATAGGTTACGAAACATGTTGAATGTTTCAATGTGACGATAAAAAAAAACCTGACGAATATGATAAGAACATAAACGAAGCACATAATACTTGTATTCATTTATTTAAGCATTTATGATGATGTATACTTTTTACTTTTTTTTCGTTGCATGTTTCATTTTGATAATCATCATTCATGGAGATGATAAAGTTACTTATCCAATTTTTCCTAGACAAGCTGAATTTACAATTGAAAGTATTATTATGGATGGTGAACATAAACGTACATTTGTTGAATGTATTTATGATTATGATAATAATTATCTTATTATAATTAGTGAACAAACTTTTGAATATTATAATTATACAATACTTAAAAAAGCTATTTATACAAAAAATATTTTACAACAATGTAATGTCTATCCAATAGATATTGATAATTCATCCGATGGATTTTCTGGTGTAACATATGTAGATCATAATATAACACATATTCGATCATTATATGATTTTTTACTTTTAACATCAAATGCAACATATTTTGGTGAAACAACTTTACGTGGTTATATTCATGTTCAACAATGGATATCATCAATATCAAATGTTTCAGATATTATTTGGTCATTTGCTAAAACAAATTATTTTATGCCATGGAATTCTAATAATTATACTATTCCTATACAACGTATTATAAAACGAAAAGATAATGGAATTATTTTAGAAATATTAAATATTTTTAGTTATAAAACAAGAATAATTAAAACTGATTTAATACCACCGAAAAGTATTTTTTGTAATGATTTAATTCCAACAGATCAACTTATAAGTTTACAAGATATTGGTATCAAATTTCCTGATAAATTTAGTGTTCGTATTGATGCTTCTACAAGTTTTCAACAGCTGTGGCATTCAGTTCATCTTCATTATTATTTAACAGATGAACGAAAATTAATTCGTTATGATTATACACCATTTGATAATACTCAAAATTCCATAACAATGATATTAGATTATTCAGAAAATGCATCATGTTCATATAAAATAGATCGTCGTACAGGTTTATGTATTATAAATGAATCGATTGCAATGAATTCATTAACATCGATATTACATAATCCAATTGAAACATTAATTAAATATGAAGATATTCTTCTTTCGAATCCACCTAAACAATTTTTTCAATATACTGGTAATCGTCCATGTCGTGGATCAATTTTATGTACAATTCTTATTGGACAAATGTCACAATTTCCATTAGATTCAGATGAAAATTGGCTAGTAACAAATATTGAATGGGGATGGTCTAAACGAAATATTTATGATGATGATAATAATACTCCGTATGATTATCCAGTTTATCTTAATTTAAATTTATATAGAAATATCAATGAACCAGCAGCTAATGTTCATTATGAATTTTATGATTATCGAACTGATGTATATTTAAATGAATTTGATATTAATTTATGTTATCGATCAAACCAATTATGGTATCTTCATTTAGCATTTCAACTTAAAATTAGAAATCAATCAACAACAAATGATATTGAAAATATTTCAATTAATCGGTTAAGATTTATTTATTTTTTTTTTTGTTATTTATTTATTAATAGATTTTTTCTTTTCTATTCTTTATTAGACAACATTTAACTGAATGTATTCGTGCACAAATGATGAGGATTATGTCAATAAAATACTTACGTATATCTCAACTTGAACTTAATCATCATTTAAATCAACCAGATCATAATGATACACTCTATTGTATATTTACTTTACTTGATCGAACACCATTTGTTGATCCAAATTCTGAAATTGAATTACTTGATGCTAAAAATAAACTTGAAAATAGTATTAATAATGGTGAATTTTACTTTGATACTGATAATGATCTTTCAATTGAAGCTATACGAGATTCATTAGAAGATATTCAATATTTCTATACATTTAATCCTAATATTAATGTTAATCGAACAATTATAGAAACAATTGACGAAATTCATGAAAAAATAAAATATTCAGATGGTGCACAAGCAAGTGCAGTTGTTGGTGGAATGATTGTAGGAATTTTATTTGGAACAATAACTGTTTTTGTTGTTATATGTATGATAAAAAGAAAAGCAAATAAATCTCCTAGTGGTGGTCTTACATTTCGAAATATTAGTTTTCGTGTTGGAAATAAGCGAAAACAAGAAGAACCAGATAATATTAATATACAACATTCACTACATAATAGACAAGAAACATTCAGTTAATGCTTTTCTTTTTTTAATATTTTATTAAATTTTCTTATTATCAGACAAAAAACAAACTGTTTATTGTAAAAAAAAACATTTTTTGCTTTTAAAATAAATTCCATTCATTCTAAATAGTAATTCAAAAACTTTTTCAAATGAATACATATGGATATATTTTTTTAATTTATACTTAATAAGTTGTGAGTCAAAAGAAAATGTAAATTGACATACGAGTAAGCCGATACAGTTATGAAAATCCAGTACAATGATTTTAAATAAAAAATCTGAAAACGTCGGTTATGTATTGAATTTAAAAATGAAAACAAAATATTCGTTTCATTTATTTATTTCATAAATGAATGCTCAATATTATTACAGCATAATGATTGAAACATATAATAATAATTAACACTTCTGATCTTTTCTGTGAACCAAAAACATTATGATAAGCAGTACAGTTTTTATATCTTCAATCATTCTCATTTCGCTTAAATACGTGGGTCATTCTGAAAGTTTTTAGATTCTTTATTAAATTAAGAGATATCTAAGACTTTGGTAGTTGTGGTAGTAGACCCAAGTCTCAGAAGAAAGTATACAAAGTTTTAGCTCTTAGACATTTTTCCTTTGATTGTTTTGTAGATTAAGTGATTCACTACTGACATATTTTTTTTGCATCGTCATGAATCTAACACGAGAACAAATTCGAGTTACAATTTATTATGATTACAAAAAACAATTATCACAAGAGGAATGTCTTGAATCATTACACAAAACCTTTGATGACTCTTNAATGTTTTTTTTTTTTTTTTTTTCTTTTGAAAGACAAAAGGTGGACGCTCAATTTTGGCCGCCACTGTATATATATATCAGTCACAGTTCATAGTTTCCTCTCTATTTCGAATTAAGATGATTGTGTCGATTCAAATTGCTTACGATATAAACTTATAATTTCTTTTTCTAGCCTGAAAAAGCAATTGAAGTTTTTGATGCTGCACTTCGTCAAAATAATCGTGATATAGCATTAATGAAAAAGATTGGTGAAGCATACATAAAAACTCATGCATATACAAAAGCTATTAAATATTATGAAGCCATTGTTAAAGCAGAACCACAAAGTGAATTACGGTAATTGTCTTCCAAAAGAAAAAAAAAAAAAGAAAAGAACATTGAAATAATTTCTTTTAGAATTAATCTTGCTGATCTTTTAAGTAAATTAAATCAAAATGATCAAGCACAACGAATTCTTGATCAATTACTTAAAGAAGAAGGTTATTTAAAATAAAATAAAAAATGGAAAATAATTGTTCATTGTTTTTCTTTTTCTTTTTAATTTTTTTTTCATTCAGTACAAAATACAAATTTTCAACATGTACAACAAATAACAAAAGCATATGAAATATTTGCAAATATGTTTGAACAAACAAAACAATTTGATGAAACGAAAAAATATTTAATTAGAGCTAAAGAAAATCAAAAGAAATTACTTAAACGTATACAACTTGAAGAAGGTGATATACAAAAAGAAAATCAAAAATTATATTGCAAGTAAATAGATTTTATCTTATCAGATTTAATTGAACGGATGATGCGAAACTATTCTAGACAAATGAAAAATTATGTGTTTGAATGAGAATCTTGTGTTTAGAAATTTTCTTTATGAAGATACTAAAAAATATTGAACTTCATAATTTTATACTGCGAATACATGCTCACAAAACGTAATATCAACCTAAGCGCTCGCTTTTATTGAAGTGAAGTTATAAGCATTTTCTAAGAACGCTACATTCTATATAAAAGGTCCTTCGATTACTTTATGGAAAGACAAAAAGAAATTTAATACATTTTGTACAGCAGTATTTGCTCTGCAAGCTGGTATATAAACGAAAATTTCAACGTTTAGTTTTAGATTTCGATCGTGAAAATGTAATGAAAACTTTTCCGGTTGCTCGAAAATCCTATCATAGAGTTTAATTCGTGTAGAAGACTTTCATATCACTTGTTATTAAATATTTTTCATTTTTAAGCATTTGTTATCGTTTGGCGACAATGTATTTTGATGAACATGATTATGAATCAGCTATTAAAGATTTAAAAGAAGCAAGTGCAATTGATGATCGAAATTTAAAAGTGAGCTCGTATTTTTTTTTTCTGAAATGAAAAAATTCAATAATTGTTTATATTTATCATAGATTCAAATGATGTTAGCTAAAGCTTATTTAAATTCGGAACAATATGAATTATGTGAACAAATTTGTACATATATGAGTAAAACATTTCCAAATGATAATTCAGTACAAATTGTAAGTTTAATTTAGATTTATTGATAAAAAAAGAAAATAAAATAAAATCTTGTTTCGTTTTTTTAATATTAAAAAAAATATATTAGATGATGGCAAATTATTTATTACGTAAAAATGAAATAGAAAAAGCTATACAACAATATAAAGATATTATCGAACGAAATCCAAGTAAATCTTTTTTTATTTTTTAATTTATTTTATGATTTTGTTTTGCTTTGAATAGATAATTTTGATCCATTTGTACAAATGACAAAATCACTTTATCGAGCTGGACGTTTGGATGAAATAAGTGATATTTTAGAAAAAACAGAACAAAATAATTTAAGAGCACATAATGATGCTGCTTTTAATTTTGCGAAANAAAAGTGCTCAACTTATCAAACTTTTTCATCTGGCATAATATAGCTGGGGTATGAATGGAAAACTTTTATAGGACCGATTTATCTAATAGCAGTCTCTCTTGTCTAATTTACTATATAAAAATAATCCCGGATTCAAAGAAAAAAGGGACAATCAATAATCATCGCATCAGTACAGATAATCTTAACGCACAAATACTCTAAACAAAAATGTCCATGCAACTCGTATGATTAAATAATCAACAAACCGTATCTTGTAAAACTATTTAAGTCCTGAAATATCAGGACGAGAATTCTCGTCGCCCGTACTTAAAGGGTTAAGAATAGAAAGAACTCACAAATCTCACACTTTTAAGATCAACTAGTCTCAACAGAAAGTTTTAAGTGTAAATTCGGAAGTTAATTTTCCAAATAATCCTTACGAAAACTATAGCGTTATTCTAAAAACTGTCATAAAAGTTAAATATCTCCACAGAAATAAACTAGGAACACGAATTCTTTACAACGTATTCAACATTCATTAGCCTCTACATAATACATATTGTGTTGGTTGAAAAATGAAATGACACCTGATAGCGTTCCCTTGTTAGTCAAAATTTTATGTAAGTTTCATGATTTTAAATAGAATTCTCACAGTCTTTAATGCATTTGATAAAATGAAATATTCACTAATCACAATTCATATGATAATAACTATATGATAGAAATCAACTAATTGCGTTGATATTGAAATATTACACATATGTAATCCTAATTGACTAGTTACTTCTAGATAACAGAATCAACTTAAGTTTTTATTGTAAATTCTGGAAAGATTTTTCCATTCTCATATAAGTAATATTTTTTATGCAAATGAATAAGTGTCATTAATCATAAATTAATTTACTTGAAAATGTGGCGATGTAGCTGATCGTGTAATTTGTTTAAAAAGTGGTGTAATAACAGTTCGAAATGTTTTTGAATCGATTACATCAAGAATTTCTTCGAGTTCATTAATAAATAATATCTAAACGAATCATCAATTGATGATTTAGAAAAGACAAAATTCTTCTTTATACTTCTTTAGTTGAACATGTTTTTGGCCAATATTTAAGTAAACCTTTTATTATAAGTTCACCTAATGAAGACTCTTTTTCAATAAATTGTACAACACAATATGTTAACTATAAAATTTAAAAATAAAATAAAAATCAATTAGATTAAATATTTTATTTACTTGTGGATGAAATGAACTTAATGAATGAACTTTATGTAATGGTATAAGTACTCGTCCAAGAAATACTTTATGTTCTTCTTTTAATGGTATAGCAAAACCATTAATTATACTAAATATAGAATATAAATTCTTTAAATTTATATATGTTTATCTTTTCAAAATAGAATACCTTCCAAGTATTTCCAGTAGTTCAGCAATACCATTGAATCGTTCATATTCGTAGACAAATCTTAATAATGAAAATAATGTTTGAATAAAATTCTAAATTATCATTAAAACTGTACAAAATCTTCGAGAAACCAGAGTTTAATTACTAATTTTATTTTATTTAATAACTTACAAAAAGAAATTCTAATATTTCATGATTAAACCATACAAATCATAGAGTAGATAGTCTATTTCTTTCTATTATGATTGTGAAAATGTTAATTTATAATATCAAATTTTACATAAAAATTGATTTAACAAGAAAATGTTATTCAGTATCAAATCGCTTTATGCTTGAAGTTATTACCATTAGATCAGTCATGATAAGTAATCAAAAAGTCTGTTTTGATTTGTTTTGTCTGATATTCGTTTGTCGAGTGATGGGCGTTTTACTTGATTTTCATCCTATGAGCATAGAATTACTAAAAATCTAGATAATTGAATTTTGAGCAGCAATTTTGTCTATATTTAGACTTTATACAGCCACTAGAAACAATCGAAAGTGTAAGCTAGAACAACTGTACTTGTATCGAAATATTAGTTAATCATAGAAATGTCCTTGTTTTGAAACACAATTCAAAACAGACGTTTTTGTAAAATAAAAATATCTTAGCAAGGTTCTATTTGTTCTAGCTCAAACTTTTAGAATATTTCTAATGACTATAAGATTCATCTATGAGCAAAACTTCAGCCTGAAATTCGAACCATCCAGATTGTCTTCAATTCTAATCTCGTAGAGCAAAAATCGACGATCGAAAAACCAAACCAAACTTTTTTACTATTCATTATGATCGATCGAACAGTAAGGATCTTAAGCGAAAACGATTTCATAGTTAGGAATATTCTTTCATAAGAGATTTTTATTCCGATAAATTACTCAAATTAGTGGTTAGATATTAGAAATATAATATCCTGTCTTTATTATTCTATTAATGTTAAAAACCAAAAAGTCTTTTCAGTATCAATTAAATTTTTTTTCTGTTATGTCTTATTCATCGCCTTAAGTTGAACTATAATCAAATGCTTCTTTTCTTTACAGAAGTCTCTAACGAAACAAATTCATTTTCGACAAGATCAAATTTTTACTTTCAGTTATATGATTTTTTTTTCGATATTCTATTGAATATAAATAAGACAAATACAAATCATCAATTTTGACTAATAGGAATTATTTATATTTCAATTTAGATCATTTGATTAATAAAGATACAAACCGTAAAAATATATTATTAAATTGTTTCCGAATGAATGCTCTTAAACCAAGAAATTTGCCATAAATTCGATGAAGAATTGTTTTTAAAAAATCTCTTTCACGTGGATCTTCACTATCAAATAAATCCAATAACTAAAAACAACACCAAAAGAAAAGAAAAAGAAAGTAAATTCAAATCAAATTTTCTCTATTCATCTTTTCATTTTTTGTTTTTACTTGTAAAACAAATTTTTGATCAATAAATTTTTTTGCTATATTTGGTTGAAAATCATGTGATTCCAAACAGCGTAAAAAAAATTCATAAACTATTTGCGTATGTGGCCATGTTGCTTCTAATGTTGGTTCTTCATCTTCAACGCCTATTTCATCAGATAAACTATCTGGACCTATTGGTGGTAATATACGAAAAAGATTTATCGATATCTAGAAAAAAATAATTAAGAAAAATTAATTTTTCTATTATAGAATAGGAATAACAAACCATTGTAACCAATTCTGGATAAACATTTTCTGTTAAACAACTTTTTGTTACTGTTATATAATCGACAATTTCATTTAGACAAGCTCGTTTTATTTCTTTACTTTTAAGATCGCTTACACAATCCGAAAAATCAAATAGAACACAACATTGTCGTAATTTTTCAATAAATAATTTTTCTTGTTGACCAATTGGAGTTTCTAGAGAGTAATAATAATAATAATAATAAATTATTAATATTTTATAATTAATCAAAATTTTTAAAATAAATAATATGCTAAATTCTATTATAGAAGTCAAACTAATGTCATAATGATACAAAATAAAAGTCAATTTATCAATTTTAGGAATTTCTAAAATTCTAATCAAACTATATTTATCAATAAAATTCATGAGAATTATTTTTTCTTTCATCGAACAATTAAATCAATAATATATAGGTCACATTTATTATTAGTACTATTTTAACAAGGAATGTGTTGTTTGTCTTGAAACAATAAAGAGATTTAATCATATTATTTATTTTTTATCCGAATTTTTTTAAACATTCAAAAATGCTCGAATGGAATAAACAATGAAAAATAAACAATTTTCGCTTCATTGATATCAGATAAATAAGTTTCTTTTAAGTTACAGATTAATGCTCTACGATTTACTTGAGTATTGATATTTAGTATAAAAGATCAAATCATCAATATATAGTGCGAAAAATGATACAAACATGATGTTATATTTATTTTGAACCAGAGACTACGTTCAATCGAATTTTTAATTGAATATCAAATCTACTTGAATCAATCAGAATCTATATAAAGCAATCAAATTGGTAGCAAAACCAAGAAAATACCTTTCAATGATGGTAAAGGTTCAAGTTCTTGATGTAGATTTTTATATCCAAGACGTGATGATTCTTGTAATCTTTTTCGTCGTGCTCGAATAGTTTGCTTTTTAAGAAATGGATCATTTTCTGGTAAATTTAACGACATCTTATTACATTGATGTCTCTAAAATAAAATTCAAAATACAAAAATCTATCTTTATATTTATTCAATTTATTACAAAGATAAAGCATATGGATTCAAATAGAATATAAAAAAAAAATAATATTTCTTTAGTTGTCAACAAATCATCCAATATAAAAATATATTCCAGATGTCGTTGATTTATTTCAATATATGTATTTAAAATTGTAATTCAATTTTTTACTCATTAGAAATTCCTGTTTATTTTTATTTAATCAAAGAGAACCAAGAGAAAAAAAATGAAAGAAAAAAATATCTGAACAGAAGAAGAAGAAGAAAAAAAAAATTTTTTTTTCTCAGTTATTTATCTTCATTTCACATGTAATACAAGTTTACGCAATAATATATATCAACAGATAGACAAACACTGTGTAGAAGAAAAAAAAGAGTTATTGTATCGGAATAGAAGAAGATATGATCACACATGTTTTTGTATTTTCGTCAATAAACAAATCTTGACCATAGGCCAAGAAAAAATAAAGAAAAGAAACAAACGAAACAATTAGAAATGTTCAACCTAAAATAATAAATATATTTAATTAAAAATTTATTATTTTTTTTTAATTTTTACTTTGAATGTCCACGTTCCTGTATAAACATCATAATCAAGGAATTGTCCATGAAATTTTTGAGTTATGCCACGTAAATAATTTTCATACTTCATTTCAATTAATCTATCAGGATCAGTTACTTCTTCACCACTATTTGATATTGAACGAGCACTTGGATAAACACCTATTAAAGATATTATTGCTTGACAATTTAATTCTTCACCTTCAGCTGGTTTATTATTATCATCAGGATAAACAGTTATTTGTCTACGACCAATTTCAACTGTAACAAAAGCAAAAAAAAACATAATACAAAAAATTTTGTTTTAATTTCTAATTCATTTACTTAATTGATTTAGATCAAGACCAGCTAAATTTATTTTCGAACCTTGAAATGTCACAGAACCATAATGTTCTCGTCCAACAGTAAATTCTTGAACAAAACATTGTCCTTTTTCATTAAAATAATGACGTAATTCATCAATTGTTGGTTTTGTATAATAATCATCATGTGTTAATTTTGGTAAACGAAAAGCACGTTCTTGTTCAAATTTATTTTCATTAAGATTTATTTGTTTATTATTATTATTATTATTATCATCATCATCATCATCATCACCACATATTTTAATACTTTCAATTTGTTGTTTTTTTGATGCTTTATATGCATCATAAGTAGCAAATTTTTTCCATCCCGATAAATTATCTGATGTTGATTTAACAACAAATGTATCAGAAAAATTTTCTTCTTTTGTTATAATTTCATTAGTTCCTCCTCCTCCTACACTACCACCTCCAAGTACAACTGAACGAATTTTATTCATATCAAGTATACGTGGTCGTTTAAGAACATTTGTTTTAGATATTTTATTTATTGATAATGATGGTCCATCATCCATCATTAATGAATTATCATCATCGTCGTCAAGAAATGAATCAGCTAATTTACGCTTACCAAATAAAGTAATAGATGAATTTGTTGTTGATGATGGTAATAAAACAGATGGCAATGTATGCGAATGAGTTGGTAATGGATTAGCTAATGTTGATGGCGGTGTTGATGTACTTGATGCAAGAACAGATGATTTTGGAAGAAGAGAAGTAAATACATTGTTTAATGGATGACTAGTGCTAGAATCAGGCACAGTACGTAATCGAGCTCGATCAAGACCAATGTTTGGCTAAATGAATAGAAGAATCTTAGTTATTGGAAATTATATACAATCATTAATAGAAAAGGACATAGTTGATTCTAAGATTTGAAGAGATTTTATGATTCATGTTGCCTTATGATTATAGTTTGTTCATATGTAGAATTAGGCAAGACAAGTGAAAGGTCAAAATGATTTGTGCTTATGTATTGTAATTTTCGGCCCTGAACAAGATACCTTATCAAAGTTCGAATGACACAAATTTTATTTTAAATTTTGTCAATGAGTAAATCTCGTCCTTATTGTTGATCTTATCGGCAAAGGTCAAAACACCAACTTTTTCTATACTTGAATATTTTGAAAAGAAATCGTATTTTTTAAGTGAACTTTTTAAAATAGTTCAATAACGGTGAGACTCGTTTATGGGCAAAATTAAACTTCAAATCTATGTTATTTGATCTTTGGCCAAATAGCTTGCCCAAGGTCACAAACTCAATAAAAGGACCATGTTTCCGAAATCCAAGGCATGAATATGAATCATTTTAGACTTTCACAAATTCCATTGACTTCTAAATATGGGCGAATGAAGAGTTCGATCGATGTCCGACAGTTAGAGGTATTTCTTCGTTAGATTCTAATGTTCAATAGAAGCGAGTACGAAAAATTTAAAACAATTCTCATCGTGTTGGATCACAAGAGCTTAGTACTGAACATTTCCGCTATTGTTGTTTTTTAAGACTAATCCATTGAGGAATGATCATTATGTATTTATAAGTTATCTTCTGAAGATATTCATTAAATAAGATTTCCAATTTCAACATTAATTCTAGTGTTCATTTATCAGATTGAAATCATGTTCAATATAAGAGAATTTACTAATGAAGGTAGTAATCCATATAAGTCTGAACTATCGCTTCATCTTTTAATTATTGATAGGTCTCAATGATACTGAAAAAAAACCCTAAAAGTATTAACTCTTCGTTGTCGAGATCTAATTAACGTTATAGCAAAAGCAATATATTCTTTTTTACAAACTTATCATTTAAATGTATTATCCTAATAACTAGGAACTAAAAATATGTTAAATAAATCATTCCATCAAAGTTCTTGAACTATTAAACTTTTAAATCATTAACTAGACTGAATGATGAAATTTTTTACAAATTCTTTTATCTATCAAAAATACGATATGATATGCCAGTTTAATCAAACATGAAGAAAATAGAACATTTTGATCCTAATTAAATCGTGTAGAAGTGACAAAAAATCGTCACACCTTCAACAGATCAAACCAATTTTTCTTCATTGCACAGGAACAAGTCGAAAGAGAAAGAAGTTTAGACACCATTGAAAATTTCCCGAAATACAAGTCTCTAAATATTCATTTGCATACTATCTGTATTGAATAAAATCGGTAAAAGAGAAGTTCAATTTTTTTTTTGATATAAATGAGAGATACGAATTTAATAATACCATGTCGATCTTTAAATGATAATACAAGAATGATAATTTGTAAAAAAACAAAAACGTTTTGGTTCTTATAACGTTAACTATATCCCAGCAATAAAGATTATTCTTTTCGTAAATTTCAAATCGAACAAACTAAGTTTCGTATATTGTTATCAGTCAATTAAAAAGTCATATTTTAAGAAATATTTGTAAAATAAAATAATATCGTCATGAAAATAATGATTTTATTTTTAATCGATTTAAAAATTATCTTTATTCTATATTGAATAGTATCATAATAAAATATTATTGTTACTTTTATATTTCGTGCAAGAAAGCCAAGTTCACTATTAAATGGTTGTATATTAAGCATTGTTTGAAATAATTGTAAATGAGTTCGTGTATCAACAGATGATTGTGTAGTTAGTACATTTGATGTGGTTACTGGTTGATTTGATGCTGCAAATAATGTAGCTATAAGAAATAAAATTTTACTATGAATTTTTTTTTCATTATATCAAATAATCTTACGAGCACTAGTTGTTGTTGTTGTTGGAAAAAGACTAAATGATGGTGCTGCCGATGTTGCTGTTGTTGAAGTAAATGGAAATGTACTTGTCATTGTTGGTTTTGTTACTGAAAAACCTGTATTAGCTGCTGGAAATAATGAAGTAGAACCACCTAAGAAATAGAAATCAATTGAAAAATAATAGAATTGTTTTGTTTTTTGTTTCTTTGTTCAAATTAAAATAATACCGAAACTAAAAGCTGGTGCATTTGTTGTTGGTGGAGCTTGACTACCTCCGAATGTAAATGGTGATGCTGATGTAGTAGTTCCAGTAGCCGCTACTGTACTACCAAATGGAGCAGTCTGAAAATAAAATTTTGATATTAGTTTATCTTTTTGTTCATAAGATTTATAAAAATTTACAGGATTTGCTGTGGTTGTTGTTGATGGACCAAATGAAAATGGTACTGGCGTTGTTGTTGTTGTGGTTCCTGAAGAGCCAAATGAAAATGGCTAAATTTGATAAAAGAATGATATTTTAGAATTTTTTTCTTTTATTTTTCGGCATACTAATGTTGATGCTGTTGATACGGCTGGCTTATTTCCAAATAAAGTTGAATTTAATGCTGATGATGTTGGTGTTGTATTTGCACCAAACATATTTGTTGTAGTTGTTGTAGCTATTTATTATTATTAGAAATATAATTATTTATATAAAATTTTCTATTTTTTCAAATTTACGATTTGTTGCTGTTGTTGATCCACCAAATAAAGATGTTGTAGATGAAAATTTTCGATTATCTATATAGTCTTCTAATCGAAGTTCCTGAATAAAAAAAAAATACAAAATATTTATATCTATATCTACATGTATATTATTTAATTAACCTCCATGGACTTCCTTTCATAGACTGTCATAGCACATAGATTGAAAATTTTTGTACGAATTTGTGTTTGAATACCATTTTTGTTAATTTTGTCTGTACCAACAAGAGCATCAAATTTGTGTATTGTACCTGTCCCAGATGATGAAACTTGAAGAGTCATTGTAGAAGGACTTGTTCCTCCTGAAAGAAAAACACATGAAAATATGCAATTTATTTCCAATTATAATATGTAGTTGATTAATGAATCACTTTCCATGAAGGTTTTACTTCTCTAGTCGAACCTGTTTTTTTCTTGTGTTTAAGATGCATAAACCTCAAGAATTGCCTATATCAAATGATTTTCTTTTGCATAGACAAACATTTGAATGTTTACATGAGTTATGTGTATATTTAAAGGAACTCACATACGCTGAACACATAGAAATCGTACGAATGAGTACATTTGAAACAATCAAGTGGAATAAAATAATATAAAATCTTTTGCTGCTCAAGATGAAAGAATATTCTTTGCCATTGAAGATGTCTGAATCTATTTACTCATCTAGATTCCCTTTTTGGTCCACCTGCTACAGACTTTGTTTTTTAAGTTATTATCAGTTGAATCATTTTATATGTAAAACTGCAGAGAAATAAACAAAGGCCACGCATAATATGTAATTAAAATTAGTTTTACTCATTAAAGATATTGCTTTCATTCATAGCTGCGACGAATAACCGAAATCATTGGAGTATTACTATCGCTAGCTGGCAAAGGAGAACGGACGGGGGGGGGGGGGCGGCTGAGAAACTTTTGTTGTTAATCTATACAGCTCATACTTTTTTCTATAAAGTATTTCATTTTTTATTACATTTACATGCGCTTGAGCAAGAACTCAAGCGTAAAAACACCTCCGTTTCTCCAGTTTAGTATATCGGATCGAGAAATATACATTTTTTAGGGTGTCTGAGATATTTTGAGCTCTCTATTCAAAGGACAAAAATCACTCCAAACCACGTCTACTGCCTGAAAAAAAAATTTCAGCTCGATCGAGCAGAACATCGTGGAAAAACAGAGGGGCCATTTTTTGCTATTGTAATCTCGGTCTCCCATAGAAGACAGTATTCAAAGTGACAAATTTTGCTTCATTTGTCAAATAACATTACAATTGTATTCAATTCGAAATTAAATATTAACACATTCTTAATCTTATTACCAAATAAACTTGTTGATCCAAATGGTGTTGATGTAAGTGTATTAGGTTGTGGCATGGTTGTATTACCAAATAATGAACCACTTCCTGTTCGATTTTGATTAACAGGTGTTGATGTTCCAAAAAGACTTGTATTACTCGGTGTTGTTGATGTTGAACCAAAATTAAACATGATGATTTTGTGTTTAACTCTCTTTGACAAAAAAAAAATCTATAAACCAGAAGACAAAAAAAAAGAATGTTTGAATTTAAATCATTTTATCATTTGTTAGTTGAGTTTTTTGTTTTTCTTTTGATTCAGGATAAAAGAAGAATGAACAAGAGATTATATAAATGTGTATACAGAAAAGAAATAGGTAATAAATGAATAAAGAAGATACAATAGATATACACGCACATAGACAAAACTATTGTGATTTATAATCAATATCTATATATATATATATATCTAATTCTAATACTCAATCTGATGTTACATAGGAAAAACAAAACGAAAAAAAAAAGAAGTGAACATAAAGCTTTTTTTGATTCGATTTTATGCTTGTCTTATTCTTTTACTGTTCATTTTAAGATGACAAAAAAAACAAAACATATATATTATGTATATATATATATATATAAATAGCAATAAACATGTACAAGAAGAAAAAATGCATTCGCTCATTCTGTACGTATTATGTCGCGGTATCTGACAGCCCTTAAAGAAAACATTCATTTGTTTTAAATTTATCTTTCAATATTTTTGAACAGTATTTGACTAGCGGAACGGGCTATTTGATCAAATAGAACAGTAAAATAAACAAAACAAACAAACAAAAATTGAGCACACATACAATAATATGTATTGAGGTTTTTTTCCTTGCTTTCAGTCAACTGGGATTCATAAGTGAGCAGTATGTGTGTATATATATATGTAAAAAAAAAAAAGAACGAAAGATACGAAAAAAAGGAAAGATATTTTTTCAAAAACGGCCGGAATCAATCTGATGTGATGATGTGGTATGTTGTTGAGAATCAATACGAAGATATGATGATGGAACAAAACCAGTTGAGCCGTCTTGTTTTTGTATACGCGTCCACCCATCGCCTTGATCATCTTCTAATATATCAATATATTCGCCAACAAATATTGACGCTGCATTTACATATTGAGAACCGTTGATGCCATGACCTAAAAAGATCGAAAAAAAAAGATTTCTATTATGGATATAATTTTCCAGAAAAGAAACAAGATCATTTTACGTATTGAATTATTGAAGAAAGACTTTACTAAAAAAATGATTCCAACGATTTATTTTCGTACTTGTCCATGAAAGTAAATAAACTACAGTCTACATAGAATGAAGAGCACTTATTGAGTAGAATGAATTTTTTCTCCTATTATTTACTTTAAAAGCCTTAGTTCTATGATTTTCAGATATCGTCAAAAACTCACATTATTCTTTTCGAAGAAAAATATAGCGAGTGTAAGTTTTAAGTCGAGGTTTTGCGAGCCTTCGTCCCCTTATAATAACAGGTATCAGAGACCAATAAGTATGTTTTCCGTAGTAACAGGTAGGGGAGGAATGCCAATGCTCATTGAGTACGTTTCTATAGCAATCGAAGACAACAAGTTTCTTAATAACGGAAAAAGTGCCGAACGGCATTAGACTGAGATAGTTCCAGAAAGGATAATGAGTATTGATGCATTGATTTGCCACAATCATCATATGATCAACATAAAAAGCATGAACTGCTCAAGTTATAGCTTTAGGCTATAATTAATATTAGTGTTTTTGAACTTATCAACAGATATAATAGTGTGTTGAAATTTATCCTTGAAAAATAATTAGTCTGATAGAGATTTTTCACTTAAAGTATTTCCTAATATTATGATAAGACTATCGAACACGTATGAATTTCATATTTTAGCCGTACAGAGACTGTATCGATAAACATTTTCTTACCATTAAAATCATAGAGTGCATAAGCTTTAATAATTGTTGTACCACCATTGAGTTTTTGTTGATATTGACTATCGGGATGATCAGCAGAATGTAATTGTTCATCATCAATATCTTCATCTTCAAATGATCCATTATGTTCATCATTATTTAAAGTATGTGTTGATATATTTGTTGCATCATTTTGATGCAATGATATTGATGTTATTGATGGTAATCGATGATAATCATTTGAAGATGTTACATGTTCAGGGATATCTGGTGGACTATAACAACAAATAAATTATTGCATTATAATAGCAAATATCAAAATATATAGATTTTTCTAGATAACTAAATAAAAAGAAGTTTACATGCTAGGATACGATTAATATAACCAACCTCAAAGGTTGATAAGTATGATATACGGGTTCCACAGCATAATGTACATTGTATTCAGAATTACTATAAGAAGAAGAAGAAGAAGAAGAAGAAAAAGAATAGGATTTTTATTTTGTGAATCTTCATGCTTTTCAATCTTTTTTTTTTTCCTTAGAATTTTGTGTTCAAGAAAGAGTCTTTTCTACATAAAATATTTATTCGCTAACCAAACCGTTGTCGACCAACGTCGATTGATATTCATCAATTTATTATTATATTGTGGTGAATAATGATGACGAAAATAGAGGAAACTAATAAGGTTTATTTATGAGATAAAAGCAACATCACAAAGTGAAAAAATGCCTAATGAAAATGTTTTTTTTCTTTTTATTTCTATTTTTATTACCTTCGATTTTGTGATGGTGTACCAGGTTGTGAATTATTATTATTATTATTATTACTTATTGATTGATCAGAACCATAATTTGTTCGTAAATGAGATGTTGAATCATATTCAGATAATGTTGGAGCTCGTGTTCGTTCGATTTCAGCTATATAAGACTAAAATGCAAAAGAAGAAATTTTTGTTTAGTTCATGACAAAGTCCTTTTTTTTATTACTTCAAATCGTTTTATTTCTGCTTGTAATTTTTCAATATGTTCATCAATTGAAATAATTTGTTGTGTAACATCTTGTTCAGCACCAAATTTTGGATTTTCTTGAAAAACTTGTTTCATTTTTGTTAAACCTTCTCTACAACAAAACAATAAATTTTGAAATAAGTAAAATATAAAATAAAATAAAATTTTTATTTTATGTTTTTATTTATTTATATATTTACTTGGCTTTTTGGTTTTTTTCTAATTCACTTTTACAATTCATAATTTGTTCTTGAAATTTTTTTACACGTTGTGCTGGTGGTAATGTGCTATATGGTGTATTAGTGCTTGTTACATTTAAATTACCATTATTTGAAGGCTAGAAAAGATTAATCAATACCAAAAATTAAAAACAATTTCTTTTTATATGAATTAATTAAAAACGTAATCCTTGTAAATTTAAGCAATCTTTCAGTCAAATAAAGCACATTTTACTACAATATACATTTAAGTCTATTTCTTTTCTCTTTCGATTCTACAAACAGGAATATTTAACTACATTTAAATCATTTTTTTTCCTACTTACCAATATTGTCTATAATAAAAATAAAAAAACAGATAATATAATTATTTGTATATTATAAGTCAATACAACAATCGATTCTTGTTTTTTTTTTTTTGTTTATTTCTATTAATGATTTTTCTTTACTTACTTTTCTATGCGATGAACTACCAAATATTTTTCTAATTGTACTTGCTGTTCCACCACTTTTATTTCCTCCAGTTTTTCTTGAACCCATAGCTGGTGTTGTCATTAATGTTTGTGTACCATTAACATGACCACTAGCATTACCTACTGCATATATTGTTGCTACACCATTTTGACTACTATGATCACTACCCGAACTTCTTAATGTATTTGATCGTGCTAATTCTCCTGGTGTATGATGGTGATTAAGTAATGTTATATTATATATTTGTTGATCTTGTCCATTATTACTTCCATTTAATAACATTGATGGAAGATCACCAGCATTTAAATCAATCTAGATAAGAATCGAAATAAATAAATAATAATATAATATTAAATGATTTACTTCTTTTTCATCATCTGGTATTGCATAACCAGATTTATATTCTTCAATAACAACTTGTGCATCTGTATTAGCATTTAATTGTTCGGTTTGTTTAGTCATTTCATCTAAACATCGTTGTATACGTGGTATAACTTCAGCATGTGATTGAATAAATTTAATATAAACATCTTTAAGTTCATCTGAACGTTTTCCATCTAATTGTTGTAAATCTGTTAAAATACTTGGTAATTGTCTTTCATAAAATAAACGTTGTGTATCATTAAATAATGATACTTGAGAAGAATAATTTGTATGTGCATCATCACATATTTTTGATTTTGATGTCATTGTATCACGAGCTTTTTCTAATTGTGCACGAGATAAATCCAGATCTTCATGAGCTTTTTCATAACTTTCTTTAGCTCGACGTGCTGAGTCATGACATTCTTCATATTTTCGTAAAGACTAACAAAAAAATCAAAAATAAACTTTGAAGTCTATGTACTGAGATGTTTAACAAAGAAATTACAAAACACAGCTATAAACGTCTGTTTTTTTTTGCGTAATAGTTTTCAAAACTCTTACAATAAAGATAATAACACTTGAGTTTTTATCTCGAGATGTGCAGGATAAGTTTTTTTCCTATCCTGTATCCTGAGTGAGGAAATTCTTCTAATCCGTACTTTGCCCTACGCAGTTTTTATCACACTCTTCCTTAATTCTATCCTAGTTGATAGACTCGAAAAGCAATAAGTAGCAAAAAATAGTGTCACTTGAGAAGTGTGCAAGATAAGCCTTCTTTTCACACTCTGTACTCTACCCTGAAGGATCAGGTAGCCCTGCACATGTCTACTTTCAACATTGAAAATCACAATATTGCTTCGTTATTGTCTTAAGGGAATCCTTTCAGTCGATAATTACAATTCAAGGTTATATTTATTTGACTGTTAGAGTCTATTGTCTAGATAAAAGCATAGGTGCCATTAGTACTTTTTTCTTCGTGAATTATGATCATTTTACTAAATTTTCAGTCTATTGCAAAAGAATAAGTAAGGGAAACTTAAAAAAAGAAATTTTACTCAGAAATAGATCTCATAGTCCTTAATCATATCCTACAAGTTTCAGAAAAAAAAGCAGATGCTTGTGTCTCTAGATAATATAATTGCAAAACTGCTAATTGCTCAGAAAAGACTTGAGCGAATCCGTCTTTTCTTTTAAACTTACAGGATATGATAAGGACCTTGAGATCTATTTTCTAGTAATATCTTGGAATAAGTTGAAAAATCATTAAAACGATCATAACTCAAGAAGAAAGTGCTACTAGCACCTATGTTTTTATCTGAACAATTAACAATGAGAAAAATACAAGCTCGAACAAATATTATCAGTTGAAAGAGTTCCTTTGTTAGAATGAGATCAATAATTTTTTCTTTCAAAAGAATTCTTTTTTTTTTCTCTCTACCATAAATCAATCAACAGTAACTCAAATGAACTCATTTTAAGTATAATCTTTCATAAATTTTGAATCATAGATTACTCATCTACAAATGTATGAAGATTCAATCTCTTGAGAATTTTTTTTGATTATTCATTTGCATGAATACACATGCATTTTAGAGTACTCTTATGTTTTATGATATTATTGACTAACAGCATGACATTTATACAAGATTTGTCTCATTCAGATAAGTTTTGTTGATTTTTTTTTTTTTTGATTCATATGTATGACATACTTTTATCATTAACTCATGTTGTTTATCAAGTTGACGTTTTATTTTTGCATATTCATCTAAACATTTTTTTCGTTGTTCTCGACATTCTTTTACTGTTATTTGTATTTGTTTTATTGAACGTTCACGAATATTTTCAGCTATTAATTCATGTTGTGAAGCTAAATCTTGTAACTCTTTTAATGTTGAACAAAATGCAATTGTATATGTATATCTATTTGATATTAAAACAAAATTGAATTATATGTTCTCGAATTATTATTTATAATTGAACATACTTATTATAAAATTCTTCTTGTTCTTTCAATTTTGGTGTATAAGTTTTAGTTAATTTTTTTAATGCTTTTGCATATTCATCTTCAACTGTACAACGATCTTTAAGAAATGATTCATATTTTTCACAAAATTGTAAACTTTTCTCAGCATATTTAGCAACATTATCAAATTGATCCTAAAAAAAGGCAGAAAAAGAAATAATTGAAAAAGAAATGTAGATATGTAAATATATATACCCAAAGTTCGACACCCCAACTTCGGTTCAGCATTCTTTTATTTGTTTTGTATTCTTCTTGTTTCTAGATTTATGTGAGATTCGCTTACACAATCATCTAAAAGAAAAAAAGATGAATATCAATATAACCTTGCTATATCCACCTGTGAATATCGTTCATCTCTATTGTTGATAGTGCGATAAGCCATGAACGAAAGAGAAAAGAAAACGAATAATTGTTTATTCTCTCCCATTAGTGACAATAGATCACGTAACATACTAACCATAAATCGTTTGGCTCTCTTTATTACTATCATGAAACTCATCAATCAATCAAAACAAAAAATGATTTTATTGCACGTTTATCATTATAAAAATTAGAGAGAAAAAAAATACTCTTAAATGATGAAAAATGTGAAGACTGAGCAATGTCAAGAACGAACGAAAGAAGAAAAAAAGAGATATCGGTCAAGATGAAGGTTAAACAAGGTGATGACAAGGGACAGAGCGTGGGACGATATGAGCAAATATAAGACGCCGGCGTCGCTCTACAATCGCGTTAAATAAACAATATTCGTTGAAGACAATAGGCAAAAAAAGACGGACAATACGAGGTGATAAAACTTTGCGCATCATCAGACAGATGATTTAATGAATAGCTTAGTTTTAATCACCTAAAAAGCAACAACAAAATATAATAGTAATATACATTTTTTTTTTTTTATTGTTAATGTAATAAATCGAACGAGGAAGAAAAGCGAAAATGTGAAATACATACAGTACACTTGTTTTTACTGCCAGCAATTTATCAAGGACATGAAAACAGAATGGAATAGAAATAAATGAAAAAAAAAGAATGTATGTATAGCATCGTAATTTGCATCATACGTGTTTCTTTTTCATTTTGCGAATGAATGTATCTGGTTTTTTTCTCCAACAATATCAAATAGTTTTAATACACAAGGGAATATCATATCTTATAATTATAAATTTTATTTAGAGAAAAAAAATCAAAAAAATATAAGACAAATAAGATTCTTGAATTTACGCATATTTCAATTTTCTAAATAAATAGACTTCCGAGCGAAAGGAAACAACTACAGCAAGAAAAAGACGATGTTCGTTCGCTCTTTCTTTTCTGATTCAAGTTCAATCTACAGATGACTCATGCAATTTTCATCTTATCGCCATCTTCATTGAACATTGGTCTTTGTGATTTGAAAAAGAAAATAGTATTTATTCTTAGAAGGAAAAAAGAACAATTTATCATAAAAGAAAAATACAAAGTTAATTCGAAAAAAAAAAATCATCAATTTTATAATAATATACAACGACCTCTATTGTAATAAATAAGAACGCATTTATGTATATAATAACGAAAGCATATATATTATTTATTTTCAGTAGAAAGAAAAAAGAAAATGGATCTTGCGTCATTAAAAGCCGAAATTGAACGTAAACGTAAAAATGTTGAATCTATGAATGTTTTAGTACCTGAAAAGAAATTTTTTCGTCGTGGTGATCTTGAAGCTAAACATGAAGAAGAATATTGGAAAAAATATTATTCAAAATCTAATGATAATTCAAATAAAACATCATCTTCAACTGAAGATACAAATGAAAAAACAACAACATCAAATGAAAAATTTCAATTACCACCAAGAACAGATGTTATTAAAAAATTACGTGAACGTAATCAACCAATACTTCTTTTCGGAGAATCAGATCTTGCTTCATATCAAAGATTAAGATTATTAGAAATAACTGAACCTGAACTCAAAGGACAGCGAAATGATTTTAAAACTGGTTCGTTATTATAATTCATATTTAGACTTTAAACATGCGTTTTGTTTTTTTGTTTTCTTCTTTATAGCTATGGATAAAATTGATCGTGAATATCTAGCTGTTATACTTCATGCAGATAATCCATCATCATTAGAAACAAATTCTGATGAAAAAGATGAAGATCAAGAAATTGGACCACCAATACCAAATCAAATAGAAGAAGTTAAAGAAGAAAGTGGATATGATTTATCTGATATAATTGAACAAATAAAAACAACACGTAAAGGTAATCGTGCATATGATTGCCAAGTTGTATTAAATTATTTTAAATTTATACTTAAAAAATGGTCACAAGAATTAACTGAACGTGAATTAGATGAAAAAAAATCTATACAAGGCAAAATTGAAACAGCATTACATTCACAAACATGTGCTTATATGAAACCATTATTTCGTAAATTAAAATCTAATACATTACAAGATGATATACTTGAATCATTAATTAATGTTGTTAATTGTGTTTTAAAAAAGAATTATATTCGAGCAAATGAATTTTTTCTTGAAATGGCTATTGGAAATGCACCATGGTAAGAAATTTTAAATGAACACTCTTGTCAGAGATATCTTGAAGTCATCATTATTGGGGACGGGGGACGAGTCTTATTGTGAGCATTGATAAAGAAGAAAAACGAACGTTTTTTCAGATTGAAATCACCTTGTTCTCCCTACGATCGATCGAGGGAGAAATAGTAGGAACTGCAATCATAAAGTCTCCTGAACAGGGTCCTCGATAGTTTTTGGAAGTGACTGAAGAAAAGAAATTGATAGATAGTTGGAAATTGTCTTTCGAGCGGGGAATGACTGAGAAAAACTGCTTTCTCAAATATACAAATAGTTTTTCGAACTTTTCAAAATTTTCGCAGACATGACGTAAAAAGTAGCCCGGAAGAGGTGGGATTTGCCTATCTTTGCTATTTCCACATCGAGCCCTATGCTTTTGAAGTTTTGTGTTTCCTTCTCGTTCGATACACTCTTGACTCGAGCATATAATGTTCTTTTTTTGTGTACAGATTGAGAGAAGAACCGGAAATTTTTTATAAAAATAGTATTTTTGGTTGAATACATTTCAATAGAGAACGAATCTGGATGACTACAACAATATTGACAAATTGTCTCTTTTGAGGAGAATGTTTCGAATCTTCGAATGAACGAAGAACGTTTTTCGAAGAAGCAATAAACATGGATTTAGTCAAAAGAAAACGACATAACTGATTTAATAACTGACGGAAAAAATCTACATAGAATTCAGGGATACTATATCGTTAGATATGGCAGGTAACTTTCTGATTTTTAGTTTTCTCTGTAATTTTCTCAGATTTTTAGAGATTTTTCTGAATTCTAGTTTTTCAGTGCTTATGGGAAATATAATAATTGTTCATTGTTGTGTGCGCATATCGTGTGAATATAGTTTATCTTCATTTGATTCATTTTTTCTATCAATATACAGGGTAGTCCAAAAGTTATCGGGTAGTCTTTGATTGCGAATAACTTTTGATAGAAACAAGATAGGCAGCTGCGATTTTCGCCGTTCGAAAAAGGAGATGAAGAGGCATCGAACATAACATTACACATTTTTCTAAGATGTTTTCTAGAGTTTTCTTACTAATTTTCTGAAAACAATGCTGGGAAAAGGGTTTTCTCATAAAATAAGAAACATGCACAAAAGTGACTGTTTTCACAGAAATTAATAGAAAACTCGACTCAGAATTTCTAGCAGAATACTTATAACTTCTGAAGGAGTACCGGGTGTTCCAAAAGTTTTGCAACATTTTGTATTTTGCATTTATCTCAACTTGAGAAAATGATAAAAATCTTGATGTTTTTCTTAAAAGATGCATCGTGAAAAGCTCTACAAAAACTGTATAAAGAAATCTCTATTAACTGGTTCTGATGGTTTTTCGATGCTTAATACGAACAACTTACATGATGGCGCTATGTCCCACCGTATTGAGCATTGGAAAAATGTTTGAAAGACCTTTTTCGTTTTGCAATAGGGATTTGTTCATACAGATTGTGTAGAGCTTTTAACAGCCCATCTTTGAAAAAAAATCAAGATGTGATCATTTTCTCAAGCCGAGATATATGCAAAGCAAAGATGTCTTGCAAACATTTTTATTATGCTGAAAAATAGCTCTATTATTTAGGTAGTTCGTTATGAGTGTGGAAAAACCAACAGAGCAAGTCAACAGGAACTTGTTTACACGAACTTTGTAGAGCTTTTCACGGCGCATCTTTTAAAAAAAAATCAAGATTGTATCATTTTCTCAAGTCGAGATATAGACGAAATAAAAAAACTTATAACATCCGGTAACAATGTCACGCATATCTTCATTTTTAATCATCTCGGAAACCATCAGGACCAGTAAATAGAAGTTTCTTTATACAGTTTTTGTAGAGCTTTTCATGGTACATCTTTTAAGAAAAAAATCAAAATTTCATCATTTTCTCAAATCGAGATATATGCAAAACAAAAAATGTTTTCCAAACATCTTCTAATATTGCGACATAGCACTACCATGTAGGTTGTTCGTATTAAGCGTCGGAAAACCATCAGAACCAGTTAATAGAGATTTCTTTATACAGTTTTTGTAGAGCTTTTCACGGTGCATCTTTTAAGAAAAACATCAAGATTTTTATCATTTTCTCAAGTCGAGATAAATGCAAAATACAAAATGTTGCAAAACTTTTGGAACACCCGGTAATTCTCAACGACTGGGCTTTGCACAGTTTTGTAGATATTTGAGTAGCGGTCGGAATGCACGCCTAGTCATAAAAATTCAGTCTAGTCACCTTACGGAGTACGTTGGTTTTCAAAAAAGTCGGCTTAAGTTTTTGAAAACATTAAGTCAAATTATCTTATATTATACAGTTCTATGCGTCTTCATCTCCTCTTTCGAGCGATGAGAATCGCAGCTATCTATATTATTTCTATCATAAGTTATTCGCAATCAAAGACTGCCGGCAACTTTTGAGCCACACTGTATTTGTCAACTATCGATTTTGTTCTTCAGAGAAGGTGATTCATTGTCAAAAATTTTTTCACCGACGATGCAATGGATCTATTTTTTCAAAGTGTTTTTATATTACCTCAATATTAGGCACATAATATCCTGGAAGACTCAAGTCTTTTTACCATGGCTCAGGAGAAGAAGGCGTTCTCAAAGAGAAATTTTATTAGGAAAAGCTATGTTACCTCTTTTTTCAGAAGATATATCGAGTTTTCGACACATTAAGCGTTCTACCTAAGGTTCTACTCGATAAGTAGCTCTCGAGCACTGTATCAACAAGTAAATGATTCTCAAGCAGCTTTGTGATAACGATGAAGAAATGGAAGAATTTCATTAACAAATCTTGATAACGATAGTATGTTGCTGTCAGTTATATGCCAATGCACTTTCGAAAGCCGCTAAAGAATCTCATTTTAAAAGTGACTGATTTGCCATTATCACAAATCATATTGGATAATACATCATGTCGTAAAATTACCTGTAAGCCTCACAAGAAAATATATTCGAAACTGGATTCCTTTTTAGTTTCACCCATACTGGTTGAACTTGACATTTATATTGTTTTTATCGATTATTAATTACGAAGTATCTTTTTAATACAGTATGAATAAATTAGCAGAAACCAAGTAAAGCACATTATACTTATAAGACAACAAAAACAGGTATCTTAACACAGTAAAATCGCTTTCCGATTTTTAATTTTTTGATCTGGCAATCCTGATAGAAATACGTGTTCATCAATATGAAAATTCTTATTTCATGTATGAAGAAAAATCATAGATTAGTCTTTAAAAAAATCAATCAACTAGGAAATACATTATGATTTTATGAAAAAATTATTTTGTTAGTTCAACGAATATAATGTGTTGAAAGTTCTTTGCTTGCCTATTTCCATAATGATCTATCGCAGAAAACTATTACCATAGCAAAAGAAGATTGATTGACAGGTGAGAAGAACGAAAAATACACATGCATCTTTTTTCGCAGACGTTTAAAGGCTTTTGTTTTCGTCAGTTTTTGTTTTTGTCAAAAGTAGCTTGGATATATTTTTTTTTTTTTGTTTGTCTAAACGAATGCCGTTGTATGCGCCGTAATAATTATTGGTGTCAAGGAGAAGCGCAACCTTGCGTCCAGTAAACACATTCTCTACTCTAAATAAAACATTGTTTATTGACGAAAGAAAAATTTGTACATAATATTATGTTTCTTTTTCGTTGGTGGGAAAAACCCAAAAAGATAAATATCTGTATTATATTCATTATTTATTATTCATTATTCATATTTCAATTGATGCTAGTTTTGTTTTATTACAACGACAGATAACAATAAAAAATATTTCTAAGATAGAAATCAGTTTTTAAGTCAATATAGGAAATAAAACTGTATAGAGGTGATGTACCTATGTGTTTTATACTGGACAAAAACTTCCGATAGATTGTTCGATATACTGATATTGGTTTTTCGACCAGTAATCAACTGTCAGTGTACAATGGGTAGTGTGAACAAATATGCAACATAGATAGTAAATCAACTTTTAGATTATTATCTAATTTATTTTTTTGTTGTTGATATTTGTATACAATAAAAGTATGGTTTCTTGTAAATTAGGTTTATGACCCTTTATTTCGAACAAAATATCTAATTGATGATGTTTCGTAACGTCAAATAAGATTAGTAATTAGTTTCGTATCAAACAAAGTTTTTTCTTTTTACTTTTGAGCCTATGATGTTGATCGATATGATCAATGTAGTCAATTTACACGTCTGTCAGCATACATTTAGTCTATGGGCCATAAAAATATAATACTTATTATAGCTGTCATGTCTGCTGAATTTTTGAATAGTAAAATATTATTATCTGTCAGTTATCAAATTTGATATAAAGGAGTTGATATTCATACGTAAACAGATTCGAATATATAAGCTAGACCTCGATAAATTATACATAAGAACGATCAAAAAAAGAGGATACTAAAAAGAAAAATAAAGGCTTGTTAATATATCATGTTTTTGTGATGTCTAAAATATGACTTTTAATTTATTTTTAGGCCTCTTGGTGCTACTATGGTTGGTATCCATCCCCGTCCAGGTCGTGAAAAAATAGCTTCAAAACATGTTGCTCATGTGCTTAATGATGAAACACAACGTAAATATATTCAAGCGGTTAAACGTCTTGTAAGTCGAGCACAAAAACTCTATCCAAATGAACCATCACGTTGTGTTGATTACGGACAACGTAATGACAACGTAACTATTATTCCAATTGGGCATCATTAAGAAATAAAATGTACATAATTTTATTTTCTCATTATCGTTGCTTCTTTTTTTGCCTGTCGAAAGTGTGCACTGATGTGTAACGTGATGATATTATATGTATGTATGTGTTGACGTGTAATTTTGTTTTTTTTTTTGCGGTCTATCTTTATGTTTGTTTTTCAAAATAAAAGACGTTATAGAGAATAAAGTAATAAAAGGAAAAGATAGCAAAATTCAAGTATAATTTATTCATAAGAGAAGAAAAAGAGAAAGAACTTTAACTTTCATATATTGTCTGATTGTTACTATTGCAAAAGACAAATCCTTTTCGTAATAAAAAAGCGTCTAGAACTATATAGAAACAAACCAGATATATAATTCAGAGTTCTCTCTTTTTTTTAATGTGTTTTTGTCAGCATTAATGGTGAAATTATGAATGTTCAAATATAAAAACAGAAAGCAGGATGACAACCAATTCCTGGCATAGGCTGAGATGAACTACCACCAACACTAAACATAATAGGTGCTTGTTGTTGATAGCCGCTGCCAGCGGAGCCAAAACCACCAAAAGAACCGAAACCACCAGCAGAGCCGAATCCACCACCAACAGAACCAAAACCACTACCAACAGAACCGAAACCACTACCAACAGAGCCAAAACCGCTACCCATGGTACTATTAGGACTAGCAGTGGTTGCTGCTGCACCATATCCACTCGAATAATTGGTAGCCTCAGGTTGCTGGTAACTACTAGCAACCTGTTGAGTATTTTTATAACCTCCTGCGCTCAATAGATTATCGCTGTAATGCACATTAGCACTTTCTTGTTGAAAATGACCACCGTAGGCGCCACCTCTTGGTGGTACACGAATAGTGCGTTTAACTACTTGCGGTGGTCCAGCTGGTTCAACAACATTTCGTTCTTTAACAATTGGTGGTGGTGTTGTTGGAATTTCTGTAATTTCTTCTATGATTTCAGCTGCTGTACGTTGAACATAACTATACATAAAAGAAAAAGAAAAAAAAAAGTGTTTTGAACTAAAGTAAAAGAATATTTCTTAAACTGACACTCGTTCGATTGTATCAGGTTCAGGAGTTGGCAAACGATGCCGTACTTGACGTACATGTCCTTGGTGTTGATCAGGTAATCGAATATATTCTTGTCGAAAACGACCTTTTCTTCGTTCACCACCACCAATAGTTCCAAATGAACCCCCGTTTATAACCTGTGCTCCACCAGTAAATCCTCCATGCGATACGACTGTAGTTCCTACAGGAACTTTACCAGCCTCAGGTATATATTGTTGTTGCTGTGGTGGTGATTGTTGTACTGGTGGTGCTTGTTGTTGTGCTTGTGAAGTTACCACTGCTGGACCTTCAACTCGATCACCAAGTTTCCGATCACGACTCCTTTCTGTACTAGATGTGCTTGATGATGAGCTACTACGTTGAATGCGTCTACTACGTTCACCACGTGCACTGCTCTCACTATTATCCATATGAGAAGATATATCAGGTTGTGGACTATGAGATGATCCTCGTCGCACATTTCGACGGTCTGAAGATTGTACAGATTGATCGTCACTGTCTGTTGGTGCGAATGCTGAATTTTGGTTCATTTTTCAACAGACAAAGTTTCTAGTTTTCTGTGCAATGAGTAACAATTTGATTCCACCAAATAGGAAAAAAATAAATAAGAAAAATTGTGGTTTCGTGAAAAATGAAACAAGAGAAAAATGTATGAGTCTTACCTGTAAGGTAGTTGTGGTTGATAGAAGTGATTGATAGTTGCCAAGTGTAAAAATACAAGCTATTAGGGAAGGTACAGCGAAAATGATGAGCGTAAAATTGAGAGATGAAAAATAAGACGTCGAAGGTCGTTACTCTATGTATAGAGAGAGAAAAAGAGAGAGAGAGAGAGAGAGAAAAGGACGAAAAACTAAAATGCTAGTTTTCTTTATAACTACTCAAGGAGAAAAAAATAAGCAAGCACAAAAATATTTGCTAGTACTTATTTATGTGTCTAGGTGTGTTTTTTCATTTGATAGTAATATATATCAGCCAATCGATTTTTCAAAGAAGAAAAGTGCAAAACATAATGAAAAAACTTCTGGAAATGATTTAATTATGATATATCTGAGATGTGATATCAGTAAATCAAAATTTTACGAAAAAAAAAAAAACGGAAGTGATTGTAAACAAAAAACAAATCACTTTTTTTTTAGACTCATCCAAAATAGTTATAAACTGTTTTTTTTTATTCGTTCGTTTTTATTAGAAAAAAAGAAGAAGAAGAAAATATCTTGAATGGGAATATGAGCCTCTTTGCTTCTAAATCTACCATTGAAATTGGATTATAATAATCAAGCACATATAAATTAATAAATAATGAGCAAAAAGATGAAAATGTCATCTTGAAAAGACACATTAATTGACATTTAGAAACAAGAAAAAAAAATTATAATAAAAACAAACTTCTATTCGTAAAAGAATAAAAGAAAAAAAATTTTCATAATAACTATTGCCATCTATCGATAAATAAGTAAAGGATAAGATCTAATTTTTAATTTGTTATTTTGTCTAACCATCACCATGAATAGATTGTCCCATAAAATAAGAACATTTCGTTTTTGAAATAAAAACATAAATGTTTCGTTTCTCTCTGTTCTAACATAGAAAATAATAAATTTAATTTCTCTAGTTTTATTATCAATACTATTATCAAATAAAGAAATAATAATAAACGAAAATGTTGTTTTATTTTTCTTGTTTTATTCTTATTACATAATTTCCATATTCATTTTAATCAAATATATTTTTTAGACATAAATGATGCTTGGTAATGGCTGAAAAAACATCAATAACAACATATCAATATCCAACAGAATTACCAAATGTAATTGTTGAAGATCCAGAAAATATTAACGAAGAAGAAGAAAATGATGATGAAAATAACAAAATAAATCATTCAACTTATCCTTCAGTACAACAACAACAACAACCATCAATATTATATAGTTATAATAATGGTCATCAACATTTTTCTCCATCAGTAGCATCATCAACACGTCCAGCACAATTTGATTTATTACTTGGTGAAGATGAAGATGATGGTGAACAAACAGCAGCATTATTACTTAATTTAACACCACCAACACCTGTACCTATCCAACGTGTATCATCTGAAGATGAATATAATTTTTATTCAAAACGTAAACGTGCAAAATTTATAGGACCATATTTATTTGGTGATGTTATTGGACAAGGTTCATATGCTAAAGTTAAAGAATGTTTAGATCGTCGAAATTTATGTCGACGTGCTGTTAAAATTATGCAACGTCGTCGTTTACGTAAAACACCACATGGTGAAAAAATGGCTGCTACAGAAATACGGATATTAAAAAAATTAAATCATCCAAATATAATTAAATTATATGATTTTATTCGAAATGATGAAAAACAGAAATTATATTTGTTTATTGATTTATGTGTTGTATCATTACAAGAGATGCTTGATTCAGATGAACGACTTAAATTAAAACTTAATGCTTTTCCAACATGGCAAGCACATGGATATTTTATTCAATTAATTAGTGGATTAGAATATTTACATTCGAAATTTATTATTCATAATGATATTAAGTACGTAATGATGAGAAAATTTTAAAATAAAAAGTTTGTCTCATGATTTTCTTTTATCTAGACCAGGAAATTTATTAATTGCTGTTGATCATCAATTAAAAATAACAGATTTTGGTACAGCTGAACAACTTGATATGTAAGTAATGATTTGAGAAAAAAAAAAAATTTTCTTTCTTTTTTTTTTTTGTTCTTGAAAAATTGAACTTGATGTTTTGTTTTTTAATGTTTAGGTTTAGTCCTGATGATACCATCAAACGAAGTCAAGGTTTGTCAGTTTTTGATAAAGAAAAGAAAAACATTCTTATCATTGATGTAGTCAATATCACGTTTCTTTCGTCTATTTCTGTGGGTTTTTTTTATCGATGTGGTTTAATCTGTTAGTAAAATAGTATGATTTTGATAGATATTCAAAAACATATTGTGAATACTTTAATTGGTTATGTTATGAAATATTTTCAGAAAACGTTTAGACAAACATCTGATGATATATAGTAAACTAAAGAAAATAGTTACTTACGAAAGATCGATTATTTCGATCTGTCTCATGTGACTGAACAATTAGATGAAGTTAAATTAAATTATTTATAATCAAATTTTGAGGGAGAATTTATAGAAAAAGAGTATTAACTGTTCTTCAGTCTCATTTCATATATAATTAACTCGTCTTAATCAAATTTAGCAAATAATTTAATTAAATTACATCTTATATAATTCGAAATTAAATAATAAATTTTTCTAATTCTTATGAGTTAAATTTTTTTTTACAAAAAAAAAAAGAAAAAAACAACGCTGATGAATATCTGTATCATTTCTATATTCAATATGACTAATAATATAATTAAAATTTTTTCTCAAAAAAAAAAAAAAAACTAAAATAGGTACTCCTGCATTCCAATGTCCAGAAATAGCTAATGGTGATGATGCATATAGTGGTTTTTCTATTGATATATGGTCATGTGGTGTAACATTATTTAATTTAGTTACTGGATGTTTACCATTTGAAGCTGATAACATTTATTTATTATATCAAACAATAGGTAAAGGTATTTATACAATACCAGATGATATTGAGCCACATTTAACATCACTTCTATATGGTTTATTACATATTGATAAAAGTTCACGTTTTACAATCGAACAAATAAAACAACATGATTGGTTTCGACGACGACCACCACGTACATTTGATTTTATACCTTTTCCTGTTTCAGCATTAAATCGTTTTGAAACATTTACAATGTACGATTATTTAGCTGAATTACATCAACCATCGACAGAAAATAGTGAAGAACAACAACAACAACAACCAGATAATACAATTGTACCTGATGGTTCAATTTCAGTAGTGCATTCGCCACATAACAATCAACTAGAACAAGCTGTGCATGATGAACAATTACACGCACGACGTTCAAATCGATCTGCATGGAATTGCAATTGTAGTCGAACAATTAGTATTGATAATATTCGTCAAACAAAAACTCGAAGAAGACAACATCATCGAATATGTTCTTTGTGTTAATACATGTTCGTATTTATATGATGAATAGTAGATTAGGCACAATTGTTTATTTGCTTGTTTCGTCTTATGTTTCTTATTCTTGTCGCTCTTTCTCTCGTACATAGATTAAATGCTAATATGTACGTATTACATTCCTTTACAATTCTGTCTCGTCACACATGCACATTCAGAACAGTTGTTTTGTTTTGTTTTTTTTGTTTGTTTTGTTTTTCTTGCACTTGTTGATGCAACAAATAGCAATGATAGACATAAGCGGGTATGATCTATTAAATGTTGTATCTCGCTTTTATTTTCTATATGAATGTGTTTTTGTGTGCGATAACGGCAGCTAGCTGTTCATTGAATTTTTTCTTTTTTTGTTGATTAGATGAATTTTCCTTACGTTGCTCTACTTCATTTACTTCTTTTTTTGTCTTTTCTTTTTCTTTTTCTTTTTTTTTTTATACATTCGGAATCTAGAAGTTGTCATCTCAATTAAAACAAAGAAAAAAAGCAAACAAATAGATGTTTTCTTTGATGATTGATATATTTATTATTTTGTGAAATTTTTTATTGCATTTAATTAGAAAGCTATAAAAATACTAACCGATAACAAGATATTGAAAATGTTCAATTGAAGATTTTTTTTTTGTTTTTTTATTATACGTAAATTATCTTGTATAGAGGCTGTTTAGAAATTACATGCTCAGTTTTTTAGGACTTCCTCTCTGTGATCAAGCTGGATTTAGAACAGATCATCTTCTCCCTAAAATACCAAATTTTCTTTCAAATCAGTCTTTTGTTTTTAAATTGCTTGTTTTCATTATTTGTGTATATTTCGAAATTCATTTAAAAAATCAATTGTTCTTCGTTTTTTCTTTTGTTTATCTCTCAAATGCTTTTAAGCAGAAGTATGATTTTAAAGACATTTAAGTTTATTTGTTTTCAAATTCTTTTGTTTGAGTATTAACTATATTCAATTGGCTGTTGTCATTTTCAGTTATTAATAAACTAGCTTGTTTAAGTTGAGTGATCGATGTCACACATTCATTGATCTCCTTTAATTTGTGAGTAAATTGACATTTTTAATCAAGTTTTCTTCGCCAAATTAGTTCGTTATTTTTCTTAATTTGTTTCTATTCAATATTCAGTAGTTAATATGTATCCTAAAGACATTTGAAATTTCTTACTTCGTTTCCCAATGTATTATAATAGTTGAAAAATGCATCTTGAAACAATTCATAATTTGACCATTGATTGAAGAACGTTTTTCATATTCGGATGTCAAACTTTGTTTGGTGCATTTAGATACGGGAATGAGTCCAGTTGGCTTCTTCCTTCGAAAGATTATACGTAATATTTTCAAGACTCTACTCTAACTGATCACAAGATTTCCGAACGATCCTATATCTCGTACAGGAAAAGCCAAACATATATGCTATTAATTAACTACGTAAATTGAATAAACGAGAGTTCAGAACCTATATAAGTCTACTTGTTCATCNTGTCATCTCAATTAAAACAAAGAAAAAAAGCAAACAAATAGATGTTTTCTTTGATGATTGATATATTTATTATTTTGTGAAATTTTTTATTGCATTTAATTAGAAAGCTATAAAAATACTAACCGATAACAAGATATTGAAAATGTTCAATTGAAGATTTTTTTTTTGTTTTTTTATTATACGTAAATTATCTTGTATATCTCGTACAGGAAAAGCCAAACATATATGCTATTAATTAACTACGTAAATTGAATAAACGAGAGTTCAGAACCTATATAAGTCTACTTGTTCATCTTTTTTTTTTTTCGTAATAATTTTCTCAAGGAAAAAGATGAGATAATTATTAACTGTTCTCAGCTATTCTTGTGCTATTGTTATCTCTTTAAAAAGCATAACATTTTTACATAAACACACAGAAAAAAAAAACGAGTTATTTTTTAAGAATAAGTCCACGTGCTTTTTCTTGATCATTAACATCAGGAATATATTCGCCAAGTTCAAGTCTCTCAGCAAATGTTGATAAATAATTTGCAAAACCTAAAAAAACATAAAACAAAGTCATATTTACAAGATCTCTCTAATGGAAATCTAAAGAAAAAAAAAACACTGACTTCCATATTTTACATCACGAGCTGGTTGTTTATAATTCCATTCAATAACTGGTGTTTCTTCTTGACCATGAACATCACTTGTTTCAACATAACGTAAATCATTGGATGATATTGTTGATATTAACAATGGTATCATAAATGATGGTTTAAAATCTAGAAAATGATATTTTTGAACATTATGTTTTTGTTCATCATTCCATTGAATTATTTCATGTAATGGTAACCAACGCCAACCACCAAATAAACCTGTTGATTGTTTTGATTCACCATCATGATATGTATAAGCTTCACGTACAGATGGAGGAAATTTTGCATCTAAGATTGTTTCAACTTTATCAAGTTCATCAGTTGATGATATAGGATTATTTAATTGAAGAAGAACATTAGGTGCATTTTTAGATAACCAAGACTCAATACGTACAAAAGAATCTGAAATACTCATCCTAAAAAAAAAGTTTTGTAAATTTATTAAAAACAACTAAATAACAAGGAGAAAACAACGAAATGACTCTGTGAGTAACGTCACGTGTAAGAATCAATGCTTGAATATGAAATATGATTAGAAGAGAAAAAAAGAATATGAATTGATAAGATAATCATTTGCTTGATTAAGATTGATACATGAAGCACAACAAGTTTCCATATGAATATATATGAGATATGAAAAGTATGTAAATGTTTTTCTTTCTAAAAGAAAATAATATAAGCAGTTATTTGAAACTCATCGGATCAAGTTTTTTTTTAACATTATATAGAACGTTATTCTTTTCTTACTATGAAAACACGAACCATCATCAATTTTTAACTTGTTTTCATTCACTTCTTGTCATACATCATTTCTTCTCTACAATCTAAAAATCCCTTCTCATCCACCTCATTTTCTTTTCGGTATATGCTCAAAGTCTTTTATAATTACATTGTGAAATACAATCCTTTTAGACTCATTTCTCTTATCTCCTGAATTATTATTTTCAACAGATGGTATACTATAAACAGTTCTAACTGATTGATCAAAAGTTCAAGACAACTAACTATTCATCTTATCTTATCAATTTTAAATTAAATCATATATATCTATTCAAACTTGAAAGGTCTCATTATAATAATAAAAATACAAAAGAAAACTATAACTCAACTATCACTATAATTAAACTTTTTATCATTCGATCAATCGTATTTCATATAAATTAAAAAGAAAATTCAAACAATATAATTTATTTTATTGATTAATGTCAATCAGTGAAAATAGAAAGAAAAAGCAAACATGATTTATATCAATGGAAAGAAAATACATCATACAAGGAGAAAAAAAAAACATTGCATTTCTTAATTAGGATTTTGCTGAAAGAATTGGTGAATTTTCATTAAATTCATTATTTGATACATTTATTCGTTTCGTATGTCGATCGTGCGTACGATAAAGTATATAATGTTGAATAATAAATAATATATCAAATAAAATCGAAAATAAACCTAAACCAAGTTTTGTCGGTGAACCAAATATTGATGACCAATCATTATAATTTGTTGAAAGTAAAAACATTTGTAATAAACTGAATAAACCACCAGTAAAATCTAAAAGAATATTTCCAATAGACCAACCTTCAGTTGATTTTCGTTTATAATTCATCCATGCTTGTGGACAATATTTTATTATTGTTATTGCTAATTTAACATAGGAAAAAAAATATAATAATGATAATGTTGATAAATGATTAGATAATGAAATAATTGATGATATAAATAAAAATACAATACCAATACCACCTAATAAGCGAGCAATATAAGATACACGTTGACTACCACGTTCAAATAATAAACATTGAATAACTGTTAGAAAACATGCAAAAACAGCATGACAACTGAATATTACCTAGAATTAATAAGTTTATTTTATTTGTTATCTTAATTCAATTAAATAGATATTTAACAAAGAAGATAAAGAATCTTTCGAAATAAAATACATATTGATATCTCGAAAGATGTACACGACGATTCTGAGAGTGCTGAATGATAGTGCAGGTGAAGATAAATGTGAATGTGATGAGATTAACACAAATCGTCATCTCTTATTCTCTATGTATCTTTCTTATATATATCAAGCAACATAGGGTAACTGGTTAATTAACAAATCTCTTCCGAAAACCTTAAAATTGTGAAAATAATTGTCAATTGTTGAAGATCTGTCTGAATAAATTTGTATGATTAAACATAATAGTAAGTTTTGGAAAAGGAATTTGACAAAATATTCGTTCATTTTTCAGATTCTTAAAGAAGTTTTCAGATATTTCAAAACATTGGATGAGAAGCGAAATTTTGTTTTCTTTCTGAATATGACTTCAAATATGTTTTTGTATGACTTGCGGTTTAAGAGGCATGAACTAACATTTTTGAGGTTCGTAAATAATATAGACAATCTTCTCAATTTCTATGGAAAATACACTTGTAAAATGAGTTAGACCATCCTTAAAACTTCTGTTTCTTATATAATTTTGTAGAAAATAATCTTGTATTTAATTCTATGCAAAAAATATCTGTAATATAACGAATGCAGTATACAATTTCTATTTTCTTCGTCCAATTTTAATTACACAAAATTTTGATTTCAACTCAATAGTTTCAACTTTTTGTAGTCTTCTTTAAGAGGCAGAAAAAAATTAATGGAAAATAAGCTAAGCCTTTCTTACAAGAAACTCGATATGACCTGATAGATGAGGGTTATTTTCTTAATCTACATGAAAATAAAAACAATTTTTAGTGATTCGCAGAAAAATTCTTTTTAATTTTGTCTTAATAATCTTTTGAAAATTTAATTAATAAATAAAACTTACATCATTAAGCAAAACCGGTAAAACACCATGTGGATGTTTAGCATAATATTGTTGTTGAACTTTTAATGATGTATATAAAACAACATTAAATACTGAATAACATGAATGTCCAAGAATATTTAATGCTAAAAAATCAAAATTAAGTCCAATAACACTTCGACGTCGAAAATTTAATATTATTTGAGGATAAAATGATATAGACCATGCAACAAAATAAATCCAGCCAACAATTTGTACAAATATATTTAGTACATTACTACGTGCTACATCAATAAGAAGGAAATCTACTAATGATGATATATTTATTTGTGACGATTGTGCTGTTAAAACCAGATGACCCTGATGACGACCACTTATAATAATAGATTGATGTCGATCATCAGTTGTATCATTTTCAAATGTTATATTTGGTATTGAATTAATATAGTCTTGTGTATTATTAACTTTACCATCATAAAGAAATTCGAGAGAAATAGGAATAGTTTTATCTGATTTAAGAAGACGAATATTTACTGATTTATTTTCACCCATGGAAAGACTAACAGAAGATGGCTCAAAAGAAATCACTGATGTATCTTGCGTGGTTAAATTAATAAATAGAAATAATAAATAGACTATAGATAAATATGTTAAATGCATTTCATAAATTAAATCTGAAATAAAAGAAAAAATGAAACTTGCTACATTTGAAATTCGAAAGAATTATATAGTTATACTGACTAAAAAATATAACAATAGAAAAAAAATGCTTTATCATATATCATGGTGACAAAGCACATGAGACTATCAAAGAGACTCAGCATCATGACTACTTGTATTTTTTTTTTTTGAAAAATTGAAATAGTATTAACAAATTTTATAATTGAAGTTTTTGTTCTTGGGGACATATTTAATCGTGTTATAACAATATGAAGCGCTTGGCAAAAATACAAAGAAGTTTTCTTTTTTTCATTCTCATAGAGTCAAGTCTAAGCTAACTACGTAAATGATTGAATAACGAATTTTTCTTTAGATTGTCAGTCGAATAATAGAATGAATTCGATTTAAAATTAATGTTTCAATTAAAGAATATGTTTTTTTTGCAAATAAATACATAATTTTTTTTTCAAATTAATAAAAAATGAATTATGGTGTAGGTGTTTGATCGAAAAGGTTAAAAAAAGTTCTTTTCTTTATTCACATGAGAAAGTAAATAAACAAAAAAATTTCGGATGGTTTTTATTAATTTTACACATAAGAATCCATCTGTCGCCACATGTCATTTATAATTGAAATTTAACTTAAATGAAATATTCTTTTTTTTCTAAGTAAACAGATAAAAATTTATGATTAAATTTGATTTATGTATCACAAAAAAATATATTCTGATTAAATGAAGACGATTGTCGCGATCCATTTTATCGAGTGTCAATTCATTCATCCATCTATCCTAGGTTCTTGTCTCACTTAGGATAATGACTATATTCATAGATTATCATCGTGATTTATACGAAAAAAAAAAACAACAGCAAAAAAGAAATTATTATTTTATTAATCAGAATATATTTATAGATTTGTTCTTTTTTGTTCTAATGTTTATCTGTCAGTTTATCTTTGCTTACTACCTACGCATATATATTGAATTTGTTTACTTGCGGTTGTCGTTTAATAAATATTTATGATTATTTTTTATTTAAGATTTTTCCTTTTGTAAAAATTAAAAATTCATTTAATTTTTCATTTTTCAACATAATGGCTTATCTTAATTTGGCATCAGCTGCCAATTCAACAACACCATCAACATCACCATTTTCACATGTTAATAGTAATGGAGGAGTATCAACAATACCACCATCACTAGCATCTAGTTCTCAATCACTATTTGGTTCCGTTGGTGGTGGGAAACAATGGACAACAATAGGACAACCAACATCATCATCATCATCATCATCATTAACACAACAATTATTACTGAAACAACAACAACAAAATATTCTTAATAATCAACAAACAAATTCTTTAAGTTCATCATCATCATCATCACATTTTGATAGTATACTTGGATTAACTATGGCATCAGCATTAGCATCATCTTCTCAAACACAAATTGAAAAAAATGTAAAATATAAGAATATGTTCTTTCCTTTTTTTTTTGTTTTTCTCTAAATATAATTTATTATTATAAATATTAGTTTGAATTACAACAAGAAGATTTTCCTCCATTACCACATCGAAATAATTCTCATGAATCAACATCATCATCTACGAATGTACAACCACTTTATCAAAGTCAATATTCATCATCATCATCGTCATCAAATCTTCATCAACCAATAACCAATGGATATAGTTCATCTCAACAACAACAACAACAACATTCTCAATCACAATCACCAATATCATTTAAAACATCTATGGATGCTTTAAGTACATTAATAAATCGACGTCAAACATCAGTTAATAATAAAGCAACATCATTAACAAATAATTCAGCATCATCATCATCAACAACAAATCCGCAACAAATATCGAATACATCAACAACAACTAATACAAATGGTCTACCATCATCAACAATTACAGATCAATATGGTCTTGTTGGTCTTCTACAAATGATACAACAAGCAGAAAAAAATCCTGAAACATCAACATTACTAAATTATGATCTGACGACACTCGGACTTAGTATGTATTTTCTTTATAAATTTTAATATATTCTTAAAATGAAAATTTCATATCATAAATTAAAAGAAAAATATTTTATAAATAATCAAAAATAAATATAATAATTGTTCAAAAATTTTCTTATCATTTCATTTATAATGAAATACACAATCTCTAGATAAACTTTCATAATATTCACTCAGTTTCTTTCTTTTTTTTTTTTTTTTTCTATTGAAAATTTCTATGATTTAATAAAGATTCTTATTTTCAATCATCAAATAAAATTCGATTGATTTCATTTTTATTTTCATATCGATTCATTACTAACCCTTTCAAGACCGAAGACGCATATAGGCGTTTCTCGTCTCAAAATAGTTCACATCTATTGATGCGTACTATTTATTATTAATCTAATTGGCATTGCTCGATGATTTGATATGAGCGACATACAGATGCACTGTACCAGTTTTTGAAAAATCAATAAAATTCATTTCATTAGTTTGTTTCACAAAACAAAAGAATTCTATCGTGAAAAGGTTCAATGAATATATATATATGAATTTTATTTCAAATAAATTTCCTATTCTAGGTATGGAAAGTCAAAATGATTTATATCCATCATTTCTATCTCCATTTTCCGATAGTCAAGCCCGACCATATGAAATTGATTATCAAGTTCCATTTGAATATCAAATGGGATTACAAATACGTGACAAATTACCTCCACTTAATTTTAATACATTAAATGAAGATACATTATTTTTTTTATTTTATTTATTTGGTAATGATCATGTGCAATTATTAGCTGCTGCTGAATTATATCGACGAGATTGGCGTTATCATAAAGAAGAACGTATATGGTTAACACGAATAAAAAATATAATGCCTGATCAAAAATATGATACATATGAAACAGGTGTTTATTGTGTATTTGATGTACAACTTTGGCGTAAAACACATAAAAGTATGCGAATTGATTATGAAAAATTAGATGGTAAGAAAATTAATAATAATGTTTTATTGTATTATATATATATATATATATATATATTAATTTTACTTTTTCTTTTGTTTTGTTTTTATTAAAAAGTAAATCCTGTATTGAAACAAGATTTGTTTGCTTCTAAATTACTTCAACAACAGTCGTCTGTACAACAACAATATGCGCCTGTGTCATCGTATAATACAAATTCTTCTAGATAGTCGCATAAGTTTGATGTTTATTTTTTTTAATTATTATTATTATTATTATGAATGTATATAATAAGAACATAAAACAGCAAAGATCCTGCATTCGTCCAACAATTTTGCAGTTTTAGAAGTATAAGAATGACGTCTGACAGGCAACAACGTTTTTCTTTTTTTTTTTTCTCATAACTTGTGTCTTGTCGTTGTCATGTGTAGATGTGCGTGTGCATGTGTGAGTGATGTTATTCTACGTTCTTTTTTTGCGCGCTTTTCTCTTGCAGCGTCATACTCTTCTTTCTTTTTTTCTTTTTTTGTTCGTCATGGTATCGTCGTCTTATTCACTGTTGTGTTTATCATCATCAACAACCTTTACTCTGCTACTTACTTTTGTCCCTGTCTTTTTTCTTTTTTTTTTCTTCCCTTTTTATAATATATACTACACTATGTGGAAAAAAAGAAGCCGATATTTTATGTTTATGAAAATTGTTTAGAAAGAAAACTTTGAGGTGATTTATTTAACATTTTTTGTTCGAAGAGTTTTAATGTGATATGGTCGAAAAAAGTACAGTTGACTATTGATCTGAAGCCATTTAAAATTAAAATAATATTAAGAAAATTTTTTGAAAGATACTCGAAATGAATAACTTTTAATTAGTCATATAACATTTAATATGAAATCTTCTTTTATAAAGGTATTTATTTTGAAAATCATATCTATCACTTTTTATTAGAATATCTCTAAGCAATTTTTATTTTTTGTCTACAGGAATACAAATTATTTAGTCCGAGTTTGACACATACATTAACACGAAATTTTATATGTTTATAGAATGTAATCTGTGACTAGTTTAGTTTTATGAAATACCATTTGACATTGTTTAAATATCCTTTCGTATTCAGATTCTTAGAATATTCTATCAATTTTAGTTAAAGATAGACAAGAGACATGTACATGATTGTTTTGCTACGAGATTCTTACGATAAATCTGAAATTATTGAAATATAATGTTTCCTTTCTTGACTTAACTTGTTGAATTAAAAGAATGACTAAGTTAATTATTTTTCTTTTGTTTATTTATCATAATCCATAAATATACTGTAAGTTTTGTAATCTGATTAATGATTTCCTTTTGGAGTAAGATAATTGTAAATATGCTAAAATAAAAAAAAATGTCGTATATAGTTCCATTGATATGATAAAAAAAACTGTCTTTCTGCGCTAAATATATATATTTAAATATGGAACTTGACATGCTTACAAATCTTCTTTACATTTACTAGGAATAAGTGTGTATTTGAAATGAAAAGTATTTGAAAGAAAATAGTAATGTTTCTTAGAAAAAACACTAGGATTATCACATAGAAAACTTTCTGTTTCAGTGTTCAAACTAAATCCAATGGTTTTAATCAAAGATTATTATATTAAATAATTTAAAAATTTTACAAAGATTTTCACATGAACGAAGAAAAAAAGCTAAAGAATATTGAAAGATAATGATATTGTTGATGATAGACAGATTATCGAATAGTTTGTAATCACAGAATCCAAGAATGTTTAGTCATGCGATAAGCCATATATAGTCACTTTACAAAGAATCTAAAAGAATGTCGAAACTTGTTCGTAGACATTCTTTTCATTATTTAAATTTGCTACATATTGCACAGCTGTAACATCGATAATGTATACTTAGGGATAGACATGAGGAAAGGATAAAAGAGAAAAAAAGATATTGACATTTGTTTATAACTGATCCATGCTATAATAGTTTTACGTAACCGCATAACCGAGACCACATGCACATGAAGACAAATTGATAGATTGATGTGTACAAGACAGACTAGATGAAACTATTTTTCTTCCTGAAATAATTTTTTTTAATGTATACTCAATGCAAGTCAACATTCTTTTTCTATATGTTAAATGTGAGATTCTGATCTGATTGATATTATCAAGTCAATCAGACAAGATATCTCTAGCCGGAAAAGAATCTTGCAATGCAAATTTGATTCTTTTTATTATACAATTGTAGGATCAATTTTTTGGATAATCTAACAAAATTCTTATGTTTTATTCTTATAATTTCTATGAACATTCCATTATTTTGATTTCTCACTCGTATTTTATTATCGAAGTCTTTACAAGAATAAACAACATTAAAACAAAATACAAAGATTATTCATAGAAGTAAACATGAATAAAAAGAAGCAAAAGTTGATAGGCATTTTAATAGAAAAAGATTCATCGAGTAGGCTATACAAACTTAGGAAGAATAAAATAGTCTATTTAAATGTTAAATGATCTTATTTGCATTCCATGCTAATGATAAAATGGTCATTATAGTAATGAGAAAAGAAGCACATGGAAGCGATTTATATAGATATATAAGAGAAACAAAAACTGATTATCTATTACTTAGCTCTGAAAAGAGTCTTCTTATCGGTTGATTAATTCATAGAAAGACTCCCCGGAATATTGACTTGTGAACACGTGCTGATCATGTTATCTGACTAAAAATCTTAAGCAAGCTGAACAAAAAATACCACCAAATCTAACAACATGAAAGTCAAATAAAAGAAGGAAAATAACAAATCGATCATCATGAAAATTTAGTTTCATTGAAATTTTTTAGTATGAATGTAAAATAAGAAAATACTTTTTTAATATATTTATTAGACTTCTATTAAATTAGTGTACAAAATATGATGATCAGTTCTTGTAAATACATTTTTGAACATATTAAGAAATATCAGTAACAGCAATACTATGAGAAGCATAGAAAAAGAAAAATGCACAAGTATTCGCAGCTTTTGCTAAGCAATGGATGCGTAACTTATATCACACTTTTTTCTCTTTCAGTGTTGAATAAAATAATCACGTAATAGCAGAGATAGTAGGACTTGTTATTCACTGCTTTTTTCTTAATTACTCGCATGTAGTGAGTAGCAGAATTTTTCAACAAGATTTCTATTTAATTATTTTCCGCTGACTTAACCGTCAGAAGAAAAGTAGAGAAAATAGTTTCTACCAAGAATATAAGAAGATAAATATAATTATCAGATTTCCTCTAATATGATAGACAAGCAATAATCTACAAAATGAGATATTTCTGAGTTCTCTACAATCTTTATTGGCTGAGATACGACAATTTGATTGAAGCTCATAAGCGATTTTTCTATTTGAAATACGAAAAATCTAAATTTATGAGCTTTCGTAATATTGTTGTATCTTAGCGAAAAAACGTCGTTGAGAAACTATAATGACACATTATAGGTATCAGAGTCCGAAACGGAGCAGATTTTGTAGTCTCCATCTCGACTCGCCCCGATCTTGAGTGTTTTTTTTTACTGCCTCGTCGAATATTTATGAGATCTTCTTTCCTTTGATCATATCATTGGTTTGACTTCATATTGGAAAAAAAGGCACAACTATATAATAGTAAAAAAAGAATATAACTGGTCACTAATAAGTCTTTTTGTTTTTTTTCTATAGAACAAAGAAATAAAATATTATTAATAGTTGTGGGATGTAAATTAGGTCTTCTTTGCTTGATAAATTCTCCTGCTGCAAAAAGCTCTCTGTCGACAACAGCTGAATTGTGTGGTATTTGGTATATGTGACATGCCAATTCAGAAGAGTCTGGAAAAAAGGTTTCATGTTCATGCCAAAATATGTATGAATTTGAACAGTCTTTGTCTAATTTGAATCGATATTTATATCGATTTCATCTTTTTATTTTTATTGATGTCGACATTCTTTTTGTCACTTCGTCATCCATTAACTGTTCAAGAAACATGTTTCTTGGATCATTTTCAATATCAACTGTTGCTATGGAAGTCACTTTTGCCAGACATGCTCCGCAAGTACGACAACATTTTGCTTTTTGAGCTGTTGTTGGTAGCAGTAGTCATACTAGTTTTAGATGAAGAAATAAACACTAATAAAACGTGTGATAAAGGACATAGCAGGTTTTTGCTGGACTGTTTGTGTTAAGTTGGACTGAATCAAAAAAAGGTTTGATACCGATGTTAAAAGATAAGCAATTTTCTGTCAGTTTAACAAAATGTCCTCTGCTGAATCATCATTAGACACATTTTTCTAACACCAAAGTCATTGAATACCAGAAAATAGCGAATTTCCTAGCTTCAAAATCATGACATTTATAGATCCAATTTAGCCAAATTAGGTTGAGCTCAAATTTAATTTTTCTTCGATTAAGGCATGTAAGGTTGTCTAGTACACTAAATGGTGTATCTAGTTGGGCATTCTCAATGTATCTCTTGTTGAAGAACTGCAGAATACCTTAAAGACATCATCGGTCCAATAACTATTGATATATACTTGGTATGTCTCTTTTAAGTAGTAAAGTTTTGCACAAATGTTTAGCTTCATGCTTACAAAATAAACATGCTTCTCTCGTTTTCTTAGTGTGTTTGAATAGTGTATAGGAAGCTATTTAAAAAATAAAAACTGCATCTGATTCTAGTGAAATGCTGAGTACTTGATGTTTTCGTGGCATCTAGTAGTTTTGATGTTACAAAGAAATGAAAAAGTGTTTATTGAAAAATGATTGTATTAATAAATTCTACATAAATTTCTGTTTTAGCATCTGGCGAAAACTTTTTGGGTAGTTTAATTTGAGAAAGAAGTTGATCAATGGACGTCGATTTTCTCTCTTGCGCTTTTTATTTATTCATTTTCCACAATAAAGACAGAATTCAATAGAGATTATTCATATTTAGCGAAAAACTTTTATACTTGTACGAGGTGCTGAGTATATAATCTATTGCCCAAAGACTCTTATTCTGGCTTTTTATATATGCACTATTCAAATACATAGTCTATATATTAATATTCATATTGTGAAGCTATAACGAGGAAAATTCTGATATTTTGACTTAACCTTGCCTCGGTAAATTTTCCCTCGTCGTAATTCTTCCCCGTCTCGCACCGCCCCGATTTTTCGCCTCGTTTTGGTCTCTGATAGGTCTTCAAAAACTAGGGTTTAGTTTTCTGGACATATTATCTATGGAGATCTAGTAATCGTTTTTATATCCTTACAGTCTTGTTAGAAAGTATTTCCTCTACTCAAATCACTCTTTGCATTCTTTCTAACGCTCAAGTCAGTGAAAAAAGAATGAAATCAAACCTTGTTGAATAATTTTGGAATTCACTGTATACGCACAACTTATTAATTGCATTGATAGTGATTAATCAATTGTTAAAAGTATCCGGCTTTCGAGATGTATTAATACAAAAGAAACATGATCAAGACTCAACGTTTTGTTGCATCACTTTCTATTGTCTGTGTTCTCGAGCAACTCGACAATGTTATATATCGAGCGATTGAATCGAACTTCTTGGTGTTGAAAAACTATGAAATTCATGTTTTTATTTAAAAATGATCGAATAAGATAAGAAAGCTCTATTGAATTATTCAACAGTTAAACGATTTCGAAATTTTCGCTCATCTTTCTCGTCTGTCTGGTACTAGACCAAACTATCTGGATAAAAATTTGAAATATAAGCAAATTTACGTGGGTTGAATGTTTTCAAAAACGATGTGAATTTTTTAGTAATTAAAGGATGGGGACGTATCGGACCACAAATCGACCCAATGAACTTTTTCCTCCCAATCAAGTCCAATCATATAAGACATGACAGTACTCATTTAAGCCAACATTTTAATATTCAATTCGACGAGTGACTAATAAGTTTAAGAAACTTTGAGCCATTCACAAAATGTCATAGATTACCTCTGACATCAAGAAATACATTTTCATTTTTTGAAGGTGTTTTTCTCTTTAAAAGTGGAATGACCATTGTTCTCGTCTTTACCATTGAAAGATCTTTTCGAAAGCTATAAACTATTGTGATTTTTCATTGTAAAAAGCATTGACATCATGAAAAGAAAGTCAAAAACTCTATTTCAAATTTATTGAAAAGCGCCTTTACCTGTTTTTTTGACCACAGTTGAAAGGTTATGAATCAATGTTGGGCAACTCCAACTCGGAGTTGGAGTTAACTCCGGAGTTGACGGTTTTTTTCATTAGAGTTGGAGTGAAATTTGAGTTGATGTCTTTTTCCAACTCCGATTTAACTCCTGTTGATTTCAGGGCTCGCCAGAAGAGAACGGAAAAAAGTCGACAGTAAAAACACGTGCATGCGTATGGTATTCATGACGCAATTAAGAAAACTAGGAATGAATGACCTTGAATTATTATATCGAGAGAGAGAAAGATAGAGAGATATAGAGAGAATTTAGAAAGTCCTTGGTGACGTGATTAAATATTATTTGTTAAACAATTCGGTGCATTGAACACGTATCTTTCTGATTTTTCATTACTTGTGAATAACCTGAATACAAATGGATTCATCATCTGATGTAACAACAATTGACCTGTTGACTTGTTGGACTGATATTTCAAGTTTATAATAAAAATTCTATAAAACAATAATAAACCTGCAACTCATTGATATTACTCATAGATTTATATTGAAAAACTTGTCCTTTTAAACTTGTATTCAAATGAGTTTGACTTAGTAGGATCGGAGTTGAATTGGAGTTAAATCGGTGCTGGAGATGTGTTTTAACAGGGCGGAGTTGAAGTTGGAGTTAGAGTTAGAGCGGAATTTTTGAAAATAGGAGTGGAGTTACATGGAGTTGGAGCGGTATATACCCGGAGTTGCCCAACACTGTTATGAATGGCAACATGGCTTATTGCACCTTAGAAATCAGTGATACTCGTTTTTTGGTAACTATAATACCTATTTAAATTATCTGCTGTCTCTATGTAGCGCGCATCTTTATGTCCTACATGAAAATATTACTTTGACATATGATATTTCTCTCTTCATGTATATAAATGATACGATATTATTGACTTTTTCAGTATTTAACTGTATAACGATATTCAAGTTCAGTAGAGACAAGATTTTGCTTTCATCGTCATAACGACTTCTCAGTTCTTCGTCGGAAAAATTTCGAGAAATAGATAATAGGAAATAACAGTCTATTCACGAATCTGTTTATATGTTGAAAACATCTCCTGGAGTGATTTTAGTGTTCTTCTATAGCTTATTATGAAAAAATTCTTCAGATTTCTTATAAGAAACAAAGGCTCCCATGGTCATGAACTGTAATAGACGTAGTGCTATATTTGTGCTCGTAATTCATGAAGAGAGCTTTGCCAAATAATAGCATATTACGTGAAATTACGTTGTGTATTTTTAAGAGACCTCTGAACCTTTGACTTTCCTCTAAAAAGTCAGAAAAGTGTTTGTAAGAGGATAGTCTTTTATAATTGAAGAAAACATAACTGCATGTATAGATGTCGGTGTTTGTTCTGTGAACACTTCTTATGAGTATAATAGCGCATTTCTTTTCTTAATGAGATCTAAAAGTATTTTTTGAAATAGATACAAAGAAAAACACACAATGCATATTAAACCATTATTTTTCTATGAATGTTTTCTTCGCGAGACGACTTCATTGATTGAAGATGTAGCTTTAGACTAATAATTACGTTAGCGGTAGATTTCACTGTCAATGAGTTTCATCTATGCTAATTGAACCTCAACAAAAGCCACTGACTTAAATAATTTTGACACAAAAAAACAAATTAAATTTTCTTTTTTTCAGCTAATTAATTATTGAAAAGCTTATTTGCTATTCGTGGTAGGTCTTATTCTTTAGAAAAGAAGAAAGTTATTATTACATGGTACCGAGATGTAATCGGTAGTGTAAAACTAGAATTCAACTGAAATTCACAGTTTCAACGTTCAAGCTTACATGCATCCCACGCTGAGAGAGATGCGGTGTGAGTTCTTACGTGGTATTCACATCTAGTTGAAAGTTGAAACTTGGAACGTGAAATTTCAATTGAATTCAAGTTCCGAGTTTAACATATGTGTTCATCTGTGCTATTGTCCTTTGTAATTGGCTGTGCTAAATGTAGTATTAAATTCTGCATCGATTGACGCTAATATAGAGTGCCCTGATACCGCAAAAAATCGGGATTTTTGGACTAAAACCAGTCATTTACAACGTTTTCCAAGGTATTCATTATTTGTATCAGTTGCTTGGCTTGTGTTTTTCTTATAAGTGGTTATGATGAATAGAGAATCGGATGCTAGATAAACTGTGGGTATGAGTTTTCTATGAATCGAATAGAGAGGGACAGAACGCGGGACAAAAGTCGCGAGATGCAGGATAGATGGGATTTAATGCTTCTCCCGCTTACTCCCGTCAATGAAACGAAAAGTAAAAGTAACCGTTCATGTACTGCATAATAATAGCGATTGCTTCTATGTCGCAAGAGTAGAAGAATGATTGTCATAGCGGGTGACTCTTATTTAAACAGACATTGAATCAGAAAAAGAACAATAGCAACGGTCAATTCAATTAGAATGAGATGAGCAATGACTGACGGATGAGACAATGATTATAATATAATTCGGCTGATATAGAAAATACAATGTGTATATATACCTATAATTGTTCATTGTCTCATTTCGTCACATTTGTTAATCCTGAAGATTATTCTTTTCAATTCGTATTTATACCTCGTTGCAATCAATCCAAATTTGTAACTATTCTTGAATATTATGGTTTCTATTCTTATATCCCAGCTTTCTTGTGAATATGTGTGTGTATATTTATTGGACTTCATTTCCTCATGTAGATATTTTTTGCTCGACAATACTTTTCGGTTGTGAAATAAATGAACATATATGTATGACATCGACCTTTCGGTGAAAAGATGCTCACGGGACTAGCCTGGACGGGACTGAAAAACTCCCGACGGCCTTGGTGGGATAGTTTCTGGCAAATAGATGCCCGTAAATCAAACAAAATAATTGGTGCAGGCATGTTTTAAGTAACATGATCCTGTAAATAGTGAATGGAGGCAGGAGAAATCAGTGCCTAGTACATGTTGTGGTCTGAAAAGCTTTTTTCATGAAATTAAATCAGAAAAAAAATGTGCGAAAAGTTCCTGCTTTGTAATCTGTAGAAAGAAAAGTCATTATTCATACACAAGGTGCAAAGGATTAGTATGATTTAATACATTATAAATATCAGCTGCCATTGGGAACTCTTTCGTAGTTAGTCAGCAGATTTTGGTGTCATTTTTCCAGGATTGCCGTGTACTAAATGTGTGAGATAATTGTGAACAATACTTTTATTCACGTAGAACCTATAGTAGTTATTAAAATAAAAATTTTGTGAAATTGATATCTGTGAATACGTGAGAAGAGAATTGCGGAATAATATGACATTGTAATAATTTGTGTTTGACTTTGGGAAACTTCATTTAGGATTGCTGGTCAGTGCAGCCCCTTTGAGACTAACACATGAAACTCACATGTGTTCTTTAGCGTTATTATTCTAATACAAAGTAGATAACGAGAGACATTTTTGCAGTTGTTTCCCAAAGATAATCGATAGCCAGAGGAATAATCTGTTTTATTTATTTCTTAATTTCGAACATAAGTTTTGTCGTTTATTACTTGTGCTATACTTTTCGTCTGCTTTATTGCTTTTTCATTTTCGAATTCCTTTCTTCCGTAATTTAAAATTATTATTATTTTATCCATTGATTTAACTGATCAATAAGCTTGTGGTACATAGCTACTCTATTTATGGCAGGCCTTAATTCACTATTATATATCTCGATTAGCACAGAAACACTGATATTGGTTATTCTCCAAAGTTATAACTTGATCAGTTCACATTTTTTTAATATTGAGCATGCGACGACTGCAGCAAATCAATGCATTACTATTCATCATTCTTGACATCTTGAATATAAATGTTTATCTGCGCAATAATCAGAAACTGCACTATTGAGAACATTCACAAACGTATTTCAACCCTGCAGATTTCAACGAAGATTTTTGAGAGTTCTAGAACTTTCTGAAATAGTCTAAATCTTGTCGTTAATATTGTTAAATACGTTCTTCTGTTGGTAAAAAACTGTGGAAAGGAACTTTGACGCATATTGTCCTCAGTGGCTTTGAAGAAAGGTGGAAATACGGTCATCAAATCTTAATTTCAAACTCAAACTCACGATTTTATTTGAGATTATATGTGAGTTCCACTAAAAACGAACTAATTTCGTCATTTAAATTGTCACAGAAATCTTTATATGACAATTGTTTGGTCATAATTTTTACTTGTAACTATTATTCAAATAATACAAGTACAACATCATGAAATGCAAAACTCATAATTGATCGAGTGTGTTTCACATCTGTCAAGATAATCGCAAGTCAGCTTAAACATATATTCTCGATTTGTACAGCCTACTAATGTCCGCGCCAGAATAAAAGAGGGGTGAGTGTAAGCTCAATAACTCGACAACCGCAATACCTAGCTACCTGCGATTTTCACCAATCGAAAGAGGAGGAGCGGGCACGTCTTTTTCTNAAAGACTTACATTTGCTACGTGTATTGATGCGATAATTTGTTTTGATGACGAGTGTAATAGGTTAGTAATGTATCGACGTTGTTTAGTAAAGAAAATGAAAGCATTATTTTGCTTATGTGCATATCGAAAAAGTGTTTGGCTTGAGTGCATTCAACCGTATACGTGGGTCAGAGCATGGTCATATACTATTGAGACAAACTGGATTTTTTCTCTTACAAATATTTTCATTCTTTTGCTTGTTCTATCACTTATCGATCAGACAACTTAATTGACGAAGAGAGAAAGTTAATCGATGGCTGGAAAAAATGTGCATTTTACTATGGCTTTATTTGTTTGTCTTCCTATCATTGCACAGAATAGGTATAATATGAATGATTCACAAGCAATAGCATGCTTAACTAACCCAGGTCAAAGATTCCCGTGACCCGGAATCCGATCCGGATTTCATCGGATTTTGTCGGAATCCGACGAAAACCGATAGGATTCGGTCAAAACTTACTCGTATACAGTCGGATTTCATGTCGGATTCCGGGTCACGGGATTCCCCGTTACTTCCGATAGGATCCTGTCGTTATTAAGACCATCCAACAGGATCCGATGGCTCAGCTTCGTCCTGGGAAGTGAAGAAACAGATCGATCTGCTAGTCTCAACTTTTGCTTTTCAGCAATCGACCTATTCGACAATTAAGTGAAGTAATATATAAATGTGCTTGAATTAAAATAATTGAAAAGAAAGTCAGAGTTCATTTCGTCAACGCGTTTCATGTTATTTTATTGAAATATTGAAGCACTCACCAGGGCTCTGCATTTACAATTATAAGCATAAGAGCAAAACCTCAAATTTTAAACAAATGGTTAAGAGATAGAATAAAAATAAAAAATATAAAACAAATTATAAATAAGAAACACATTAAGAAGCAAAACAAAAAAAGTAAAAGGGAAAAGATGGAACGTTAATGAGGATAAATACATTACTATTAAACTAGACTGGAACAGGGATGGGCGAGTCAAGCCTTTTTTCGAGTCGAGTCGAGTCCGAGTCATTTCAAAATGGTTTCGAGTCGAGTCAAGTTAATTTTGTCATTTGTTCCGTTTTCTGCTTATTTCATAAAGAAAATTACCAATAACTTTTCATTACACGATATCTAGTTCCTAGTTTTTATGCACAAAAAAGAAAACTAAGAACAAGCATACATAAAATAAAACAACACAATTACTATAGGTTTACCAATAAAATAAGAACAGTAAAATCAACTCCTTTTTTTTACAGTTTTACACCACAATAAAACAAAAAAAAACACTTTTCGTAAACAAAAACACAAAACATAAACTTAAAGTTACTTACAAGCAAAATTATTTATTGACATTTAAATTAATGTCTTATTGAATTTTTGGAATGTTAAAATACAAATATTAGCTTGTGAAAAACGTGAACGATGTGATCTCATGAAAAGGCCACTTTGAGAAAAAACGCGTTCGATTGGTGTTGATGTAGCAGGAACACACATGATTTTTTTTGCAAGATTATTAAGAGATGGATATGAATGTGCTTTTTTGAAAATAAGATCACTAGTTAAATTTTTCTCCTAGAGAAAACAATCAAGTTCTTGTACAACTGATGTTGGTGTTGGATTATCAAGTTTTGCTTTTTTGAATGAACCAATTTGTAATGTTGGAAATAAACATTTTTTATTTTCTTTATCAGAAAATGTTATATTTGTATTATTGCTGCTAGATTAGGGGTGTCGGCTTAGCATTAGTGTTAAGAAAACGCTAACGCTTTTGCATTAAAATTAAAATAATCACTTAATGCTTTTGCATTAGTGTTAAAAAAATAATTTAATGCTTTGGTATTAGTATTAGAAAAGTATTAACTTAACGGTAACGCTTATAGCTCCCAAAAACAGAACAAAATTGTTCCCTTATGGGAATTTTTTCCCATAACAGAACAATTTCGTTCTTTTTTTGGGAACGGCTTCCCATAACAGAACAAAATTGTTCTGTTTTGGGAAAAAAATTCTCATAAGCAACCAATTTTGTTCTGTTCTTGGGAACCCTAAGCATTACCATTAAATTAATACTTTTCTAATACTAATACCAAAGCATTAAATTATTTTTTTAACACTAATGCAAAAGCATTAAGTTAATTTTTTAACTCTAATACAAAAGCATTAAAAATAGTATTAATTAATGCAATGCTAATGCTAATCTGACACCCCTATGCTAGATTCTTCAGATATGATCTGAAGATCAGCACCGGCAATGTTTTCTTTTGAATTAAGTTTTATACAAGCATCAATAATATATTGTTTAATTGTCGAAATAATGTTGTTTTTTTGTTAAATCAGCTAATAAAGCACAATCATTGATCCATTGAAATTTAAAACGTCTATCTAAAACTGGACTTATCAAAAAAATTGAATCAGCATATAAAAACGATGTATTAGCATTTTTATTTATCTTTACTGTACAAGTAACGCTCGTCTCTGCGACTCGCTTAAACCTCGACTGAATATTACAGGACAAGCATGATGTAATTAGGAAAATATTTATATCCTAATGAGAGAAATTATTAAATTACAGTTTATTTTTGTACTATACTTTTGTGACGTATAAGTAATATTTTAGGCATGACTAGGATGTAGGTATGTCCTCTCGGTATCTACACCGCCATCCACATCAACGTTCTATTTACATTTGATATCCGTAACTAGAGTATTTTCTTCTTGTTCTTTACTTGAACATAAAGGCTTGTCTTTATGATCAAGGTTACTGATTCTTAACAACTAGGCAGTAGTATGTGGACTTCGGCTTACATGTACATAGAGCGTGCAGCTGCATCAAGAACATGTCCATGAACACAACTAGACACACATTCACAACTCCATCGACATCGTCACATGATACGCGCCGAGCACCGCCCACACCAACTGCATTCGATACCTCAATAAACAAACCAGAGCCACTACCACACATATACATATGGGGGTGGCCAGTCTGGCCGGAGGGTCCAACTTTTTTTTATCATTTAACTTCTATAATACATCAGAATAATATGATTTTTTTACCAGTTATAGTACTTATCTAGTGCTAATAATTTACCATTTTTCGGGTTATATATCTTTTCAAAAACAAAAATTATCAAGCGCTTTCGTAAAATCTTTTCTGAAATGCTTTTTAATCAAACTTATTGTAAATCGTACTTGANTCACATACTCGATGCCACGAGAGCAACCAATAGGTTAAAGCAACTACTAGTAAAGAAACGACCGAGTAAACAAGTACTAAAATTACCACCTCAATAGCTAGCACGTAATTGAAAAGAAAAAAGAAAATGAATTAAAAAAGAGCAACAAAAATAGCATCAGAAGAAGAAAATAAAAAATAACTGCTATTAATAATAACAATTAATCATACTCACTAAAACAGAAATCAGTAAAAAGGAAAACAAAAATAAGAATAGAAAAAGAAAAATTAAAAAGAAAAAGAAAAAAGAAAATCACGAAAACAGAAGAAAGAAAAATCAAAAACAAATCACTAAAACAACAACCAGTAAAAATAAAAGTAAAAATCAACCAACCAACAAAAAATAAGAATCAAAAAAGGAAAAAAGAAAAAGAAAAAACTACTAAAAACATGACTAACAAAAATACTACTAAAAACACAACTAAAAACAATACTAATAACACCATTATCAAAAAACAACTCATGGTCGCATTCAATTTAATAGAAAAGATAGTTCCATCCTAACTCATGATCCCACTTTATTTATTGTAAAGATATTTTCATTCTAACTAAAGATCTCACTCTAATTATTGTAAAAATATTTCTATCCTATGTATTGAAAAATATTTCCTACGCATAGTAATCTTATTTATTATTCACCACTTGAAAAAATCTTTCACTTGATATTCTTCTTCATTAATAGAAAAAATATGTATATCTTCTTCATTCATTAATTGTAAAATATATATACCTTCTTCATTCATTAATTGTAAAAATATAGATGCTCGATCCCCACTCTCCAATCTCATTCTATTTATTGTAAGACATCTCTCCCCTAGCCCTTGTTTTGATTATTGTGAAAAATATTTTCTTCGCTGTAATCACCCATCCCATTCATTAAAAAATACTGTATCCTTATATTCACCCTATTTGTATGTAAAAAACCGCTTTCTCCTTATTGTAAAAATTATCCTAAAAAATATTCTTCTTTACATCCAGTGTTATACTTACTATTGTGAAAATTATGTTAAAAATAACTCTTCTGTATATGTATTAATCTCTGTATTTTTATCAATCTCTGTATTGATCTCTCTATTTTTACCAATCTCTGTATCCATCTCAGTATTTGTTATCAATCTCTATAATTTTATTAATCTCTGTATCGATCCTTATCTCTATTTTCTTGTGAATTTCTGTATATTTCCCTCTCAACTTTTTATGGATCTCTGTATATCGATCACTCTCAACATAAACATCACCTCAAAATACATTATTAAAGATCATCAAAAAGTCCAATGTAATTACAATTAAGAAAAATAAAAAATGCATTATAATGCAATATCAAAAAATAAAAATGCAATATAATGCAATATCAAAACTCGAAACAATTATCAATCTAGCAAAAAATTCATCGAAAAAAATACGATTTATAAATGCAAAAAATACACTAGCACAAATTAAAGCATCTAGAAAAACAAATTATAAGTGCATTAAAATACATCATCAAAAAATTAAAGCACTTACAAATACAATCTATAAATGCAATGAAATGCAATATAAAAAATCAAAAATTAAAATATTCATCAATGATTCACTATTAAAAGAAAGCAATGAAATACAGTATAAAAAGTAAAAAATAAAAAATGAAAACATTAAAAACCAAAAAATGAAACATTAAAAAATTATAACATTAAAAATTAAAACATTAAAAACCAAAAATTGAAACATTAAAAAATTATAACATTAAAAATTAAAACATTAAAAACCAAAAATTGAAACATTAAAAAATTATAACATTAAAAATTAAAGCATTCATCAACGATTCATTATTGAAAAGTGCAATAAAATGCAGTATTAAAAATAAAAATTGTCTTTTGCAATATTGCCATCTTTATCACATCAAAATATCAAGAAAACAATAAAAATTCGTTGTCCTAGCAATATGGAAAAAATTTTTTTTACCTAAAAAACGCTTGAAAAAGAAATCAATTCGAAAGGCCTAGCGTTATTAATATTAATATTCTTCTTACTATTTTCTCTTCCTTGTTTTTTTTCTCTTTCTTGTTGTTTTCTCATTATTCTTTACTTGATTACCAATATAATAATAAAAATAGTCAAAAAATAATCAAAAAAATAAAAATAAGAAATACAAAAACATTATTTATTCTGTTTATTATTATCTATTAAAATAAAAAAGTTGTGTTGACTTGTCAAAATAAAAAGAAGTTTTACACCATAATAAAACAAAAAAAACCACTTTTCATAAACAAAAACATAAACTTAAAGTAACTTACAAGAAAAACTATATATTGACATTTAAATTAACGTCTTATTGCATTTTAAGGCTGTTAAAATACAAATATTAGCTTGTGAAAAACGTGAACGATGTGGTCTCATGAAAAGGCCACTTTGAGAAAAAATACGTTCGATTGGTGCTGATGTAGCAGGAACACACATGATTTTTTTTGCAAGATTATTAAGAGGTGGATATGAGTGTGCTTTTTTGAAAATAAGATCACTAGTTAAATTTTTCTCCTGGAGAAAACAATCAAGTTCTTGTACAACTGATATTGGTGTTGAATTATCAAGTTTTGCTTTTGTGAATGAACCAATTTTTAATGTTGGAAATAAACATTTTTTATTTTCTCTATCAGAAAATGTTATATTTGTATTATTGCTGCTAGATTCTTCAGATATAATCTGAACATCAGCACTGGCAATGTTATCTTTTGAATTAAGTTTTATACAAGCATCAATAATATATTGTTTAATTGTCGAAATAATGCTGGTTTTGGTTAAATCAGATAATAAAGCACAATCATTGATCCAATGAAATTTAAAACGTCCATCTAAAACTGGACTTATCAAAAAAATTGAATCAGCATATAAAAACGATGTATTAGCATTTGTATTTATCTTTACTGTACAATTATCTGTGTTAATATTAAAATGTTTATAAAAACCACCAAAACGTGTTTTTAATGAAGAAATGAGAGCATCACATAATAGAGATGTACGTTCAGATTTTGTTCTTTCAAATTCAAGATCACTTAATATATTAAGAAGAATTGGTCCAACAATACTAATTGTAACTGTTTGGTCAGCTTGAGCTAAAACTGTTGCTTCATTAAATAAGTACAACAATGCCATAAATTCATCAAGAATTTCTTTATTTTTTTCTGTTAAACATAATTCTTTTTTACCTAATTCAGTTAAAATATCATTAAGTGTCTTTAATGAAATATTCAAAACAGCAGCAACGGTCAAAAACTGAGTATTCCAACGACATTTTGTTGCACGTGGTATTGTTGTTGATAAATTTTCTAATTTTTCTGCAAATAAAATACTATCATGACTAAATTTTGCAATTTTTGCAACTTTTGTTAAGGCAGCAGTTGCATTAGATGCATATTTAATACCATCTTTAACAACCAATTGTAATGTGTGCGCAAAGCACGGTAAACGTAACAGCTCTAAATTTTCACTTAAACATTGAACAATATCATCATCTAACGCTACTAATTCAAAATGATCATGAGAATCATCATCAGATATTTCTTCACAATCATCATTATTATCTTGTAATGATTCATCATCATTGTTACGACCATCATTTTCAAAATATGTTTCAAATCCTGGAAGTAAAATATTATCAAATGCTTTTATATTATTAGCAGCATTATCGGTAATTAAACGTACTAATTTCTTTTCAATACGATAATAGTTAATTACTTTTTCAAATTCAGCCAGTAAAACATCAGCTGTATGACGACCTTTTATTGGTGCAAATGACAATAAATATGATCTTAATTCACCATCAACAAATGTATGTAAAGTAATACCGATATAAGAACGTAAACGTCTATCACTCCATAAATCTAATGTAACTGATACATATTCAGCATTATTACATAATATTTTTAATTTCGTAATCATATTATCATGTAATTTTGGAAGTTTATCACGAGNAGAATTCTCTACAGCCTTGTGTATTTAGTTTTTACACTTGCATTAAACTGTTGAAAAATATTCCGACTACAATGAAGACATTCTCATCTTCAAATTTCCATAAAATGTTTTTTTTTTGCGACGTCTTTGGTTTTAATTGAAATCTGTGATGAGTATAGTAATATCTATTTAAAAAAAGCAATTATAAATTCCGATAGTGCATGAAACTCTCTAACATTTTGTATCTTGTCAGCCTCGACTTGTTATTATTTGCTGGCAAGACAAATGCAGTACATATTTTTTTTGTTATGTATAAATAGTTGTCCATCTTTCAGTCATAATCTTACTACTTTGGAGTGTGAGGCTGTATAACTATTATACAAAAGAAAACACTTGAAGAAACATAAAATACGATTCGTAGGAATGTGAGAGTGGAAAAAGAGTTTTGTGAAAATCTAAAGCCGAGAGTGTCTTTACTATAATTGGAATATTTTTCAACATTTCAATGTAAATCTCATACCAAACACACAAGGCTATAGTTAATTTCAAGTGCTATCAGAATACATGATTATGCTCTTATGCTGAACATATAGTCAAAGTATCGATACCGACTACAACTAATTGTTGCTTGGAGTATATATGTATTAATTTATAATTTTTTTTTTAAATAGTATGGAATTATGGTAATATTGCAAGTGATGGTCTTAAACAAGTAACTGAATGGGGAGCAATTGGTACAATGCAAAAAGAAATAAAAAACCATGTAAATCTCTTTGTATTTTGTTTTTTTTTTTTTTAAATAATAATTTGAAAAAAAAATATATATTCATTTAGACTAAATTTGGTGTTAATCGTAATTCGATGAATGTACCTGGTCTTTGGACAGTTAATATAAGCAAATCAACTACCGGTGCTTTTACAACTTCAAGAAATCATAATTTCTTATCATTTGTTACTACGTTTGAACCATCACCTGATTGGATTATTGGTAGAAATCTATTGAATTTAATAAGAATTCAATATTCTTTTCTTTTTTTTACTGTTATTATTTATAGGTGTATCTGATCTTGATTTATGTCTTCCAAATTGTACATGGTTAGATAACTATGAAGAATTACTTCATCCAATTCATGCTGGAACAGATATGGGCGTTCGATATAATGTGAATGATGATTTAATTTCTTTTTTTTGTTAGAATAAAATAAAAGAGAAATTTTATTTTATTTAGGGTCCTAAAAGACCAGAGAATCGGCGTAAACAAATTGCACCAATTGTTTCAAGTAGTATTACAGATAATCGATCACCATTTTTTGATATGAATTCAGCTTAAAAAAAAGCAATAAAAACAAAAAAAATGTTAAAATTTATTTTTTTCATTGTTTAGGCAATCAACCATCTCCATTTGCTAAATTGAGTACTAAACGAATTATGGTACAAGGTGTAGCTTGTCCAAATGGTCGATTACAACATAGTGAAACATCATCTGTTATTGATTTTGGTTCAAATTTTGCCGATTTAAGTCACGTGGGTGAAATTGAAAATGAAAAAGATATTGCAAAAACAAATATAGAATTACTTGGTAATTTTGTTTTGTCTATTGATTATATTTATGAAAATATTTTTTCATAATTTTAGATGAACAATCATCTGATCCACGATATATGACATCACCATGGATAGATTGAAGTCCATGTAATGTTAAATGTGGAAATGGATTGAGAACAGGAACAAGGTTTATTTGAATTTTTTCATAAATTTTTTAATATTAATAAATTAATTTCTTTGTAGAATCTATATAAATGCTGATCATCATGGATGTAATGAACGATTAAGCGAAAGTGAAATGTGTTATGCAAGAACAGATGACAATTGTGATGATGAACATCAACAAGTTGCACGTATGTTGATTTTACAAAGAATAATTTTTTATTATTATTTTTTTTTATTTAGATGTGCTGTAACTAACTGATCATCATTTTCACCATGCTCAGTATCATGTGGTCAAGACAAAAGAGAAAGACGAGGATGGTATACCAATGAAAATTCACATCATGATCCAAGATGTAAAGATGTTCTTTTAATTGAAAAATGTCTATGTTATGGCGCACATGCTGCTCAATGTGATAATAATGGAAATAAAGGTAATTTTATTATAGAATCATTGATTACGAGATTTTTAGAGATATATTTTATTCTATCAATATAAGAGACTTGTTGAAAACAAAAATGTTAATATTAATGAAACAAAGGGACATTCGTACATATATGATCGACAGACATATATTATTAAAAATGAAAAAAAAACTGGATTTGAAAATTTTGAGCATGCAAAATATTGTGATTAAGAAAATAAATTCGTTTTCTAAAAGTAAAATCCTATGTTGCATGTTTGTTCACACTACCGCCGGTATAGTGCAGATTATACCGACAGTTTGAAACTCATGGAGGATGCTTTTCAATAATCGAGCAACTTTTTTTACAAATAAAAAAGGAAGAAACAAAAAATAGCTCATATAAGACAGATATTTTAATGTATGAAATACATATAAAGAATGTCCCAGAAGTTCTGGAACGGTTTAAAAACTATCATTTTGGCATTCGGTAAAAGCAAAATCTTTGTAAATTTGACAAATTATTGTACCTACTTAGCACTACATAACTCTAAGATTTCATACTTTTTACTATTTTTTCAATTTTCTTGATTAATATTTTTAAATCAAAATAAAAGAAAAAACCTATATCAAATTATCAATATTCGTATATTTGATTACCATCATGATGGATTACTAACTTAAACCGTACTGATATGTTATCTATCATCGATTTGCATTAAAAAAAACAATAAGTTTTCCCTTTCCTTTTTTCATGTCGTTTTTCAATTATTCAATATTATTTTATTTTCGCTCTCGGTAGCTTTCTATTAATGCACTCCAAATATTTTTTATAGGCGCAACGTCCATTACTTTTTCTGATACAATAATTCAAATGAATTTTGTAAATCTATCACCACTAAAATACATTTTCTTATGGCAAATGATAGAAGGTATAGTCTAATGAGTTCCGTCCATTCATTGATAAAACCTTCGTAGCTATTTAATACTAAATAGGTACAATGATCTACCAAAGTTTGCTTTACTCGAATGCGAAAACGACACATTGTAAAACCGTTTCAGAACTTCTGAGACATATTTTATAATCATAACAAAATATTCCTTACGTCCACAGAACTATTCATGACACATTTTCGAAGATAGGATTCGATAAACTAAATTAGTCTTAGAGAAATTCGCTAGTTCTAGTTAATTTTTATTAAAATTCAGATGTCCTCGGATCAACTATTATCCTGACAAAATTATTTTCAATTAATTATATTTCAAAAACAAATATATTTAATAAAAATTATTATCCTTGTTTTAGAACTATGTATGCCTGAACCAGTTGCAGATAATCGATATCGTGGTTTAGAACGATATTATTATAATAAAACAAGTATGTCATGTGAACCATTTTCTAGTAATAGTGCATGTTCTGCTCGTGGTAATAATAAAAATAATTTTCTAATAAAATGGAATGTGAGACTATTTGTAATAATCTTCTGGCTCAAAGTAAGTGTGAAAAGAAATACATATATTAAACAAACAATCTATTATTCTTTTTTTAGATAATGATTTATCATGTCCAATGAGTCCTTGGAGTGAATGGAGTGAATGTTCAGTAACATGTGGTCATAATGGTATTCGACGTCGTACACGAACATTATTAAGTAATCATAGAGCTGTTAATCAATATCGTTGTCAATCATTACCACTTGAAGAAACTCAACCATGTCATTTAAACCTTTGTCGTATGTAGTTATATGTTTTTATTGATGTGTTTTTTTTTCTATTTCATTTTATTAAGCACCAACTGATTGTGTTGCAAGTCAATGGAGTGCACAGTTTCCATGTACAGGTTGTGGACAAGATGCATACAAACACGTACACCTAGTCCTGTACGTCAAACACATAATGGTGGTAAACGACGTGGACCATTAAAAGAAACAAGATATTGTCAAACAGCTGTACCACGTTAAACAAATCTAAATAAAAAGAAAAAAAAATTTAGTTGGTGCTATTATTAAAATAGATAAAACAAATTAATATTATTCATTTTTTCTTTTATCGTACTCATTTTAGAATTATGTTAAAACAATAATAATTTTGTGTTAAAATAAAAATCTTTTTTTTTTAATTTGATTAATATAGAATAAGTATCGTATAAGGCTTTCTTTACAATAAAAAAAATGATGTTATTGGACAGCCCAGAATAAATGTCACCCTCAATATTTCACTAATATCATCTTTGTTGGTTTTGGTCGCACAGACTTCAGCTTTTTCACAAAAGTTTTGTCGCGCAATTATGCACAAAACGGTATGTTTTACTCAGCAAAGTCATTTTCTTCTATTTTTCGAACCTAATAAAACTAAACAAGTGCATCAGGCACAATTTTCATAACTTTCATTTTTTTTGTCATTTTCTTTCGCAGATCATTTTGATGTACACATCAATGTGGTCATCGTTGTGGCTTATTTCCAGCTCCTTGTGTCAACTATTACAATTCAAATTACTTTATCTAGGCCGAATTGATACACATAATGTGCTGGAAACGCGCCACGACGATGACCACATTAATGTGTACAATCAAAATAATTTGCAAAAAAAACCAATAACAAAAAAGACAAAAGTTTCGAAAATTACACATGATGTACTTGTTTAGTTTTATTAGATTCGAAAAATAGAAGAAAATGAATTTTTTGAAGTGAAACATACCGCTTTGTGCATTATTGTACGACAAATCTTTTGAGAAAATTCTGAAAAGGATATTGACGAAGAATTGAGGGTGATATTTATTCGGAGCCACTCGATATTTTTAAACCAACAGAAGAAATAAACAGAGAGATATAAGAAAAAAATAATAATGAGATCGTTCGTTCTTTCAAGGAATCTTTCGAACATAATTTAGTTCAGAATTAAATTGAAGTCATCCAATACTCAAGATATTTCGTGTATAGGATAACTACAAAACACGTCTCAGTAAATAAGAAATACAAAATAAGTGAAATCCAGATCGATTGCTCACGTGGTATTCGATAAATTGATAAAAGATTGGTCGAAGTAGTATCGAAAAATTGATGATATATCATCATTTGTCACTCGGATCATCAAACCAATGGCATATTCTGATTCCTCGTTAAAAAATTCATCAGAATCTGTAGAAATTAATAGAATTTTCATGGACTTTTTTGGGATCCCTTTCTTCGCTATATGAAGTAATACTTAATGAAAGTATTTGAAAAATTTGATCAGCAAAGTGGAATAAACCAGGATACTGGTATTGGTAGTTCGTTAAACTTAATGAAAAACCTTTTTTCCAAAAGATCATTTCTACTTTTTTTATAAAATTAAGTCCATCAATTTCAAGTTAGTTTCAAAGAATTTGTGGTTTTAATCACTCCATCGAACGCAGGTTATCTTCAGAAATAATGAGTGTTAACAAAGCTTGATCAGAGATTCCTCACAATAAAGAATTTGGATCCTTATTCAAATCTCCAAAATCTTCAGATTTAACTCCTCTAAGGTGTGAATACGATTGCCAATATCTCAATACTATACTGATATTGTCACATTTTTGTATAATAGTGTTTAATCATTATCCAAATATCAACGGTCAAAATTGAGTACAAAAAACCGTTCTTCATTTATTTAATAGACTTTTCCTCCCTCTTTAATAGTAATTTTTTCTTTATGAACACATCATTTCTATGACTTTTACATTTAAACCAATGGATATATGATCATTATCCATGAAAATTCTGAAAGAGACACTACGTATATATATATATATTTAATTATGTATTGGCGCCTTTCTTTCATTTAGCTGATGCTAACATTCTAAATCTTATTATCGTTTCACTTATTCGCCTTGTCACTGTCGATTCAATCGAGAGATAATAAAGTTGATATTTTTTTAGATCAGACTTATTTCGTATAATCCAGCTGTTTAATAAAATATAAATAATACTTTTATATTATATTCTGGTTTATGTCAAACAAACATTCATAATGTCACAGAATACGACGTACAATTCTGAAGAAATAATTGTATTTGATGAACTAGAATGTGAAGTATGACGCAACTATTTTTGATTATTGTATCCATAGCTTTTTGTGTAACTAGAATGGAAAAAAAGAAACGATGGTCGATAAACAAACTGTTGTGAATACATTTTATGTTGGTGAGATTGTAAAATATTTTCGTCAACGACAATTTGGATTTATCAAAATGTATTGTTTCAGTAAAAAATTTAATAAGTAATTTTTGTTTGTTCACAGGTCATCGAGAGCGCTTTATGGATGTGATGACTTATTTTTCCATAAAAATAATGTGATAAACTATCGTCAAGTACGCAGTATCAATATTGGAGATACTTGTAAATTCCAAATAAATAATAGTGAGTATTCAATATTAAATTATTTTTATTTGTTCTTATTTTTTTTTGCAGACAACAAAGGAAACATAGCTGTCTCCATCGAAATACTGATAGATCCGTCTAAGAACTCAAGAATAAGAAAACCGTATAAAATTAATAATCGTCAACAAACGAATAACAATGAATCCAATCTTTTTCAAGAGACTTTGTGAGACATTTATTTTTTTTATGTCTAACTTATTTCTATGGATAGATTAAAATTGTTTATTCATACGGGAAAATACCATAAAAAATAATATTGAAAATTTGCATTGTTACTGTTGGATTATACGAAATTCATGAACGTATTGGTATCTAAGAAATTTTTCTCTTGTTGAAATAACTTTAAAATGTACTTATTCTAGTCTATGTAAAACTTTTTGTTAGATCTTTATATAATTGTTGTTTGCTGTTTGCTGTTTGTTCAAGAAGAAATATTTCTAAAGAACAATTAACATTTTTTTGTTCAAAAAAAAAGTTGATTCACCTTAGATAAAAATAAATGTATTAATTTATTTGTTTTTGAATCAATACAATATAAAAAAGAATTTGTTTTAAAGTGTTGCATGAAACAAAGTAGAATGAACAAAAGCATTCGATGGAAAAAAGTATCTCAATCTGTCTTACACAGCGGTATGAGACGAGCTATTTCGATTATTCTTACAATGCGCAATTATTTTCAGAAAATCTTATATCTCTTAAGATATACTGTAATAATAAGAAAACGTTCGTACTAGTTTACTAGCATATTTGTAAAAAAGAAAGATACATAAGAACCCTAGGAACATTACTTGTATCGAATATATTTCAAAGAACACCATTTTTTAAATTGTCAGCTTCCTGTACCCCATACAAAACAAAAAAAACTATCTCGTATTTCATTCATTCGCTTCTCTAAACAGAAGAAACACAGCATCTTTATCAAACGTTATATATTTCTGCTCGAATAAGATTTACGTCTATGGAGTTATTTCTACCAACGAGCTGAGATGTATCAGAAATCTTGTTTATATTCGTTCAAAGCATAGAAGAGAAAAATCATCAATTAATCCCAATTTTTAGAACAACTTGAATAAATTTGTTTGTTAGTTCATATCTTAAATGATATCTTAACAGAAAGTAAGTCGGATAAGAAGCACACAAATATAAATAAAATTTTTCATTACTTATAATTCGATTACCTTATTTTCTATCAGAGGGCTATATTTGATTTCTATAACCAAAAGAATTCATCTACAGCTAGTTGAAGTAGCCTATTCTATTGAGGTACTTTTTGCTCACAATTATTCTTTAGAAATGAACTGAAAAACAGCTGCACCAAATGAAAAGATGCGATACAATGGAGTGATTTATAAAGCTAATCAAACTGTCCTTTTCAGCACGGGACTCTGATATTAATTATAATTAAGAGCTTTGAACTGATTTATTATTCTGTTTGCCGCTATGTTTATCAGTTTAAAGGAAAGAACAACAACATTTAACATGATAAAATCATATTTTATGAATATACATTAACTCAATTTTTTTGAACATGAAGCATACACAACACGAACATTAAAGTAAACTAACCAATCGTCAAGAACAATTTTACTTTATAATCAAGTAAGAATATAAGAAAAGAAAGAAATAAAAACCGGCATTTAATTCAAGTGACATATAATTATCACTAAAATTGCACCACCTTTTTTTCATTTTGTTTTACATTTTAAAATAGTTAATGTGTGGATATGCTACAACTTTTCAGAAATTTTAAACTAAATAACTATCTTTTAAAGAAATTGTAACAAAGAAAAGCATGTTGCATATCAAATACATCAACATTAAAGTAGAAGTCTTGAAATCCATAATCTATTACTTTTTTTGCAGATATGAGTGGTTTCTGTACAAGAATTTGATCATAGAACATCGGACAAAGCCAGATGAAACCACGTATATTATATTTTAAACATCGATCAACATATAAAGGAGCATCACGAATATCATTAGTAAGCCTGTAACAAATAAACGTTTTCGTAGCAATGGCTTGACAAAAACCAAGTGTCTAGAAATATTAAACAAAAACAACTGAAAATTAATGTTATCAATATTTTCAATACAAAAGAATTCAACAGTTCTTATAATCTATAAATTCTAGGTACTGATAATTGATATAGAATTCTCATATTACAATTCTAAATAATTCTCTAATGAATCTTCAAAAATAATTATACTTTGTTACATCATTAGGCTATTCTTTAAAAGAAAGACTATTCGTTCTTAACTTGCATATAACAAAATACAACGAAACAAAAGGTATACATTCTTAAACTTGACTAACTGACAATCATGCACTTAGGGATTTAAAACAGCCAAAACATTTCAAGAGATCTCTAAAACCTTCAAAACGTTGCGTTATTAGTGGCTACGAATTATTATGAAAGCCTAAAAAATATCTAAAGATCTCATCATACTTTAAAAAGGCTTTCAAAAACTTCACGAGACTTGACAACACCTCATGTCACTTTAAACTATGAAAGACTTGTAGGAATTTCATTGGACCTTTACAAGTTTAAAAGCGTTTAAAGACCTCAAGTTAGTCTATAACCTTCATAAGACATGAACAAATTTCGTAGAATATCCTAAAATCTTTTAAGACTACAAGAATTTTAATCATTGAAAACTGATAACTTTCTACAGATTGGAAAAAAAATTTCGAACTTCGGTAAATCTCTCAAAGATTGTATAATATTTCTTAAAAATTCAATGAGTTTCGTGAAAGCTCTTAAAGCGTGGCGAAAGATTCGAGGATTTCGAAAGACTATGAAGCTTGATCGTAGTTTATAATCGAAGTCTACGATAATTCTTGTTGGAACATGGAATGAAAGAAAATTTGATTTTCTGATTTTCCAAATCATCTAAATTTATTATCATCGTTCAAAAGAAATTCCTATTCCTAATTTTATCTTATTATATTTTAAACAAAATATGAAGAGAAAAAGTTTTCATCTGACCGAAATTATTTTTGTACCATCGAATGCAACCTGCACAACATCCAAGTCAAACGTATATAGTAAAAAGGAAAGATTCATTTCTTCTCTTCCAAATATAAACTGAATTTTAATTATATGATCTTGATCAATATAAAGTTGAAATTCAATAAGCTTTCCATAGTAATTTTTTTCTGTTAATATGCTAGCATGAGCCCTTTGTTTAAAATTATTAATCTCATTAAGAAATGAATTCCAACTACCGCCTAACCAGAAAACATCCAAATCTTGTAATGATGAATCAAATCCTTCAATGAGAAGGCAATTGAGTACAGCACCACCTATATCAATTATTTTTATTGTAACAAAAAAAAATGTAACTTTATTATCTTACCGGCTATTACAAACGACGAAAAATTTATCCAATTTTTAATGGAAGAAAAAGAAAACCTATTATTCAAATTATTTATAAAACTATCTAAATCTTGAACAACAATAGATCCTTCTGTTAAATGACCGTGCCGACATATTCGAAATAAATCCATCTCAATTGATGTTAAGCTTCTACTTGAATAAAAAAAAGAATAATTGAAAAATGATAGAACTGGCATTTGAAAACACATGAAATGACATGTGTAAGAAAGAAAACGACAATATGCTTGAAATGATTGAGACTGACAACAATTCATAACGCTCATCAATCGTTCAGATGTAAATCCATTATAAATAAAACGTGAATAATAGCGACCAGACGATAATTGAACTATGTAATCGATTATTAAATCATAATAACCAAGCTTTGGTTTGGAGAAAACAACAGTTGTTTTATTCAATCTTTTCCTATAATAAAAACGAACATATCAATTTAGAACAAAATCTTATTTAAGCTTTTTTAAGGTCAAAAGCTCAGAAATAAATCTTCTTTCTTTATTATTGACTGTTATGTTTCCCAAACATAAACATCTTTAAAACGATTAATTTGTTTCGTATCGAATGTCAAAAAAAAAACTGTTTTAACCGTACTATTCAATCGGTAAAATAACTTCAGCGGACATTGTTACATTTTATGTACTACTTATACTATCTTGAAAAATATTCAAATTTATGTCATATAAGAAACAGTTTTCTGAGCTTCTATCATGTTTTATTATTTGGTAGTGCTTACATGCCTAGAATCGACCAAAATTTTCGCTCTGATTTCATAATTTCTTGTGATACAGATTCAGCAAAACTAAATGCATCATAGCCTGATAAAGAAGAACCAATAAGACATAAAATATCAAAAGGTATCTTGTCCAGCCAGTTTACAAATTGTAAAGGATAATTATTATTGTCCATTATAAGTGCCATTAGTTTTTAGAAGAGATTTCGAACTTTATTTTTTCACAAATACAATTATATTTACTGCGATTAACTGACGTAATGAATCTTCAGTTAATTAGATTCAAAGAAGTACGAAGAAAAAGAATAATAGATTTTTTTTATCAAACAGAAAAGAATAATATATTAACGAAAACTGTCAGAAACTTCTATCAGATGTTATAATATCAAATGATATCTAGTAGAGATTTTTTGCTTAGATGAAGATAGATCATAAGTATTCGAGTGATATTTCTGATGAAAACAAGCGATTTTTTTGCGCGTAAATTCTAATTAAAGATCAGGACTTAAAACATCAGATCATTTCTTTTCAATTGAAACACAATTGTCTGATTTTCTCGATCGAACTACAGATTCTTGAACAACAAATGGACGTTATTACTGGTTTTGTAACAGACGTTACCGGTGAAAAAAGAGGACCATCTAAACATTACCGACGCTTTGATGTTTTAACATCAACAAATGAACGAATTTCAGGTTGGGTTTTTTCGACAACGGAAATTGATCAGACGTATGCTGGAGATGTTCTTTTGAAATCTGCCAACAAAAATTCAGCTGTTTGTTTACATGGTAAAATTTCAAGTGATGCAGGTAGAATTCTTTTTCTATATAATATTTATTAATCGCTCTCAAAATAAACGTATAAAAAAAAATATAATTGCTGTTTTATTTTCAAAGGAGGTACTCGTACAATCAAAATATCGATTAATAACAAATTTGATAAATGTATAAATTGGTCACAAGTTCAAATTGTACGACCTGATAATGTTTTAGCAACGGCTCACATTGAAGATGTACTTTTATCAAACACACCATCTCGTTTAGAATGTGTTGTAATTGATGAAAATCAAGAAATAACTTTTTTACAGCACGATAAACAACGACGATACAAAGTGTATATCATTGGTGATGAAAGTGGAACAAGTCCATTATTAGTCTATGACGAATTGATTGATAGCTTAAAGATTAGCGAGAGTTTTATTTTTACACAAATTAAATCCAAAAAAATTCATGGGAAAATGATCTTAACTACCAGTACCAATAGCACGATTACTCAATCAACACATGTGAGTAAAAGCTATCAGATGAATTTCTAGATGATAAAAACTTTATTTGATAACACTACTAATGTTGTAAAAAACAAAACATAACAATACATAACTTCGATCTGATTTTCTATTTACTATTCATTGATGTTCATGACAAAAAAAAGATTAATCATAGTATGTTATAGTAACTGTAAAGCATGAAAGGCTACAAAAACATTTAGCTAATACACATTTCATGTTAGTTCATCAGAAACTTCCATCTCGCTTGTGTATCTATCACCAACTACGAACGAACAGAAATATTACTAAGAATATCTACGTGACTCGACAGTAGAAAGCATTATTGCCACTACATAGGAAGTGATCTATGAATCA
>CAJNSZ010000003.1:1754346-2122116 GCA_905329745.1 Rotaria sp. Silwood2 | reverse complement strand
AATAGTGCGTTTTAACGCTCAAAAACTGGAATTTTCGCCGTTTTCACGCCCAGAAAGTTACAAAAAACGCCAATAAACGCGTTTCTGTGCGTTTTTTTAATGAGCGTGAATGGGTCACAGTCGCGGTTCCTGATTGTGCGTTTAAACGCGTTTTCCAAAATTTTTGTTTGACTGGGTACTTCTCTTTACAATAATTACTCTTTCACTTTATGCGATTTCTGGAAGAGCATCACTCTTTATAAACCATTCTACCGAATGATTGTTCCACTGTTGTGTTAACATACCCTTCAGAGGTTGTACTTAGGAACACAAATAAAATGTGTCACCGAAATGGCAATACTAGTACAAAATGTTTTTGTGTAAAGAACACACGACGCCTACTCTTGAGATGAAACGGCGCATGTGTTAATATATCGTCTCAAATACGATTGCGGTGGTTACACAAATAGTCGAACACTAATTTTAGTTTACTCTGATTATGATCCAAGTCGTCACACATTAAGGTAAGGTTTTAAACTACTAAGAAAGCTTTCAATTGAAATAAATCTAATCGTTGAAAATAAATGAATCATTATAGAAAAAAAAAGAAAAAAAAGAGATGAAATCTGACCGTGTTTTTTGTAAATATATGATGATGATTTATTTTGTTTGTAGAAATGTTAATATAAATGTAGTAATATAGATATATAATAAAGTTGAATATGAATGGTGTTGATTTCTAATAATAAAAATGGTGAAATATGATAGATATATCCTCTTATATTTGAAATCAAAGATAATATTTAGTTTTTGTTTAGATTAACAAAATAATGACAATCAACTTAAAACTGATTAGTTCAATTATTTCAAGTTCTTTTCTTCTCTATAATAATATTAACAAAAAAAAAAGACGACGTTTTTATTCTAGTCGTTTTTCTATAAATAGAACAATAGAGAAAATAATCGTCGAACTAAATATGAGAATATTTTCGACCATAATAGAAGAGAAATATTTATATATTTACGTCAAAGTCAATAGAATTTTGTTAAATTATATCCGGTAATATAAATTTGTTGTTTTGTTTATTTTCGAAATATAAAATATTCTTTTACAAATAAATGTATTGATCAATAGACGAATTTTAATACGAATCAATCAATTTCAATTTAAACAGATAAACAAAAGAGTTCGATTGTTTTCTGTTTTCATAAATGAACTCTTCCTAATAAAAATCTCTTTTAAATTTCTAATGAAGATATTAATTAAAAGATAAATAATTCAATATAAATTTAAAGTGAATTTTTATTTTCGTTCAATATTAATCAATCAATTCGATACAAGACTGGATGGTAGATTCCCGTTTCATCGAAAGTTTAATTCATTTTCCTCTTTCATCGAATATGACAAAAATGACTGTTCCCGTTTCATCGAAAAACAAAAATTCTAACGAAAAAGAGTATAATCAGAGTGACAACCTCAATTTATTTGATTGGCTTAAACTATTCCGTTAACAAGAAACTAATTGATATCTCCCTATACTAGTTATCTCTAATTTTGTAAAAGTATATATATGTCAACGGGAATTATAATGAGTTTCAAAGTTTAAAGACTAATAATCATGTCGAAGGATGACATCATCGATTAAATAATCATTTAAATAATATTCTACATCCACATTTTTATCTATTCATTCGCACAATTCAAAATGATTATGCTTAGAATTTTCCAAGCAGGAAAGAGGATGATAAAATGGTATTAAAATGTCTTCAAATGTACATAATTATAATGATGTAAAACTGTCATAAAAAATGCCTCAAAATGCTTTTTATGTGGTGCATTAAAATGACTTTTCTGTGACACATTAAAATGATCATTTTTGACTAAGTGAAAATTGTATCTGAAAACAGCGAAATAATGTCTATAAGACAGACCATTTTTTTGTGTCCGTTTGACATCATTATTTTCGTTTTTCTCTCGTCATATAAATGGTTCAGATTATGAAAAAAATCATTGTAATCTGTATATCTTCATTTGATGTTTCACATAAGTACTTTTAAGATGTTGATAGTCAATTAATCGATTCTATTCAAAACTATAATTAAATTAATGTTAGATTAATACTTATTCATTTATTTATATATTTATTATTTGAAAAAGTTCCGCAGAAGTTCTTTCTCTATCCTCACTGTTAAGGAAATATTCTTCCTTATGAACTTTATATGTGCATGATAATTTTCGTCTTCTTTATCTTATGTATCTGTTATTTAGTTCTTCTTGTTCACTTAAAATTCTTCGCTCATTTCTATTTTCTCACACTCAATAAACATCGATATAGGCCTTGCACTTTTTTTTTTTTTTCTGCGCATTAATTTTTCTATTGCACAGCTTATAATACGTGATAGTGTTATCATCATATATATACATATCTATTTCTTCTATTCATACAGAGAATGGTTATTGTTGACATCCTCTTCTGCTTGATTCTTTCATTATTGAAATAAAACTGAACTCACGTTCAAACTAAACAAACTTACACTCACTTCCTTCACTTTTACATTCAGGTTAATTATACATTTTCCTATATAGACATCTGTCTATTTTTTCCTTTTTATAACAGTCAAGCAGAATGATAAGACGTCAGTATTATCGAATGAGTAACCTACGGATTTTTATTTTCTGTTCCACTGTTAGAAAAAAGAAAAATAGATAAATGCGTAAATAGAAAAATGTCTAATTAACCTGAATGGAAATATGAACGAAGTGAGGAAAGAGAAAGAAGTTCTGTAGAACGTTTTCAAATAGTAAATAGATAAAAATATAAATAAATAAATATTAATCTAACATTAATTTAATTATAGTTTTCAATAAAATTGATTAATTGACTAAGAGAAAGAAATTTTAAATAATTATCAATATTTTTAATGTCGTTCATTGACATTTCTGATTAGTTCTCAATAACATAGATCTTTTTTTTTCCTTTACTTTTTATAGTTGTCAATAAATAATTGACTTAATCCCTATCGATTGTAAGTTATTGTTTTGACTTCAAAGGTTAGTTTCTCTCACTGTTATTCTTAGATCTAATTTTCTGCTAATTCTTTAGTTAAATACTATTTCTACTTTATAGATCTTGTCATCATCGGTTTAGAGAAGATTGATCTATTTGAAAGTAAACTAGAACTATCTCAGATTGAAAGGAAAGCTTGAGCAATTTTTAAAATGTTTACGTTTTCTATGTATAGATCTGCTCTGATGAATAATTGACTACTCAGTACTTTCTAATACAATTAATTGTTTGTCAGTCCAGATAAGATCTCTCGCACATTTGTGCATTATATGAAGCAAAAATAATAGAACAAATAATCTTAACAGAAAATTTGATTATTTAAACTTGTCGAATCAAAAGACATAATTATTTCTTCATCATATGCCATGTATGACCTCTAACAGGAAGTCAATTATTAATCAATTTAAACTCTAAATTCGATTTCCTTATATTTCAAAACTATGACGGAAATTCAATTTTAATGATCAAGATTTATCTGCTGTTTATGCTACTCTAACAGTCACTATTTATGTGTCAATCAGTAAGCTGAAATCATTACCGTACAAGAGTTTTTTTCGTTTCAATTATCTTACTGCTTCAATAATCAAGTCAAACTAATCTACGATATTAAAAGTGAGATTGATTTGAAAATCTCAAGAATTGTCATATTGTTGATCAGCACGAAAACTGTCTAGACATTATGATGTTTTCGAAAGTGCTCCTATTCCTTGCATTGCAATGTCTCATTCTTTTATTAATTGAGACTAGTAATGTTCTATATTTGAATTTTTTTTTTATTTCTTCAAGACGTAAGAAGGATCATGATTGACTTCAGATATCTTAGAGTAATGAAACGATTCAATGCTATTTTCCCTTTATATATGTCTTGAATTTTTTCTCTGGAGACAAAGACTGAAAGCGACCAATTAGGGTGTGGGTGTGGGTTAGAGGGAGACCAAGACCTACACCTACGTCCACAAGCACACACTCACTCACCCATATCCCACACCCGAAATATAATTTAAATAAATCGAAATCTGAATATTGATTTAATTGATTTATTAGAAAAAAGGGCAAGGATCTAACGTTTATTAAAATCGATATTTCTTTTTCTTACCTTTAATTAATTGATCCAGTATTAATTTCCATAACAAGATCATTTATCGTTATATATATAGAAACTTGTACGCAAGTTGAGTTTATGTTGAATCCAAATGAAAATCTTTATGAAAACAAGAAAAGATTTAAAAAAAAATATCTATTTTGTTTTTATTATTGGATTTTCATTTAAATATATAATATAGATAGTTGATGATGAAAGTAATCTATAAGATGTTGATCAAGATAAAAATCTTCATTAAATTGTAGATGAATCTTCTAATGATTTATCATTGAATAACCTAATCGAATATGTTAGTTAGAAATATTCAATATAGATTTTTCTATTTGTTTTTCAACTGATAAATAACAATTATTAAAAGGTAAGATTTCATTTGAAGAAAACAAAAGAAATTTTTTTAGGAATAGAAAAAAGTAGATTTTACTTTTATATTTCCAATAGAAAGATGATGAAATGGAATAAATAAAATAAACAATGATAAAATTGTTCTTTTTAATAATTCTTATTAAACATAGAAGTATCATTCAACGAATATTAAAATGATAGAGATTATGTTTTAAATCTATATTGAAATATTTCAATATTATTTCAAGGTGATAATAGAGAAGATTGAACTGAATAATAACGAATTATATTCAAATGTATTTGTAAAAGATCGATGCTATACCAATATGATATTTTGGTAAATCATAGATTTACTTTCTTTTGATAGATAAGTATATTGATAGAATTTATGTTATGCATGATAATGGAATAGACGACCTTCTATATCAGCAGAAACTCTATTTGACAAATTTCATATATTTTATTTGTGTAATATAGAAAACAATATCTCTGTTAGGTTCGTAAAAAATTCTTAATTATAAATAAAATAGGAATTTGATGACGTTGAACTTTCGATGAAACTGGTCGATATTATCTTGATCATAAACTTCGAAACTATCAATAACTGTATTATTTAACGTTTCATCTAAAATTTGTTTAACTTTATTAAAATAAAATTATTCTAAATAAATGTTTTATTGTTGAACTTGGATCATTTCAATATTATAAATGATACTTAAACAAGACTAACAAAAATATAAAACATGAATTTTTCCATTTATAATAAAAGAAAAAAGAGAATATAAACTTGTGTATCTATAAGAGTAAAATATGCATCGAAATTAAATCTTTGAAATATTTTCATAGAATGAACAAGTCTTTTTTTGAAAATGTTCATTTTTATTAACATCTACCATAAAGAGTAACCATAACAGATCGTTTTTAGTTATCTAGCCGATCCAAATTTGACATTTAAAATTCATCATCTGATTGATCATATTTGACTAAAAGCATTCAAACAAATATATTCGAGATGAATCACAATAATAATTATCTTCAGATAGAATATCTAATGCATTTACATTTCATATAAATTTATTAATGCGGTAGAATAGTTCAATATGTGACATGTAAACGTATAAGATAATCCTAATGATGGTAGATTTATGTTTCAAGTTGAACAACTGATAGATAAATCTGAACTCTATATTTAATATAATATTATGATAAAACAAATAAAATCATATCCAAATATTGATCCTATTGATTTCATATAAAAAATAATTATTCTTGAAAAATATTCATTTTCATCTTTTCTCTCTGTCGATTATTTTGTAAACAACGAAGATCTGTTGAACATCGTCATAATTATCGAATAAATTAAAAAAAAAGAAAAATTATTCTTTTGACAAATAGACAATCAATAATCGTTTTATTTGCCTCTTTCAAATTGAACCAATGGAATTAGTGAATACAATTCAAGTTCGTTAGTTGGGGATCTCTGACATAGATAGATATATTTACAGAAGAAAAAAACTTTCCTCAATATTCACATTTGTTCTACTATAGAATAAAGTGACGCTAATAACACTGATGAGAAAAAACTAAAGCGACGACGATTAAAAAAAGAACAATGTCTTTCAGTTGTTCTTATTCGAGTTTTTCTTTGTGATGATGATGAATACCAAACCATTGACGTAAGATCATGAATAGTTCTAATGGACAAAACAAAAAAAAAGATAGAATTGATGATTGTACAATTAAATGATTGAATATTGACGATACAAGTAGTTGAACTATTTCTAAGAGTTCGATTTTATTTCTTTTATCTATACTTAGAAGGACAAACTAAACTATGAAAATGTTTCTATTCCTAACTCTTCGATCTTAAAATCTAACGAATCTTATGATTAAGAAAAAATTTTTTTTTTTATCTTATAAAAATTCTTTTTTCATATACTATTATCATAACGCTATTTAGTTTTAACATCGTATATGAGATGTAGATTGTATTAGGAAAGTAGAGGTACTCATAGCTGTATATTCGAAAAAGGCAAATTTCCCTTTCGAAATCCTATTCAATAGAGATAGTCTTCCAATCAGTAGTTGAATTGTCGTTGAGAAAAGTTCATAAAATTGTTCAAGCATTTTTCTTCATTGGCTTGTTTCGATCCAACGAGAAGAGTTGAGAGACACTTTAAGCAAATCCAGACAAAAAAACCACAGACAAGTAATTTTCTTCTTAAAACTATCTTTATTCGATTGTCTCGAAGTTAGTTATACCATATTCTTTTTAGTCTCTACTGCATTGTGATTGTTGAGAAAGTAAATTTTTTAAAAACTTTCTATCAAAAATTCTTAAAAATTAACAAAAAAGGTATGTTTACTATAAAATCCACAATTTTTCTATAGTATTTTTCATGTAGATTTCATTAAAAACAACAAAAAAAATGATTTTCCTAACCATTCTCAAGTAGAGATTTGTTCACAAAAACCTCAAACCTTGAACAAAATTGACGCTCTCAAAGACGATGATAAAGTGAAACTGAATCCATTTTCTAGTCATCCCTATTTCGCATAAGATACAACAAAAAAATTATTGAGAAAAAATTGCGCGTCATCTCCAAAACTCATTTAAAAAGGAAAGAGTTTAATATAAGATTTTAACAGAGAACATCGGAAAAATTGTTTTTTTTTGCAACGCAAAAAAAAAAAAATATAAGGAAAGTTGATATTTGTCGTGAGTATTTAAATGAGTAGAAAATATCATTTGATTGAATTTAAATGGAATCATGTTGAAAAATATCCAATCGAATAGAAATATCTTCAAAATATTTTCAAGCATATAGTTATGGACATGTTTGGAAATTTCAATAGTTTTTTGAGAAGATCCACAACGAACTTATATATTATTTCAGACTGTTGGGCTCTTAACTCCAAATGTAATTATTCAGCTTTTTCCTTTTTTATTATTTCTTGAGAATGTTCGAGTTTGATTTCTATTGAACTGAAAAAGAATAGAAACCTCCTATGAATCTCTATCCATAGTTGACAGTTATTATCATTATAGTCTATTCTGGTAGAAATAAACGAATAGTCAATTTGAAAATAGCGGATAAAACGAATTCGAATAATATATTTTTCGAGAAATTTAGTTTTATCGTAATATTCACTCGAACCACTCGGAAAGGAAACATTTGGAAAAAAATGTTGAGATGGAGTAGAGATGAGCTATTACATAAATAGAAATATTTTCAAACAATGTTAGTCGACATAGTAGACTTCGAATATGTTCACAACTTTTCTTTCCCTTACTTTTTAATGATCTTTCGAAGGAGATGTTCCTCAAAAAAATTGACAAGAATTTTATGTTTTATAATCAGTATACTATTTTTGCTAACTAATTAAAATCTTACTAGTTTCTCGATGATCATCATTGGATAATGTATTATTTATTTGTTCTTGTTCGTGTTGTCGAATAATTGATGGCGATGCTGACGATGATGATAATATTTGTTGATTCTATAAATATGTTAGAAATTGAAAATAAAACATATTATCTTGTACTTACATTATAAAAATCAATCACTGCTAACATATGATCCTGAAAGATAAGTATAACAGTATTAGATATAAAATAAATGTCTCTAACTTACAACAATTTTTTCCATTTTGTTTAATTTATCATCTTCAATTGAACCATCATTTATTTTATTTAATACCTAAATAAGTAAAGTAATATTTTTATTTGATCTTATCATAAGATGATTGTTTTCTTGCTTGAGAAAGATCGGCTATTATTTCTCGTTTCATGTCGTCCATTTTCAACTAGAAAAAAAAAGTTAATGATCGGAAGATCTATAAACTATGCGAATAAAGTCAAATATAATCCAGCAATATGATAATGATAAGTGAAGCATAATCTGTATCAAGAAGAAAAATTAGTTTTTATATGAATGATCTCATATGACGGCGGAAGGAACAAAACAAAAACGACAAGTTATATCGATCAATAGAAAATAAAGAATAGATGTCGCTCTCTAATATGTGTCACTTTAATAAGCGAAGACATTTACCTCATTATAGAGACACTAAAAGGCAAATGGGATTGGCTACTAGTATTGAAAATAAATATTATTTTATTGGATGCATTATCTATAATGAGAATGTCTGTAGGGATTGTGTGAAGTGAGCATAAGTTGTCGTAAGGTTAAATCGTATTGATTAGTCCATATAATACTAATATTCTATATATAATAGTAAGAATTATCAATAGTTGTCCTTAGTTGTCGATAAAATCTTTTCAATGAACTAGAAATAATTTTCTTCGTTTTCTGTTAGCCAGATCGAGGCGAATGGAAGTAAAACGTGTTCTTCGAAGAGGCTCTGATTGAAAAATTTCAAGAATGGCCGATATTAGACAGTCGCAAAATTTTTTTTTTTTTTAATAAATGTTTCTTGAAGAAGAGTGATAGATAACGTAGTGTTTTTTAATGGGAATCTAGTTTAGAAATGATATATTTTATATTCAGATGAATTTGATAACCGTTTATAGAGAGAATTTTTTAGATTTTTAAAAAACTTGTATTCAATGTTTATTTATGAATAAGTCTATTATCGTTCAGCAAATAGCGATGTTCTTATTTCAGAACGAACACTTTGAAACTTTTACAATAAGCTATTCTCATGAAGGTCTATCTCTGTGCAAAGTTTCAAGTCGAAATTTCGAGAGAGACTATGATATTTCATTAAAAAAATACAGTATCTTCGCAGTAATTAGTTCGAACTCTTTTCAAGATATTCATAGTTCATTAGAAATCTATAAGATGCATATAGTTCTTACACTTAGAAACATTTTTCAATTCCATCATTTATTAGAATAAAATCAATATGTTTCAAAAAAACTAAAAGCATTCGTATTCTAAAGAACTAAGTTTTTCTATTGCATTGATTCATCAATAGAGGGCGCTTCTTTTCAACTGATGATTTCTATTGATTAATCGAACACCATTGGGTTCTTTTACACTTTAGAACCCCAGGCATCTGATTGGTCACAACACAAGCACAAAAGTGTGGGTGAGGGTGAGAAAGTTGATTATTTGGGGTCCTAAAGTGTAAAAGCTCCCACCATTGCTTTGTTTCTGTAGTTTGACCCGAACGGTCAGTTAGTCAGCCGTCAGACTAAAACTTAATCACATGTTTATATCATTGTTATAAAAAAAAATTTTGTTTTTGTTTTTGAGATTTTGTAATAATGCCATCATATCCAAGTCCAATATCAGCACCTATATTTGATTCTGATGAATCTGATGTAGTTGGTCAACAATCAAATGACAGTAGTAATTATTTATCATCATAATTTAATCAATATACACGTTTATCATTTTCACCATAATTAAATTTAAATACAACAAGTCAAATATTACCATTATTAATAAATTTTGATGATAATCAAGATAATTGTCTACATAATAATTCAATAAATATGGAATCAACACCAACAAAAATAACTAATTCAACAACGAAAAAACGCAAACGTACAAATGATAAATTTGAATATCAAACACCAAATCAATCACCATATACAAGACGTAAAAATCTTGATTATACACAACAAATAACAATTAAAACACCTAAAATTCAACGTCGTTCACGTTATAATCAAAATCAATCACCAAATACTACTACTAATAATAATAATTCATCATTAATATTTACAAATCGTATTAATATAAATCCATTTAAAATAAAACATCATTATCAAACACGTCTTGCTATAAAAACTCAATCATTATTAATACCATCATTAAAAAATTTATTTATTCAACAATATGAACAAGAATTTCATTATGAATTATGTCTTGGTAATGGTGAATTTTCACATGTTTATTTATGTACAAATCGTCTTGATGGTTTAAATTATGCTATAAAAATTTCACAAAAATTCACTTATTGGTACATGTTATGAACAACAAGCATGGCGTGAAATATGTGCATATGCGTATTTAACAACACATGAAAATTTAATACGTTGTTATTCAGCATGGATTGAAAATGATGGAAGATTTTTTTTTACAATTAGAATATTGTAATGGTGGTTCATTAGAAGATTTAATTGAAAAAAATCGTCAAGAAAAAAAAATATCTTAATGAAGATATATTAAAAAATATACTTCATCAATTATCTGATGTATTAACATTTATACATAATAATGATTTAGCACATTTGGATATTAAACTATCAAATATAATCTTATGTTATTATAAAGATAATGAAATTTTATATAAATTAACTGATTTAGGACATATTAGTCAAATAAGTTTATATAAAATTGATAATGATGGTGATTGTCGTTATTTAGCATTAGAAATATTACAAAAATTTAATAGAAATAACTTATATTTAGATAAATGTGATATTTTTTCATTAGGTTTAACATTATATGTTTGTGGAACAAATTATATTATGTCAAAACAAGGTAATGAATGGCAACAATTACGATTAAATATTTCACAATATTTATATTCAATAACACATTGTTCAAAACAATTTAATGAACTTATATCTGAACGTATGTGTAATATTGATCCTAAACGACGAGCATCAGCTTATGAAGTAAGTTTAATGAAAAAGTATTTATAAATAGCAGAAATTCTATGGAGACAAACTTATGTTATTGAAACTGTTTCTATTTAGATGATGATTTAAAAAAAAAACAATTCACGCTATCGAAGAAGAATTTAAAAAAAAAACTTTTGGTCGTATGAAAAAAATTGTTTATTTAATTCATCTAATTAATCAATATAAAAAACATCAATACTAATCAATTTCAATTCGTTACATTGTGGTAAGGCTGTCTTATACATTTTTAAATCTTTACCTCTTTCTTCATTCATTATTAATTATATATCATATAGAAATGATTATTTTTATTTATTATATATTCTTTTAAATTATTATTCTAATATTTACAACTATATTCAAACTTATGAAATATAATATATAATTATTTTTACAACATATAAAATACGATATAGATATATATAATATATATTGTAAAGGTATAAACGGAAATAAAATAGAATAAAATACATAAAAAAATGTGTGATAAAAAACCTAATAAATAAATATATAACGAGATCAGTTGTAGTAATGTTTGGAACGTAATAGGTTCTTGTTCAGAGTTTGCTCTTAAATACGATTAAAACATAGTTGAAATTTATTCTTCGTTGTTCTTCTCTCCTTACTATTGTTTGATACTGGTACGGACAAAACGGCGACATTGGTGCGTGAAAAGTTAATTTTCTTCATCTACACCAGTATTAAACGATAAGAAAGACAAAAGAACAACGAAGAAAAAATTTCAGCTACATCTTCTAGTTGCATTTAAGAACCAATTCCGAACAAGAACGTTTTACATTCGAATCGTTAGTACAACTAATATCGTTATGTATATTTTTTTTTTATCATACATTTTTTTTTTTATATTTTTTATTTTATTTTATTTCTATTTTGCACTTTTACAATTATATATTATATATATTATATATTTCTATATCGTATTTTATATGTTATATTTTATAAGTTTCAATATAGTTGTAAATAGTATATAATAAAAAAATAAATATAACAATTTATATATCACATCTTGGGTTTCCGATTAGGGAGCAGGAGTAGTTAATAGTTATTGAAGATAACTAGTAATTGAGCTATCGGATGATGAAAAGCTTGTATAAGATCTGTTTGAGCAGATCAATATTTTTTGAAGAGTAATATATATATATATATTTCTCTGTCTGATGTAATAATAAAATTTTATTTAATGTATTTTAATTCGACCTTCGATATCATTCATGATCTTCATAGAAAGAAAAAATCGAAAGTCGTATAAGTGATCGGATCGTAAAAATTTTTCTCGCATTATCTCTCATACAATACCGAATAAACCAATATATGGAACTAATCGGCAATCGAATGACTCATTGGTCAGCGATATTTTCCATTAGATACGATTTTAAATAAATACTATATAGTGTAGTAACGATATCTATAACTAGGCGATTTCAATCGTTTAATGACCAGCGTTCTCAATGGCGAATATACGTCCGTCGTGTCTACACACTTTGATAAAACAAAAGACATTCTTTGTTTATATATTCACTTTCTAACCGTTCCGTTCATAACGCGTTTAGTCGGCAATAGTATGGTAGAACAGTTATTTATGAAAGCTAGAAATAGAGTTGATACGAAAATCTCTCCTTCACGTCCAAAAATTGAGAATACACCATTCTGATATATACAGTCGAGGAATATTTCAATTATACTCTTTGACTTTTTTTTTATCACTATTTTTTTATCGATTAACTTATGATATATAATAAGAAAGGCCAGGACCCGCTGCATCTCTTTGTATATTTACATTGAACATGAAATGCAGTTTAAAGTATAAATAGTGTATTAGAGAAAGAAGAATTTTTTTTTTTAATATCAGTGTCGATATTGTTGTAACATTTTTTTTATTTGTCATATATCTCGGCTTAGGTAAATGATAAAGCTTTAAATTTTTTTCAAAAGATGCGCCGTAAGAAGCTCTAGAAAAGCTGTATGATCGAGTTTCGTTTTACCTATTCTGATGATTATTCTTATACTCAAAATGAATAACTTCTAAGTGGCAGTGTCACTTCCCATTATACTGAAAATGTTGGAAGACTTTTTTGCTCTGCATGTATCTCATCTTGAGAAAATGACAAAATATTGAATTTGTTTTTAAAAGATATGTCGTCGAAAGCTGTACAAAACTTGTATAGGAAGTCCTATAGCAAATTGGAAAAGTTCTCGAAATATTTTCTATATGATGGGAAGTGATACTGCCACTTATAAGTTATTCGTTTTGAGTATAAGATAAATCATTAGAACAGATAAAATGGAATTCGATTATACAGCTTTTCTAGAGCTTTTCACGACGCATCTTTTCAAAAAAAAATGTAAGGTTTTTTTATCATTTACCACAGCCCAGATATATGACAAATAAAAAAAATGTTACAACAATATGAACACTATAGAATTAAAAAAAAATCTACTTTTTCTTCTAATACACTTTTTTATACTTTAAATTGTATTTGATCTTCAACGTAGATATACAAAGATGCAGCGGGTTCTGGACTTTCTTCCTATATATAGTAGGCTAATAGATAATAACGTATACTAATAAAGAAGAAAAAAATCAAAGGGTATAATTGAAATTTTCGTGGACTGTATTCATGAAAAACGCAGATAACGCACAGACATTTTTTCAAATTCAGAAGCGTATATCTCGACAATTAATGGAGCTAGAGCGATGAAACTTTTAGCAAATATATATTCGGCAGAGTTCTACTTGCCTTAAAAATTTCAAGTTTCTATCTTTGTGGAATCGAGTTTTACACAAGAAACAATGATCAGTAACGCACAGACAAAAAAGGCCCTCCTCTTGCAGTACTGGCGAAAGAAGTGATAAATCCTGCGAACTGCTCCATGTTAATGAATTGCATGAGAGAATGTTTTGTAGGTCAGAGTTCGGGCTATCTTTTGGAAAAACGAAGACATCAACATTTTGAAAAATGAGCAAGCTATTGACAAAACATTAAGTAACGCACAGACGTTTTGGTAACGCACAGACATGAATTTCTACAAAAAATTCCCAAATCTAAAATTTTTTTCGTATTTGAAAATATCACCTTAGAACATCAAATTAATGATGTTCGTTTATATTTCAAGCAGTCACTATTGTTTTATGTAATTTTTTTTGATGGTCATACCTGTAAAGGATTCTGCTTTTTCACTAGGGACTCCAATTGATCCATCGCTTTTAACTTGGGACATACATGACTATAGGTAATTTCTTATGCTGATTTTGAATTTGATATTCATTTGTGCTCTAAGATGTTTCTAATATGGCTCTCTAAATATCTGATGTCCGAAGGACTCTCATAAAATATGAGATACAGAAATTCTAACCTGTCGAGATTGTAGAGTATGTCAAGTTACCTATTTAAAAGATTTCCGACTTCACAAATACATTTCTGCTGAGGTATGAGGATTTTATGAGCCAAAATATCAGAACTGATGCAATTTTTTCTAAAATCATTAGTAAAATTTTCGTACTTCAGGAAAACGTATTTGTTAAGCCAGCAATTTTTTTTCTATAGGCGACTTGACATACTCTACAATCTCGTCAGATCAGAGTCTCTCTATATCTCATATTTTATGAGGGATCTCCAGACACTAGATGTCTAGAGACCCGTATTAGAAACATCTTGGAGCATAAATGAATATCGGATTCTGAATTAACATAAGAAACTACCTATACTCAAGTATATTTTAAGTTAAAAGCGATAAATTAATTAAAGACTCTCCTTTATCAGTATTAAGATGACCTTTCTTCTTCAAATTTTTTCGGTAACGCTTCTGTTATTGAGCTGCAATGAACTTCATATCAAGCAAATGTTTTATACTCACCGAATATGAAATAAATTTACTATATGCCGAAATAATATAGAAATAACGGAGCATGATTCCTGCGAAGATTTCCAGAAGTCCTCTTAAAAACTTTTGTGCTTTTATCTGATGTTTTATTCGAAACTAAGTAGTCATCAACAAAAACCAAGTAAGAGTGTCTTGAACTTGAAATTTTAGTTGAAACCAACAACTTTCCGTAGGCCTATCAATGTAGTAATATAAGGTACCCGAAAGTCACGTCTGTGCGTTACCAAGTTTCTCGGCACTAGAACACTTGTATCAAAAACTGATATGTGTATTAGATAACCCATCAAAAGTTAGTAGAAGATCAATAAGAGTTTCAAAGTAAATGACTTTAATTGAGCCAAAAAATAAACTTCATTCGATTTTTGGTAACGCACAGACACCCATTTTTCTTAGTTTTTCGAAGGACTTTGCTCATAGCAATAACAATCTGCGGAACTTCTAAATAGATGAGAAGAAAGCCCAAATTCTTGGCTTCAAAATGGTATAAGATACTTGATGATCAACACTTTCCTTCTTGAGTTGCATACTTTTTTCTTGTGCCCTGATCAATCATGCAATATTGTAGTGATCCAGAATTTTATTTCGTCCATGTTTTTTCTTTTTAAAAACCACCGACAGACAGAACAAAATGCAGTATCCTATGCGGAAAAGTGTGCTCTACAATTTAGTACTACTTACTTTTGCTGATTTTTAACTTCTACTTTAACCATGCTGGTTGACCGTTAGCCGTTTTTCATGTATTGTTCTCACATAACTTTTTAAATTTGATTTTAGTTCAAGTATTTATCCAATACACCATTATTTCAATTGTCTTATTCAATTGGAAAAAAAAACTAGCATCATGGAACAAGTATTCGAAAGTGGTTCAATTGATAAATATATATTGATTTATTGTTTTAGGACAAGGAAAATAAGAATACAACGAATGAAAAACATTCTCCAGCAAAAATGAATCAAGTTAAATATGGAATATTAAGCAACAAGGTATCAACAGTAAGAAAACTGCTCTTGTCATGACAATAAAGTAAATTTTCCTTGAATTTTTTAGGTATTGGAAATGGTAAATGATTCCTCACTTAATACTATGGCTTTACCAAAACTAAAATTAGGAAAAGTAAGACAGAAACCTTTTTTTATATCTAATATTCGATTATTTGTATTTCAGAATGATATGGTTAGAATAACAGATCCTAATGATGTAAGTATAACATGAATTGTCTGATTTTAAATTTATTAAATTTTAATAGAATCAACAATTATTATCGTCGTCATCAACACCACCAATTATTTCACACCAAAAGCAACAAATAAATAATACATCCAATAATGCTCATCAAGAAACTAGTAAGATTTTCACTAACATTTGATCGTTTTATTATCTGTATTCATTCGTTCTCTTCAGCTTCATCATCATCTTCAGCTTCATCATCATCTTCAGCTTCATCATTATCATCACCTTCATCATCATCATCATCACCTTGTTTATCACTATCAATATTCATAATTGATTCATTAATAACAATATTACTTGGAATTATTTCAAATCTGTTCGTATGGTATATTATAGTTAACGGCACAATAACAAAAACGTTGACAGTATGTTTTTCTTGTTTGTTGTTCGTCTTGTTCCTTTTTTTCTTAAAGTGCATTATTTTAAAATAGTAAACTAAGTCAGAATTCGACCTCTTTCTATTTTTATTGTGATCTTTATTCTTTTTTTCTTTTCTCACTCGTGTGTTGATACTTTTATCTTGTCGCGCACTTTCTCTCATATCTCGTCTATTTTCAACAACAGTTATTTGTGTTGATAAAACAGGAACATTAACACAAAATCAAATGACTGTTGCATATTTCTAGTTTGATAATCATATTACTGATTCAGATATTGATGCTTTTCAATCACGTATTTTCAATTTTCATTTAAAAAAAATATTATTTCTATTAAAGATACGTAATGTTATATATTATTGTATAGTAAATCCGAAAGTATGTCAAGTTCAATTTCAATCATCATAATCGTTATCAATTATCAATTCATTCAACAAATGATAATGATGAAAGATATTTACTTGTTATGAAAGAGGCACCTGAAAAAATTCTTAAAAATTGTTCAACTATATATGTTGATGGTTGTGAAATTGAATTAAATCAATTTTGGAAAAAACAATATGAAACAGCATTTAAAGAATTAAGTAAAAAAAAAACATTTTTTATTTAAACAATATAAAAAATCTTTTTTTTTATATAAAAAAATCGGCAGGTAATCATGGTGAACGTGTTCTTGCATTTGCTGATTATCGTTTACCATTAAATAAATATCCACGTGGATATGAATTTGATTGTGATACAATTAATTTTCATGTTAATCCTTATTTTGAATATTTTAATTTTCCAACAAATGGTCTTAGATTTTTAGGTTTAATATCATTAATTGATCCACCACGTGTTAATGTTGGTGAAGCTGTTAAAAAATGTCGTTCAGCTGGAATACGTTTATTAATGATAACAGGAGATCATCCATTAACAGCTGCTGCTATTGCACGTTATACTGGTATTATAACAGATCATAGTACAACTGAATTATTATTTTGATTTAATTAATAAAGTTTAACAAATGAATATATTCAATTATATTATCGATAAATAAAATCAATATTTTAACTAATTATATTTATTTGGATAAAAACAAAACTTTACAATCAAGATTGACACTTTTCAAAATTTGCTTTTTTTTTTAAACTTGTTCAATATAAAAATGAATGTTTGAGATATTCTCAATCCTGAAAGATGGAGTCTTCATGATGAAAATTCGTAGGTGAAGATAAGCTGCACTCACATGCTGCACACACTTGCGTGTGTAGCTTATCCTGGCGTGTTTGCACCAATAGAATTACTTTCCATTTTTTATTTTCATCAATCCAGAAATTGTTTGACTTTGACATATATTGAAAAGAATGTATATAACCAGATATGTTAGTTGAATTACCAGATATTTTTTTTAATTAGTTGTTTATGAAAATAAAGTGAATGCTCAAGTTGAGTTATATATTATTTTCAATTCAATTGATTATTGATTTTTATTTTTATCATTCAATACTGAAAATTCAAATACGAACTAAATCAAAAGTTGATCTATAAATCAAAATAAAAAAAATATTAAAAAAAAATTTTCTCTCATGTTAGAACAATCTTGTTTGATTTGCATTCAAGAAAAAATCTATACGTTCTTAAAGAAGAAATTTAAAAAAAAAACTTTTGAATTATTTGTCAATGATAAAGTTGATTTTTCTGATTCACTTATTTTCTGTTTTAAATCAGGTTTTGGCATGCAAATAAAAATAAGCAAATTTCATTAGTTATTTTACGAAAAATTGAATAAAAAACATTTTGAACCCGAACGATAAAGTATTAGTTGACTCACAATTAATTTTCATATTAAGGCATCAAAATCAGTCATCTTACTCTTAGTATAGAATACTTCTGTGTAATAGGTCTGTTTGAAAGAAAGTTAATAAGAAAAATCTGTAGTTAGTGAGATAAATAAAAGTCAAATTCTCATTAAAAGTTTCATATTAATAATCAACGCGTTGGACTTGACGATTCAAAAATTTTAGTTGTGAATGTTTTTGTAATATGAATAGAAAACAAGCTTGTTCTATAATGATACAAAAGTACAGTTTTCATTGCATCGAGTACTTAATGAATGTTTAACATTAACATTATTATTTCTTCTAAGTTTGATGTCAACAAAACCTGATTATCAGATTATGTATATCAGTTTTCTTGATAATTTATTTAATCAAATAGATAATTTCAGTTACAAGCAGCTTCTTAGAGAATGAAAAGAAAATAACGACAATATGCTGGAGTAGATTATGAAATCTTTGCTTTTGAGTTGAATTGATAATTTCATGCGCTTTCCAGAAATAACAAAGCAAAACATTTTATTACAGATACCCGCCAGATAAATCGACAATGTGCTTTTTTTCGATATTTCTAAACTTAATCTAGCAAAATCTATAACTTATAACCATCGATAAAATCAAAAGAAAGTGTTGGTACTATCTGGCATAATTCTTTTATGGAAAAGGCTTGGAGCCATATAGAACATCTTTTAACGTACACACTATTACCCTGTTTCCAGAACTGCTCGATTTCATTCAGATACTGATGTTATTTCAAATTTATTTTTGACATCATAAAAATAGTAAAGACATTTCGTTCTAAGTGTCACTCGTTGAACGATTTCTTTTTCTTTTATTTTGCTCGTTCTTTCGTCGTGTTCTTCTGTGTAACATGACTATGTTCAAATAAGTCTGCACATATATTATGTATACGGCTGATCAAGAAAGAGAAAAAAATGTGTTGTGAAAGGTTTTAATGATTTTCGCGGTATAATTCAAAAAATAAAACTCGACAAAAAATATTAATAAAAAAATTTCTCTCAATGGAAGGAATAGTCTTACGTACAATAGATTTATTTTCAAACGAATATATGAAGTCTAGCCTAATACCAAAAATAATGTGCTCATTTTTGATTTTGAATAATATTTTTCACTAGGCCCACAATTACTAATGTCTTCTTTTAATATGATTATTGAATAGGATCAAAAATAATTTTAATCGAAACGATCACAATTAGTATTATTTGTTTTCATCTTTCGAACGCCATTATTATTGTGGGTGTGGGTGTGGGTGGGTGTGGGTGTGGGTGTGGGTGAGGTTGTGACTGAGATAAAGACCCACACCCATACCCACACCCACACCCCACCCAAAATGATTGTATTAGTATCAACGGCAAGTATTCATTCTGAAGTCGATCATATTCTTCGACTGGCAAAGCCTGATAGAGAAAACGGTAAAGAAAGGAATCTCGTGTGTACCAAAGAAGAGTATATATATCAAGAGTGTGAGGTGTGGGTAGGGATGGCACTTTAATAAAGTATTAAAGTGAAAGTAGATATCTTGACAGTGCTCAGTAATTATTTTCAGTTTCCCTCAGAAGATCATTTTTGTATCTCAAAGAAATTATTTCTGCAAAAATACAACAAAATTAAATTGAACATAGGTCGAACTGCACTGTTTATAATATAAAATGCTACTTTAATCTGATTGATTTGTAGTTATAAGGAGCGACACTTTATGTTTACCGATTACCAACGAAGAAATAGCGAAGACTTTGTGAGTTAGAGTTTTTCGTCAAGGAAAAGCATTTTTTATCAGAAAAAACGGTTTTCTATAAAGTTTAATAAAAAGTAGGTATGGTCTTTAAAACCTTTTCAACGGTGATTCCCATATCTAATGAAGTCTTTTTCAGGAGTAGTACTCGTATTTCTTCATGGCTTGTCACAGAATAATTCCAGTGACTCTTATGATCTTATTTGCAGGGTGATCCTCATACTTCTTTCTGGACTTTCTGGGATGGTCCCGTAGAGTCGTCAGTATTTTTTTTGGTTTGATTCGCATATCTCTGATGGCGCTATGTTGGAATGATAATGACAAGTTGTCAGTAACGAAATTGGAGAGATCGTGCCGAGTTTTCGAGGATTCTCCTTTGTGTTGTGGTGTTGATGTTAAGGAAGTGCGCGTTGGTATGGCTGTAATTTTCCTTGGTTTTTCTAGATTGCACGATCGATAGGCTCGACAACTTGTACATGATTGATTTTTGTTTTAGTGCTGATGGAGCAGAATGAGCCTTCGGATGTCTTGGAAAAGCCGTTGTGTTTATAATGATGAGTTCATCGGATAATACAACATTATTATATGATATGGCACACAGCATTTCTGACGATTTTCATGCCCAACATTAAGATTCCCTCAAAAATCGATCTCAGATTAGGAACACTCAAATTGCATGAAACTTTCAGAATATGTTGGGGCTAGTGTGAGGAGGCTGTGGTAAAATTTTCAGCCCTATATCATGACGTTTGACAGAGACATTTACCAAACAGGGGTCAAAAATAGCACATTTGGCAAGCCAAATTTTTCTGTCCGAGCTCATTCTATATATATTTAATTTTGTTTTTGTTCGAAAGAGAGTGTAGGTGTGGTTGTGGTTGTGGTTGTGAGTATGATTGAACCGAAGGCTCACATCCACACCCACTCCTATGGAAGTTGCTGCTTCTCACATTGCAGTTGGCTATATATACTTTTTAACATCCTAGTGTGTGATTCGAACCTTGTAAACTATCGGCATCTGTCTTCGTGGTAGTATCCAGTATGGGTACAATCTTTTGTACTCGGACTCTATCCATCAACTTTTTTTCATGCTCAAGTTCCAACTGATCTGACGATCTTGTACTTCAATCCGCGCTGGACCCGACAAGCTGTACTCGACATTCGGCATATATTCTCAATTTGTTGCAGGCTTCGCCTCAACACTATGTTTTGCTTTTATTTCTTCGAATTGATGGGAATGCGAATGAAAATAAAGAGAATACCTACACCCGCACTCTTTAAAAAAAATAGCAGTTGAGGATGAGAAACATTTGCACTAAGGACATTTTTTTCTAGGACGAAAACTTGGGAATATTTCGCAAAGGATATTTTCGAAAGAATATTCTAGTCTGTTATCTATGTAGTAACCGAAATGAATTCATAGGAATCATGAACAATATAAAATTTATTGTAATTAATAACGTTTAATAAATAAAAGCAACGCAAGCTTTACTTTAATGTATGTGAAATCGAACACTTTTTATCATCAATGCACTTCATCCTTTAATTTAAAAAAACCTGTACAATGTAATTGTTACAAGATTGTTATGAAATTTTGTAATTCGACGAAAATAAAAGAAAAATCAACATTCCAAACAAGGGTTCACAGCCAATGTATATCTACCACTTACTTGTACTGTCTCAAACTGATTCAATTATAATCATATTCCACTGTAAATTTCCGTTCCATTATCTTGACAGCAACAGATATTATTGCTACTTATTCACCTGATGTAATACGTATATTGATTGTTGCTCACACACAAAACTCTTCAGTCGAACGGTCCTTGTACTTATGTCTCCTCTGCTGAAGTGGTCCTAATGAAAATTCTCATGCTTAACATTCATCACCCCAGATAATTACATGAACTCATGAAAAACCCCAAACTAGAATACGTGTATAACTATTTGCGCAATACAAGGTATTCATTATAACACTTAATCGAATGTATAACCGTAGAGGTAGTACCTATTTCTCAACTAGATGTGTACATTTGTCTTTGTTTTCCCTTTCAAACAATGATAAAGATAACTGAAAGAAAAAAAACTTGTTTTTTTCTAATATATTGGGCAAAAACAACTTTCATCTCTCACATCAACTGCACTACAATAGCCAATATTATAAAGGAATTAAAAAGTTAATCTATTAAGAAAAACAAAAGAAAAGGAATCACATGTAACTATATTGCTCTATGTCTATTTCATCTCACTATTTTTGATGGATTAGAAAAAAGAAAACGCTATGAAAATCAAAGAACCTTCATGGTGTTATCTGAAAAATAACAGAAGTCAATGGTGGACGGATGAAAATGAAAATAATTACAATTATCATATTGGCAATCAATCGAAGATGTTGACGAGCAGATTTCCATCAAGACATGATACATGTTTGAAAAAGTACTTAAAACAAATACTTAATGCGTATTTAGGCTAGAAAGGGTAGTAAATGTCTTATAAAAACCTTCTATCAATTTGTCGATTTACTCGAAAAACATTGAAAAAAATAATTTAGTCCTTGATGTTGTTGATGATGTCTGTCTACGGCTACTGTATTATTAAATTGATAGCATTCTATATCATAAAGTTCATCGAATTAGAACCATATTACATTGTAATCTCTTTCATAGTAAACCTCAGTACTAAAAATTATCCTTCAAATATTCTTGATAGCTCTTAGATTAATCTGCATATCCTTGAACATCATGATTCTCTAGATCCACGTTACCTTTCTAACATGTTCCCCAATGCTCACATTAATAATTGCAATCAGTGCGATCAACATAGCACATTTCTGATGTTAATGAGTTATGACAATATATTAATGGTTTATGTCATTAAATATAATCAATCATCTACTGTCTCCATTAAACGTGATGATAATGATAAAACATATGTCGTTGATACTGTCCGTTGCTCACTTAAAATAAAACCTATTAAGTAATTAATAAATTATATTTAGTTTTTATTTCAAGCTTTTCTATCATATGTTTTATCAATATTTGATTAAGCAATGGAGAAGAAAACTGCATACGTTTTACACTCAACGAATTAGAATATAATATAACAATCGTCTGTAATGCTTAATTTATTAACAAGCTCTTTAAGAATTTGTATCGCTAAATCACAAGTTATTCGACCGTTTACAATAAATAAATTAAAGACATTGACACTGATTTATTCTTCAAGATGCAAATGTAATCTTTTTTTAAGTACAAAGATTTTTGTCAATAAAAAAAAAAATTCTTTATATAAAATATTGATTGTGATCGAAACAGAACTAAATTGAAGTAAATGTATTAATGGTCATATTTAACTTTAAGTCTTATACGTATTTTAATTGACTAAAAGAGATGTAAAGTGAATAGATAAGATAGTATTAAACAAAAAACAGATATATTGTGTAAGTCATGTTATAAAAGAATGTTGAACATAATCTACTATAGTATTGGTTTGCATCATCAACATTTATATGACATTAAACATATGCTCTGATCAATACATAATCATTTCATCTTTATGACTATACAAAAGAATTGACGAAATAGTTCTTAAATATCAATGAATATACTATTAAATTAGAAAGTTCATGACTAGAGATATTCAATGGGATTATCAATCGATATTAATTTATGTCATAAAATAATAAGGTATTTTCGAAAAGTAACTGAAACAATCTATTCGTTTTCAAGGTTTATTCGAAATGTAGAGGTACGAAAATAATGTTTCGATGTTCCATACATATATTCTTTTTTAAATCGTAGAGTTAAGTAAAGTATTTGTTAGCGAAAAAAAGTCGATATTTGCTGAAGTTTATGAATAATTTCAATATACTAGCGCCCACTATTGCGTAAAATAGTGCCATCAATTGTATATTTTAATCGTTGTTTTAATCCTGTTTATAGATGATTATTAATTTAATTCATTATATTGTTTAATAATCATCGTTAATTTTCTGTCTGATAATAACAATTGTCAGTACAATACTTACAATTTATCCAACATCAGACGATAGTAAATAAATAAACAATCATATCAAGATTTATGCATTCATAAATCAGACTTTTGGGTTGTTTCTATGAATAAAATTCAATCAATATTAAAGATTAATCTTTTTTTTCTTCAAATAAATAATAATTATTTATTTTATGTAAATCATATTCAATCAGTATCAGAACCTTTTTCTTTTTTTTTATCTCAACATGAGTTGCTAAGGTTATTTTTCATTTGACAAAAAAAAAAGAAATGACTCGATCTCAATCGTTTATAGATTTACTAAGTACAAATTTGGCTTATTTATTTCATAATTATTTATTTGTTAAAAATAAACAAACATGTTCACATAAGTTATCATCGAATAAAACTTTAAATTTAGTAAAAAAAGTTCGTATTAATATAAATAAATATGGTCATTTATTAAATTCAAATTGTTCTCAAGAAATAAAAAATAATAACAATAATAAATTAATAAGTAAAGATATTGCATTAAAGAGAAAGAAAAAGTCAGTATTAAAACAATTTTATTAATATTTTTTATCTCATGTAATTTTATTTCAGAAAAATAAATAAGAAACATAATCAAAGCAAAACGAAAAATAACAAAATCAAGTAAGTTTAATATTATGCAAAGTAGAATGTCTAGAATATTAATTAGATAATAACAAGTGTAAATGTTAATCAAATATTTATTTTTATTCTTGTTTGAGGTTTGAAGTCAAATAAATGAAACAAAAAGAAAAATGTCTCATCTACATTCGATGTTATGTGTTAGTGACTACTTGTGACTAAAAATAATGTAAAAATGTGATAAAACATTTTCTTCAGATAAATTTAATCGAACACTGCAATGTACTTGTTTCAATAAACAGTTGAATAAAAAAAAATAATTCGAATAATGAAACTACGTATGAATTTAGAAAATAAAAGTGTATGTTTTTTATGTAGAGGAAAAAGGCATCAGATCCGTGTAAATGTTAATAGGATTCAATTGAAACAATAATAATCCTGATAAACTAGAAGACTGAAATGAAGCTTGCTTTGATGGTTATTTTTTATCAATAATATTTTAATAACTTCTGGCGTCTTCTTTTTTTTGAAAGACTATAGTATTTTTCTTATTCTAGTAAATAAATGCAAATCTAAAAATTCAAAATGAAATAGTTAGTCGATAAATCACAAAAATATAATTAAAAACGTGATTCTGTTTCAAATATTAGATCGAAAAAAACGAAGATACGTGATCAAGAAAAGAAACGACAATCAGAAAAGATGATTTCTATACAATCAAGTGTACCAAGAATAGACTATCATCAATCATCGATGGTAAGATGAGACTCTCTTTTTTTTTCTATTTACAAAAAGATTAACTTATTTTCATCGATCTTCTAGATTAGTCGTGTGTCATCTTCTACTTCATCAATATTATCTGATATACAAATTCTTGAGCAAAATAATAATTCGATTGATTCTACTTTATATATATCAGATCAATGTCGAGAAAAAATGCAATTTCTCTATAATATGGGACCAATAGTGAATAAAAATTATATTAATACACATCATTTATCAAATGAATTAGATTTAATTAAAAATCGCCAACATAAAAAAATGAATGAATATTCTACAAATTTAAAACCCGAACAACTTTTTCGTTGTCCAAAAGATTCAAGATCAAAACGACGAAAATGTTGCGGAGGTAAAAGAAAATATATAAATACAATTTAAAAATTAACATTTCATAATTTCGTATGTTTTTATTTATTTATTTGTATCTAGTATATTATGAATTATTCAATGACGCATTACGTTTACTCGAAGAATGGTTTACTATAAAATAAAAATACTTCGTATTTAGAAGAAAAACAATAATATTTCATATAATTTAAAAGTATTTTTATGTTGAAAAAAAACAGTATTTTAGACAAGTCTTTCGTGGACGTACAGGTAGGGTCAAAGTCCAAAAACTAAAGTTTCATCGAAAGATTATAAAGTGTTTTTTCATTGAAAAAACAAAGTAACGTACACGTTTTTTGTCGTTTTTGACTCTTAGATTGTGGTAGGCATTGTTATAAATGTAAATATCTTACATGCAAATATGCTTTTTAGTAAGATTTTATAGGTCAAAATTTCTATCCAAAAAAATGTACGACAAGATATTTTCTTTATTGTAATATATCCATTTCTGTTTTAATAGCAAAATCTAACTACATCTCATTTCGTTATCTTTTTCTTTCATCAAATAGTGACTTGGCATAGACGCGTAGCTTAAAAAAAGCCTTGGATATGTCGGTTTTTTTTTCTTCGTCTCTTTTATCTTTACTCCTATATGTGACGTATTCGTTACACACATACGCATCGAACGTTCTTTATCCGAGGTCAAAAATTATGTCCTAAAAAACTAATTTATATATTTCTATAATCTATTTTAAATTTTTCAATTTGATGAAAAAAAAAAAGATAAAATATATAAAATTGAAAAGTTAATTAGTCATATGTTTTTGCTAAAGACAATCGACATTATGAATATATTCGATATCTCTTCCTTTTTTTTGCAACTATATCTCTAATCACGTCTCCAATCAATTGGATGAAGACAAGATGATAATGGATGAGGCGATGACGAATAGGCATATATAACAAAGGTGATCACTTTAGACAGTATAATGATAGGTTGCTTTTTCGTTTTTTCTTTTATAATTGATGTTTATCGTCTACTGAAATAATTGATCGAATAGAAATTTCGATAGGAGAAAGCTGTTCTTTGTGTTTTATTTGTTTTTATCAATTTTCTCTATTCTCTTACTTGTTCAATAATTCTTATTTTTATGTTAAGTCCATTCATCTCTTCCATATATCATATGTATAACCCCTTAAATAGATAATCCTTTGCGCACCCTGAACAGTTGTAATCACATGATGTTGGTGATGTAAGCCCTAACGTCATCATATGGTGAAGCAACATCCAATTGGATAGTTGTGCGTCATCACTGACGTGGCATGTATATAATCATAGGATTCTTCTATTTTTCTCTTTTTTCTCTTTCATTGATGTTTATATGCTGCTTTCTTTTTCTTTTTCTAGTTTTAATATAATTATTACATTGTCAGGTAAATATTTAACGGTGAGAGAAAAACAAATATTCAAGTACAAAAAAATTTCTTTCTTTTTTTCTTTTTGTCTTATTAAAACCTCTATTTACAGAAAAGAATACATCGAAATAATTGATTACATATGCATAACAACGCATTATACTTTATATATTTCTATCATACGTAGTTAGCATTGACAAAATGTCACAATAACTCTATTCAGTGCATTGAATATCAGTTTAGGATATTAATGGTTTTTGTATGAGTGTGTACTGTCTATTATCAATTCATTGATATGATAGATAAAAATAGACATGAATGAAAAAAGTATGATAAGAGACCAAAAATGTTCACATTGTTTATCAGTTTTCTTTTTCTTTTTTTTCTTGTTTGATCAACATTACTTCCGATGACGTTCAAAGTTTATATTATTCTATAAAAATGTTCTAGTCAACTAACATAATAGTTAGCTTATTCTCTTGTGTTCTAATTATCTTTCTTGCAGTTTTTTTTCTATACACAAAGCGCAATCTTGTCGATTCATATGAGAACAAACAGTGAGTGAAAAGAATTCTATTCTTTTGCTCCGTTTTTTTTGTGTTGCCTGCATATGCTACTAATAGATCGTGTACAGCAAGCCTTGGCTTCTGAATGTTTCCGGATGAGACAAGACGATGACTTGCCTGTTCTTGCTCTTCCAGGTTCTTTATTTTTTCTCTTCTCTCATTCTGGCATTGAATTCTCAATGCTTATATATTCAATAAGCAGCTGATAGATGCGGTTTTTCTTTTAGGAATAGAAAATAAAAAGAAAGAAAGTCGCAAGAGAACAAGCACACGTCGACGAGTCGTTGCATTCTGGCATTATTGATTTAGCCATCAGCAGAAACAGCAACATTCTATTTCTTTTTCAGTTGAATCATTTCTCTTTTCTGTTTGCCGTTTTTTTTCCTAGTCATTGAATTGAGTGCTTTTTTTTCGTTTCTTACTTTTCGCTAGACGAAAGAGGAAAAGGTAATAGTAGTAATAGGGACGAAAAGGATGATGATGATGATGATGCTTTCATCTTCAAGTGAATGAATGATTGACTGCCTGAATGTGGCGGGCATGCTTGAGGCAACTAGTTGCGTAGCATAGAAGAAAAAAAAAAGAAAGACACATCAATGCACCACTCAAGAATAAAAAAAAACAGATGCATTGTTGCTTGTCGGAACAGTAAGTCGTCGACCAAGTAGCTAATGTGCAAATATATACATGTGCTAGTGATTGTTAGTGTATATGTATGTCAACGTATTCATAGAAGATTTATAGACAGAGGACTTTTTTCTTTTCGTTCTTTTCTTTTCTTTTCTTTTGTGAGTACTGTGTACGTATCTTTCGAGAACAAGGACTTGCGTTGTTGTGCGTAGCTGACAATAAAATTATCGAACAAAAGAGATGCATGAATAGATGGGAAGAATAGAGAAGGACGTAGAAAAAAGAAAAAGGAACATGTACCATATCCATCCCGTCCATCACAGATGTGAACGAACGATTGCTGAGGACAAAGCTATTACGCTATCTATAGAACGTGGAGGCCAATTGTCCTGATATGATCCATTTTCCTCTTCTCTTTCTTCTGCTTCGTCTTCTTGTTGCTTATTTCAACAGCTGATACTGGCATCAGCAGCTCATATTGAGAATCTATTGAATACAGAAGAATTTTTCAGCGCAAAGATTCTTTCTTTCTGAGTTTTTATTAGTAATACGTTTTTAAAACGAAAAAAAGCGGAAAAGAACCTGGATATCGTGTTTAATTCTTTCACTATTTCTTTTTTCTTCTTTCTCTTTCGATTAATAGAGAAACGAGAGAGAGAGAGAAAGAGATGCACTGAGGGCATGTTAGACCATCGATCTAGGGTGATGTGAAGAAGAATACGACGACGATAAAAAGGAGAAGGTCATTTTCACGTATATCTCTTCTTCTAACTAAGGTACGATTTTACTTTTAGATTTTCTTTTTTTTTTATTGTTTAATTCCGTCGTGATCACGAGTAGTATGTTGACTGAGAGTAATTATCATCATCGGTCTCATCATCATCATAATAATGGTCCGGTGATTCATCAACATCGTACACATTATATTCCTTATCAACCCTCATCATATATAGCCAAGTCAACACAACAAGTTCAACATCAACAAGTACCACAGCAACAACAACAGCAAGAATCTGAAATACAACAACCAAAATTCGATTTACATCATGCTGTTCGAACAAATGATGTTTCGGGAATAATTCGTTTACATAGTCGACTTCGACAGCAACCAATGGTAGCTGATACATGTTTACTTGATTCGAATGGTCATACACCATTGTATGCAGCTATTGCTAATGGAAGACTTGCTATGGTTGATCTTCTTCTTCATCTCGGCCATAATCCTGTAAGTTTGATTACTTAAAAATTTAGAAATCAATAAAAACAAAAAAGAATCAAAGAACAATAATAATAATTTGTTTTTATTTCTTATGTGATCAATTATTCATCATTGACTAGTTTCGATTATAGGGGGAAAACAGAAAAAAATATGAATCATATATTTACTTTTGGAAAAAAATCACCGAATAGATGTGTTTGATTAAGTTAAATTTATTTAGTGAATCAAAATAAAAATAATGGATTAGTCTATTTAATCTGGATATGTTAGAGCGGTTTTTTTTTTGTATGATTTTCGATTTAAAGATGTTTGAAAATATTTAAGGGTAGTCTATTGAGTAAAGCATTTTCAACGAGGAAAATTTCAGAGAAAAGATAATATTTACCTTGTATTTTTAAATACGGTTCTTATTACTTTCTTGAATGTTTTATTAGAAAAGAAATATTTTATTTTATTTTAGTATTGCATCTCGGTGGCTCGTGAATCAGCATTAAATGTTGCCATAGGTTTTGGTCATCTTGATATAATAGATTATTTATTAACCCGTGGTTTTCCTGTCGACTATCCTGGTTTTGAAAATAAAACTCCATTAGAACGAGCTATTGAATGTAATCAAGGTTCAGCTGTTGTTACTTTACTTAAACATGGTAGTGATTGGCGTCGTTATGAAGAACGACGTAAAACAGGCGATATGTCACTTGTTGAATGGGCACTTGCACATGAGCATCCTCAAGTATTAGGTGTATTTATTGATCTATATGGCGATGATGAATCTGTATTTAATCAGATCGGTATGATGTAAAAAATATTTGTACATAAAAATTTTACATATATATATATATATACATAAAATATGCGTGTGTGTGTGTATAACAAGCAGACCATTTTTCAGGTATCTATTACTTTTATTTCTGTGTGTTGTAAATTAAGTGAGAGTGAGAGAGAGAGGTCATTTTCCCGGTTTAGTACCATTAGTTCGTTTCATGTTACATTTTTTTCTTCGCTCTTTTTTTGTTGCGTTTCATTGCTTCACAATCAACTGATTTGTTGTTTGTTTGTTTGGTTTATTGTTCGAGTTTCTTTTTGTTTTCGTGCATAACGTTGATGAACAGTTTCACGTCTTTTCTTTCTTTTTTTGTTTTCTCTGTATATATTTGTATATCTACTATTCTCTATATTACAGTACGCGTCATTGTTCCATCTGTGATTTTTTTTTGTCACTTTCTCTCTCTCTTACATACGAATTTCTTTTTTGGCTTTATGTACATTTGATGATGAAAAAAAAAACAAAAAAAACAACAAACATTATTCTCTTGTATATATGTATAAAAACTTTGATGTGACCATTTTGTTGCTTCTATATATAACAGCAAGTATATAGAACGGGTTCGTCTTTTTTGTTTTTTTTTTTAAATACCCGGCCTTTCGTTTGTTTTTGTTTCGAGCATTGGCGTTCTTTTTTTTTTTTTTTTGGTGTACAGTATCTTTTTTCCCCTGTGTATGCGCGTGTGTTTTTGTTTATTAGGAAAAAAAAATTTAACATTCAAGAGAAAGCACTTGAATTGAATCTTATTCTTGATTGTACCAATAGGAATTTTTGATCGAAATAGCAGATGTCACTTTCAGGACAAATATATTTCTTTTACGTTGTTAAGTAAACTAGAAAAGAAAAAACAAAATAATTAAATAATTGATTTTAAAAATTTTCTATGAGATTTATTTGAAAATATTTTTCTTCGAATTATGTTTAATTTTCGTTGGCCTATCATATAACAAAGAGACATCATCAAATGATCATTGTTCATTTGTTCTTTCTCTATTATTAGACAGATAGCGGTCAATCTCGTGAGAAGACATTCTTGTTCTTTTTTTTTTCTCTTTGTCTATCACAGATTTTGATATATTCATATTATTTAAATAATGGAACAACAAAATAATACTACTATTTTAAATGATAGTGCTGGTGTTCTACCAATGGATACTGGTGTAACATATAATGGTCTTCATGGTAAAAAAAATTTTATTATTCATTATTTTTTTTATTAAAATAATATTCTTTATTTAGATGAAATTATAGATAGTCCATCATCATCGGCTAAAGCAGGTGCAAAAAAAGGTCGTGGTCGTCCACCAAAATCTACAAATACAATAAAAGCAAGCAGTGCTTCTGATACACCAAAACGTGGACGTGGTCGACCACCAAAAACAGGTGAAACACCATCATCAAAAAATAAGGTTACTGCATTAAAAAAGAAAAATGAAGAAATATCAACAAATGTTGATGCAAATAAAAGAAAACGTGGTAGACCATCGAAGAGCAGTACATCAAATGAACAAATCAATGGAATAAGCAAACCACATGTAAATAAGAAAATAACAAAGATTATTGAAATAGAACTTATTTGTTTTTCTTTTATTATCAGGTTCAAGTAACTCCGGTTTTATATCAACAAGAAAAACAAGTTGTTGCTGATGAACCAACAAAGAGAAAACGTGGACGACCATCAGGATCATCACAAAAAAAAATTGTAGTAGCTGCAGTATTAACACCATCAAAAGAAGCATCACCAACAAGAAAACGTGGTCGTCCATCAGGATCTGGTAGTAATAAAAAATCATTACCAAAACCTAAGGCACCAACTAGTACTGATGGTTCAGCTAGAAAACGAGGTCGTCCAAAAAAATTAACAACAACATCATCAATAAGTGAACCTACCGCATCAATTAATGAAACAGCTATGGGTGGTACACCAAATAATGTTCAATAAAACAACGACAATTTTTTTTATAAAAGCATTTAAAAAATGACAATATGTCAAAGTCAATAATTAATATCTCATTTTTACTTCTATTTCATTGTATGTATTTTCTGCGTGCGTGTGTGTGTGTGTACTTGTCGTTCTAGACACTAAAACAAGTCAACTTGTTTATTCATTTATTACTTATTTGTTTATTATGTTCATAAGTAGTCTGTATGTACGCATATACCCTTTCTTTTTCTTCTCTGTATTTCATTTATTTGCTGTCTATTGCGTTCATGAAATAGATTATATACTAGATATATTCGTTGTTCTTCGATCAAAGAATAAATGACTTTTTACATAAAGCTAAAATGATTATATTACAATGTGCTGATCATTTTTCAGTTTGGTCAAAAAAATGAAATTCATCAAAATGAATGAGAACAATATAAATATTGTTATATGAAAATATTATGAATGGTTTACTTAATGCATACCTAGAGTAATGGTAGTAACATTATAATGTTTTGTAGAAGGCTTGAGGAAATTTCCTCTATATAAACAAATACTGATACTGTAAATAGTACTCTATAATTCTATGATATTTCACCATTCTTAATTTTCTATGATTATATTAGAATTTCGATCGAAGCTGTCAAGCTCTGATTTAGATACATAAAAAAGAAAATTTTTGCTTGCATAATAAAGTCTGTATTGCACTAGATATTCAAGTGAGAATTATTTATGATGAACTATCGTTTGTTTTCAATAGCCAGACTTCATATCTCACAATGATTGAAAGATGATGATAGGCATGGTTTCGTGAAGGATACGAAGAACGATCTACCAGATCTGTAATTAAGACTTAGTCTTTCATAATGACCCTCAAAGTCAGATGTTTCCATAAACAAGGATCGGTAACCTTTTTTTGGTTGACAATGATCGAAGATTATTTGTTTGATAGTACCATGGCTCAAATCAGTTTGTGTCTGCAATTCACTAGTCATTATAGAGAGAGCACCATTGATAAGACAATGAATCTGTTCGATTACAAATATCTGCCGAATTGTGCTGCATGCTCAACATGTTGTCTGTCTGTACAAAACCATATCTGTCCTCTTTGAACTGTTCTGGAGGAGTGGAGTCTGGTCGACGACAAGAAATTGTAAGGCAGTATGGATTTAAATATAGAAAGAAAATTTTTTCTTATCCATCTTAATGAGACATGAACAGCTTTGGTTGAAATTCTAATATTATTATACCAAATAATGCCTGATGAAATCTTGTAGACTACTATTTGAACCAGTCGTATTTTTGTATATATACAGAATATATCCTGGAGTCTTCTATTATAGAGTATTATAGTACTATTGTGCTATTACTTTTGGTATGCGTTAAGTATATTCGAACTTGATTTTTTTTCTGAGTTTTTTAGTTGAATATATCGAAGTAATAGAAAGAGTTGATCAATTATTGCTGCATATTGAATGGTATGTTTTTCTTTTATAGTTATTTTTTATTCAATTACGAGAGTTAAGTAAATAAACAATTGTTGAGGAGTGAGACCAAGAAAAGTGATACATTATTTTTTTCGTATTTGAGAGAATGTCTTGAAAATTATTTTATCTTCAGATTGTCATTTTTAAGTAGTTCATAGATATATTTAGAACATACTTAGCCTAATATCTTTTTTTTCATCGATGACATATCGTTAGAGATATCTCGTTTGTCTCTCTTAGGAATAATAATCAGTGAAGGGCATAAGAAGAATCTCTCATTTAGCTAATGCCAACTGTTTTATCATTTACCGACAATATGTTTCATATTGCCAATGTCTCTGTAAGGTACTATCTATCAAAGTAGTTATTTTTGTTTCTCTCATTTATGCCATCGAAATACTATCATTATCAATATAGACTTTTGTTTTTCGTTATATTTATCTCTTTCAAATAGTTAAAATGTTTTCAAGGTCAAGATGGATACAAATTTCTTAGATAAATAATATACATATATATTCAATAAATGAAATTGAAATTATTGATTTATTGACCAGCAAAAAAAATATATCAAATGTAATAAAAAAAAAAAAATAAAAATAAAAACTTAAGTATTATCGACTCGTCATATTTCTTTAAACTTCATGAAATATAAAAAAAAAAGTTTATTTGATTATACGTAAATTTAATATGAACTACAATTTGTTTATATTTTGACATGATTAACTATTATCGAATATGTCTTCAATTGTCATGCCATTCTATTGTTGTCGATTTATGTCTTAGGAAAATAATAAGATATATAAAACAAGAAAGAAATGGAGACAGAAAAAAGAAATAGAAAGACGATAGAGAAAAGAAGCTGTCTTTTTATCATCATCTCATTTCTTTTCTCAAGACAGATTCTTTCTCGATTATTATTGATTTACTACTTTCTTCTTTCTTCCGGATTCTTTCTGTATACAAACACATTATTCTCTGTCTTAGTTGTTATTGTTAGTTTTTTTTGTACGCTATCCTGATTATTGGCCGTGTCCTAGAATATGAACACTTTCTTATTTTAAGACGTACTAATTTATGTTTTTTTTTCTTGATATAGATATAACATCAATTGTAATATGTTGATCGTGTGGTTTTTACAATTGTTTATTTTAAATAATATTATTTTTGCACAACCACCAACTTGTTTTCGTTCATCACGATATTTAGTACCTCAAACATCAGGTGATAATGGTTTTCGTGTAGCTGTTGAAGGTGGTTTTAAAACATATGTACCAGGACGAACATATAAAAGTAATATTTAATTTTATTCTTTGAGTATCTGAAATTATTTGAGAGACTAGAAAGAAAAAAATCTATAATATTTTATTTTAGTTTCGTTAAGTGGTTTTAAAAACCAATTTTATCAATCATCATTCAAAGAATTTATGCTTATTGCTGTACCATCAACATGGTCTGATGAACAACCATATAAATCGATAGGACATTTTGAATTATTACCATCAACAAATACGAATGAGGAATCAACACAAGAAGCTTCTATTAGTCAACGTAATTGTCCGGGTGGTGTTACAGATGCAAATCCAGATAAATTAAAAAATTCTATATCTGTTGATTGGATAGCACCACGTCATCCACAAGGATGTGTTTCATTTAAGTAAAAAATTTTATTTCTAAAATAACATGTTTTTATTAAGATTCATTTTTTTGTTCATTACTATAGAGCTACTGTTGTCCGTTCGGATACAATATGGTTCAAAGATGAAAATGCTCTTACGTATACCATGTGTGAAGATCGTTCGTATTCTATAAAATAATCAATGATACATTTAATGCGATATCATTCCTATTTAGACATGCATATGAAGAAAATGATGCAACAATGTTGTGCATGCGGTGAAGCAAAATATCAATTAACATTTAAAGGACTTTGGTCACCGCAAACACATAAGAAAGATTGGCCATCAACAACAGGTAAAGAGTATAGTCTTAAGGGAATTTTTGCTTTACTTTCCAGAGTTTTGTTGAGAACGGCTCATCAGAAATATTAGGAATTTCAGAGATATCTTGACGAGCACAGTAAAAGTTGTTACAGACTTAAAGGTTTCGCCTATTGTCACTTGTGATATACTGAGAGCACAATGATCTTAATTTTTCGCCTTCATTTCCTCCGCGATCCTATTTACAAATACTCGACATTGTTTGCGGTGGGCACTTTTATTTTTTGTCCTTTGAACAAAAAAGCTAAAGTATTGAGGACACTCGATAATATGCGTTCTTAGATATTTTTGAAACTAAAACTATCGACCCCAAATAATGTATAGTATATATGAAAAAAAAAAGTTTCAGCGTGATTGAACGTACGAAACTAAAGAAATAGGGACATTTTCATACATTTTTTTCGTTCTAATTTAGCTCATTTTTCAACAACTGTTGGTACTGTTCATAATGCCAATTATACAATGTTTCAAGTCGGTTCATATGCAAATCGTGGTTTAAGTCAATTAGTTTTATCTGGTGAAACACATACACTTGAACAAGAATTAGCAAATGAAGTTAGTAAATATATATACATACGTATATCAAAAGAAAAAAAAACGAAGAAAATTATTTTTATTAAATTCTACTAGAAACGTAATAGAGGATCTGTTGGTTTACATTTTTTAATGTCCGGTTCATCGTGGCATCAAGCTATTCGAGTTAATCGTAATTTTCATCGATTATCTCTCGTTAATAAATATCTTGATGAAAATATAAAATCAACCGATTCTTTTATAGGTAGATTTTCGTTTTAGAAAAACGATAAAAAAATTCTTGCTTTTTTTTGTTGTTGTTATTGTATTATACGTAATGTCTTCTTATATTTGTTGTTAATTGTTGTATATGTGTCAATAGTGCTTCTTGTTTATTATAGTCATTCAATGGAGTTATACGTAGTTTATTATTTGCTCAACCTTTAAAACTATCATCTAATGAAGTTGAATCAACAATGAATGTATTTACAGTTTCACCTCATCATCCTAAATTGAGTTTTGTTAGCAAAATTTCACCCAGTCCTGATTGGTTTACAGGTATATCTTTTTTTTCCTTCATGCTTCATTATCTATTTAGTGAAGTTTTTTTCTTCTTTAAATCAATCATGAATAAAATTATTTTATTTTATATAAATAGGAGTTAATGCAGTTGATTTATGTTTGTCAAATTGTACATGGATTGAACAATATTCAGAAGATCTTTATCCATTAGATGCTGGTATTGAGAGTGGAACGACATATACAGTAAGCTTAGTCAATTCTATTCGTTTCTTTGCTTTTTATTTGTTTAATGATATAAGTATATATTGTTTCATTTTAGTCAAGTCGATTACCAACAATACCATTAGAAAAAATTCATCCAATTACTGGTACGGCTTCATCATCATCACCTTTTCAAGATCCAATGAGTGAGTATTAAGATTTTATTTTTGTTATCGTTAATATTTCTTTTTAACAAACTTTATTAGGTAAACCAATAATGCCAGTAGCACGTGTTATTCTTCAACGTACGCTTGTTCGAGGTACTCAATGTCCAAATAATCAATATAACACACAAAATTTACATAGAGTTCAAAATAATCATCAAGATTCATCGCTTGATATTGATTTATCACAAACAAAACATCGAAATGAACGATTGAAACAAAAATATGATCATTCAGGAAATTTGATATATGCTTATGGTAAACTATTTAATAAACTATTGTTTTGATTCTTAATTGCTTTGTGTATTTTAAAGAGGAAGCATTATTACCTGAATGTCGTATGACTGAATGGTCACCATGGTCATCATGTTCAGTTAGTTGTGGTCATGGAATTAAAACACGACGACGTGCTTATCTGATGCCAGACAAAGCTTTTCGTAGTCACTGTAATCAAAGAACCTATGATATGACTTCGTGCCATTTGGCATCATGTTTATCAGCAATGTCAATTGATAATTCAAAATCATTAAACAATGCAATGTGAATATTCTATTGCTTTAATTATTAAAATTAATTAAAAAAGAAATTCGTTTTTTGTTTTCAGGTGTATGGTAAGCGAATGGTCACCATGGTCACATTGTTCTGTAACATGTGGTACAGGAATGCGTACTCGTTCTCGTACAATGTTAAAAGGTCGAGATAATCCTCAATGTCAATTAGAATACCAATTAATGGAAAAAGACACATGTCACGGAATGAAACCATCATGTGAACAAGGCCGTTTAACCGATATGATAGAAAAAAAACGTATATGTATGCAACCACTTGAAGCTGGTACATGTGCACAATTTGAACGACGTTTTTATTTTAATTTGGATATGAGTAAATGTCTTGAATTTGATTATAGTGGTTGTGGTGCTAATGATAATAATTTTCTTACACGTGATACATGCGAAGATACATGCGATATTCTATTACGTGGACGAACAGGTTATTATATAGAAAAACAAAATTATTTTAATTTATTTTTTAAACGAATTTTGTTCTTTAGAGGATGGTAAAGATACACGTTGTATGACACTACCATGGTCGGAATGGAGTGCTTGTTCAGCTATTTGTGGACGTGGAACACAAGTTCGATTTCGTGCATATAAAGTAAAATTTTTAGCTATGGGCTTCTGTGCAGAACCATTAGAAGAATTTCGTGATTGTGAAGTACCTTGTGATCCAGCACAAATGTATCGTTTATCAGATACACGAAAAACAATGATTAAAAGTATGGAAACAGCTGAAAAAAAACGTATGTTAAAATTAATTTATAAGTTTAAAAAGAAATTATGATGTTTTTTTTTTTTTTGTATTTAGATAAATGTATGCAACCACTTGAACCTGGTCCATGTACTAAATTTATTGATCGATTCTATTTTGATGTAACAACACGTAAATGTTCGAAATTTCAATATGGTGGATGTCGAGGTATTAATGAAATATCTCTTTGTTTTTTTTTTGTATTAAGTCTTTTTTCAATAGGTAATGAAAATAATTTTATGACACAAGATGAATGTGAAGCTATGTGTGAGGAACTTATTCAAGATCATCAGCCAAGTATACTTTTTTTAAATTTATATGCTCATTTTTTCTTATTTTAATTTTTGGATCATTATAGTGGTTCATGATCCACGTTGTCTTGTTTCAATGTGGAGTGAATGGTCATCATGTATGAATGCCACATGTCATCGACCAGGTACACAAATTCGAACAAGAATGTATGCCGATAAACGAGCAGCTATGATTGCCCATTGTACGGAACATTTGGAACAACAACGACAATGTACACTTGATTGTGATGATAATCATTCGAAAAATAAACAGAAAGAAATGATGATGATGAGTTAGTTTAGATTAAGAGAAAAAAAAAGCATTTAAAGATAAATACATTGTTTTTATTTAGATATGCCAAAAGCAGTTCATCGACCTCGTCATCCATGTTGTGCATGTGATGAAGCCAAATTTCAATTTACATTTCAAGGTCTTTGGTCAAAACAAACACATCCAAAAGATTGGCCACCTGGTAGAAATATTTTGATAGAATTTTAATATATTTATTTTTTTTTTAATTTTTAGAACATCTTCTTCATTGGTCTGATATAATTGGAGCTGTTCATAGTGAAGAATATTCATGTAATGATATGTATATATACCTGTATAAACAAATAATTGTAGGCAGTATTATTCTGAATATATCATCAGTATAACAGAATAATAATATCATCTGATAGCGCACAGAATTCTCTACAATTCTATATATTTACTTTTAGGCTTACACTGAATTGCTGAAAGATATTCTCGACTTCAGATTTCCACAAACTGATTTTTTATGACTGTTTTGTTTTGAATTGATATCTTTTATAAGTACAATAATATCTTTTTTGAAAAAGTAATCATAAATTAAGATAGACTGTGAAATTCTTTAACATCTTCTATCTTGTCAGTCGCGAATTGCTATTATTTTGCTGGCAAAACAATCGTAGTACATAGTTTGGGTTATTTAATAATCATAAAACTTTTATGGATAATGACTCATCTTTCAGTCATAATCTTACTACTATGAAATGTGAGGCTGTATAGCCATTATACAAACAAAAAACACTTGAAGAAATATGAAACACAATCCGTAGAAATGTGAAGATGTATGTACGATAAAAAAAATTTGATATATTTACCAGCAAATAATGGCAAGTTGCGGGAGAATATTACGCGCAATTCAAATTTACAATTACTTTTCTAAAAAGATATTATTACAACTCAGAACATATTTTAATGAAAACTAAAAAAGTCATTAAAAAAGGACTTTGTGAAGATCGAAAGAAGAAAGTTTCTTCACTACAATCAGAATATTTTTCAACTATTCAATGCAAATCTGAAATTAAATGCGCAAGGTTGTAGAGAATTTCGAACGCTATCAGAATATATGATTATTCTTTTATGCTACAGATATACTCAAAATACTTACTGAAACGATTTGTTTCTGAGGATGTATATATATTAACTAAGAAAGTTTGTATTTTATTTTGTTTTTAAATAGTATGGAATTATGGTGATATTGCAAGTGACGGTCTGAAACAAGTAGCTGAATGGGGAGCAATTGGTACAATGCAAAAAGAAATAAAAAATCATGTAAATCTTTATATGTTTTTTTTTCCAATAATAATTTGAGAAAAAAAATATTCATTTAGACTAAATTTGGTGTTATCCGTAATTTAATGATTGTACCTGGTCTTTGGACAGTTAATGTAAGCAAATCAACTGCAGGCGCTTTTACAACTTCAAGAAATCATCATTTCTTATCATTTGTTACAATGCTTGGACCATCACCTGATTGGATTACTGGTAAAAATCTATTGAATTTAATATTTTTTCTTTACTATTATCATGTATAGGTGTATCTGGTCTTGATTTATGTCTTCCAAATTGTACATGGATGGATAGTTATGAAGAATTACTTCATCCAGTTGATGCTGGAACGGATATGGGCGTTCGATATGATGTAAATGATGATTTGATTTTTAATCATTAGAATAAAGTAAGAGAGACATTTTATTTATTTAGGGTCCTAAACGACCAGAAAATTCACGCAAACCAATTGTACCAATTCTTTCAAGTAATATTACAGACAATCGATCACCATTTTTTGGTATGAATTTAACTATACAAAAGAAAAAGAAAATATTAATATTTATTTTCCATTGTTTAGGCAATCAACCACCTCCATTTGCTAAATTGAGTATTAAACGAGTTATGGTACAAGGTGTAGCTTGTCCATATGGTCGACCACAACATGGTGAAACATCATCTGCCATTAATTTTGGTCCAAATTTTGTTGATTTAAGTCGTATGAGTGAAACTGAAAGTGAAAAAGATATTGTAAAAACAAATGTAGAATTACTTGGTAATTTTGTTCTTTGTTTTTCTTTTGTCTACTAATTATAATATTTATATGAAAATATATTTTTTTAATGATTTTAGATGAACAATCATCTGACCCACGATGTATGACATCACCATGGACAGACTGGAGTCCATGTAATGTTAAATGTGGAAATGGATTAAGAACACGAGCAAGGTTTATTTGAGTTTAAAAAAATATTTTTTTCATATTAATAAATAAATATATTTTTTAGAATGTATAAAAATGCTGATCATCATGGATGTAATGAACGATTAAGTGAAAGTGAAATGTGTTATGCAAGAACAGGTGATGATTGTAATGATGAACATCAACAAGTTGCAGCGTATGTTGGCTTTACCCTAAAAAAAAACAAAATTTTAAATTATTTATTTTCTGTTGGTTTAGATGTGCTGTAACAGATTGGTCATCATTTTCACCATGTTCAGTATCATGTGGTCAAGGTATAACAGAAAGACGACGATGGTATATCAATGAAAATTCACATCATGATCCAAGATGTAAAGATGTTCATTTAATTGAAAAACGTCAATGTCATGGTACAAGTACTGCTCAATGTGACAGTAATGGAAATAAAGGTACTTCTATTATAGAATCCTTGATTACGAGATTCATAGAGACATATTTTATTCTATCGATACAAGAAACTTTTTGAAAACAACTCAAGAGTGTTCTAGAAGTACTGAAACAATTTTAAAATTTACCGTTTTCACATTCGGCAAAAGGAAACTCTTTGCAAGTTTGATAGATTATCGTAGCCACTTAGCACTAAATAAGTCTAAAGTTTCATGCATTTCATTTTTACTACGGTTGAAAAATTTTAACAGCACTATCATGTATTATTTTTTCAATTTTCTTGATTGATATTTTTATTCGTATATTTGATTAATATCATGATGGATTACTAATTTTAACCATACTGATATATCATCTATTATTTATTCATATAAAAAAGTAGTAAGTTGTTTTTATTTCTTTTTTCATTGTCGTTTTTCAGTTGTTCAGTATTATTATATTTCCATTCTCCTTAGGCTTTCTTTTAATGCACTTCAAGTTTTCTTTTTATAGACCTAGCATCAGCTAGTTTGCAGAATAATTTGTTGATTTAATTCGATTGATAAAAATATGTTTAACAGCATTTAAAGTCAACTACATACTTAGCTTATGATCTGTGATCATATTGAAAAATTACATTTTGCAAATCATCTAATTTCTTTCGCTACATTTTTGAATATAATCGGTCAAATAAATTTTACATATCTGTTACGAATAAAATATTTTTTTGTAACAGCAAATACTAGAAGTGTGACTTAAGAAGCTCCATCCATCGATTGATAAAAATAGATGTTTAAGAAATTTATCAATTTAGTTTATCAACCGTAGTGCAAGCTATGAACTTGAAACTTCATAGCTATTTCGTACTAAATAGATACAATTGTCTGTCAAAGTTGCAAAGAGTTTGTTTTAATCGAATACAAAAACGATACTTTTTAAAAACATTTTAGAACTTCTGAGATACATAATATATTCATACCAGGATTCACAGGATATTTTTGACAATAAAACTCTATAAACTAAATTAGCTTCAAGAAAAATTCACTAGTTCTAATTATTTTTATTAAAATTCTGATATTCCTGAGTCAATTGTTTTCCTGACGAATTATCTTCAATTAATTGTATTTCAAAACATATATTTAATAAAAATTTATTATCTTATTTTAGAACGATGTATGTCTGAACCAGTTGCAGATAATCGATGTCGTGGTTTACAACGATATTATTATAATAAAACAAGTATGTCATGTGAACCATTTGATGGTAATAATGCATGTCCTGCTCGTGGTAATAATAAAAATAATTTTGCTGATAAAATGGAATGTGAAACTACTTGCAATAATCTTCTGGCTCAAAGTAAGTATGAAAAGCAACACATATGATAAAACAAACAACATTCACTTTTCCTCCTTAGGTAACGAGTTATCATGTTCAATGAGTCCTTGGAGTGAATGGAGTGAATGTTCAGTAACATGTGGTCGTAATGGTATTCGACGTCGTATGCGAACATTATTAAGTAATCAAAGAGCAGTTGATCAATATCGTTGTCAATCATTATCTCTTGAAGAAACTCAGCCATGTAATTTAAATCCTTGTCGTACGTATTAATTAGTTTTTTTTTTGTTTTTGTTATATATTTTAATTGTTTTTTTTTTTCATTTCATTTTATTTAGCACCAACTGATTGTGTTGTAAGTCAATGGAGTACATGGTCTGCATGTACAGGTTGTGGACAAGATGCAATACAAACACGTACACGGATTCCTGTACGTCGAGCACGTAATGGTGGTAAACGATGTGGACCATTAAAAGAAACAAGATATTGTCAAACAACTGTATCATGTTAAACAAATTCAAATACAAGAAAAAAAATATTTTAGTTGGTGCTATTATTAAATAGACAGAAAAAAAAATAATATTATTCAAACTTTCTTTTGTCGTGTTCATTTTAGAATTATGTTGAGAAAAAAATAACAATAATAGTTTTGTGTTACAATAGAATTGTTTTTTTTTTTAATTTGAGTAATATAGAATAAGTATTGTGTAAGGCTTCTTTTACAAAAAAAAAATTATGCTATTTTTAAACTAGCAGAAGAACTAATAGCGGAGACCTAATAAAAACAAAGATGATCGTTCATTATTTCAAGGAATTGTTTTCGAAAATAATTTTATTTACAATTAAATTGAAATGATCAAATACATAAGAGATTTTGTGCGTTCGATAACTACAAAACACGTCTTATTAAATAAGAAAAACAAAACAAGTAAAATTGAGATTGATCACCTATGTTCTATTCGATAGATTGATATCTTGTATGAAAATTGAACAAAAATAATTGAAATTTTAATTAAGTAACGGTAATGCACTGAAGATTAGATAGAAGAATACTCATCTTCAAAAAAAGATGTGCATTATGCATTGATATTTTAAAAATCATTTCTAATTCATGATATGATCATCCATAATTTTATTCCATGTACATTTAATGATATAACCCGATCGACTGAACTACCGTCGCTGTAAATATTTATTGAAAATTTCTGTCACCATCGCTACGACACTGGACGTTTGATATCCAGAATACGTTTTCAGTTTTGCTTTTGTCCAGTTTTCTTTTCCTCTATATTTTCCATCATTATTTTATCTTGTTTTTGCATTTCAAAAATTTCCTAGAAGAATACAATTTGAAAAAAAAAAGCATTAAGAACTTTCAGCCGATGATATCTTTGCATCGGTCATCATCTCTATACACTGTGTTTTTATCTAAATCGTCCATTAATTAACCATTTAGTTACTCACATAAGAAAGAGAAAAACAATTTGTCCTAATAGTCTTTATAACTATTTATGATACGACTCCAACACATGTCATAGCAAAATGGTCATGTAACCGTTTCTACCGTCTGACGTTTGCTTTTATGAGAATGTATATAAAAATAAAACATACATTTGTATCAATTGCGTTGGTTTCTTACAATAATAAAACGCGTGACATATATATGCGTCTTCAATAATAAAAAAGTTGAAGTTGTTTTCATTTTTTCAAACATGTTTGTATTCTATCAAAACATCAATGATAATTCGAATAATAAATATTTTCTATCGATAAATAGAAATGAAAGTTATTCAAACCACAGAAAAAAACAATGATTAAATAAAATTAATCTAAGAAAATGTCTTTATATTATAAGAAAATAAATTTATCAATCACATGTGTTCCAACGGAAAAAAATCGAACAATCACAACTATCAAAAAAAAAAAAAAAGAATCACTATTGCAATTATTTGGTAATATCTCAATCAGTAGTATTAAGTGGCTGCATAAAATTTGATGATGATGATGACCGAGATGATAATTGACTTGTATCATTTGTAGTACCTAAAATAAGTTGAGACAAACGTTTAAATGATTGATCATGAACAGAACGAGCTTCAATATGAGTTAAAATACGTTTCTAAATATTCAAAAAAATAAAAACAAAGAATTATGATTGATTTAATTAAGTATTTCATTTACAGCCAATTTTTGTGCATCTGGGTTTGGACTTTTTTGTGCTAAATTCCAAAGATTAACAGCAAATTTAATACATTTCGATTGATTTAAATCTCCATGTGCAATTAAACGATTGAAAAATTCCAGTGCTAATGTTGATTGTCGTTTGGGATTCTAAATATCAAAGAAAAAAAAAACATTTGTAAATACATTTTTTCCTATCATATTCATCATCCTTACTGTATTTGCTAAATCTTTAAGAATTTGTATAATTTGTTCACAAATACGACTTAATCTTTGATGAATTTCATTAAGAAAATTTTCATCATTACCATATAAGGTATCATTTGATTCGACTAATTAGAAAAAAAAAAAAGAAAAATCTTCTAAAATATCATTCAATTATGGATAGGCCATTATGAATTGGATTAATTGTAAATGCAATATATCAATCAATTACTATTCATACAATAGTATTTCTTATATAGGGTGTGGAATGTGGTGTGATTGTGTCCATGTGGTGCGGTTATGAGTGTATGTGTCGGTGTCGACCTCCTTGATATTAGCACCCACATTCACACCCCATACTCATATTCCAAACCAGCACCCATAGCCACACCCCTAACCGCAAGTTACTTGTAAAACTTGAAATTTTTTATCTTTTGGTATATGAATAAATTTCAATTAGAAGACAATTGCATTTACATTTAGTCCAATTCATTATAACCCATCTGTTATATTTTAAACATATAAATTTACTTTTTGAAATATGATACGGTAAAAATGTTTGAATTTGTGTTGAAATAAGACATAACATATTCATTAAAAGCATAACACGTGTTTCACTTGTATCATCAAAACATTTCATTTGATTAATAACATTATTTAAACCATGAGCAAGATATAAAACACCTGCATCTGGATTATCCTAAAAAAACAAAAACAATGTTCAAAATTTTTTTTTATGTAATTTATTTCTTAAATCTATGATTACATACAGGTACAATAACAAGTGTTGACATCATATTTGTAATTGATTCATATAAATATTTATCACTTGATACTAATTTTCCATCAATTTCAATTTGTTTAGGAAAATCAGATAGAAGTGTTATAGCCATTTTAAGAAAACCATCACCTAAATTGATATTTGAAAATAATAAGAACAAATTTATGGTTCTTTTTTTTATCACATATATATTTTCAAACCTTGTGAAAGACTTTGATTTAAATATGCTGTTTGTGCACATAATGTATATAATTGAAGTTTATTTAAAGGATGTTCTAATGATGGAATTGTTATATAACAAAAAGCCATACAAGCACGTATAAAAGATGATGTTGCAGTTGAATGTACACCATTAACAATACGATGTGTTGATACAGCTAATGTATTTACTTTCTATAGAATAATTAAATGGTTTAATAAATTTTTTCAATTGAAATAAAAAGAAAGATTAGGTTTGTTGGAGAAGAAAATGATATGATATTTTTTTAATCAGGAATTTTAGTATTTTTATTGTATGATTTTGAAGATTTGGTTATTTGGATTATCGGTTTTTATTTGTGATTAATAACCAATAAAGTTGATAGAAGAAATGATACTAACTGATTCTTAGAAACTATCTATTTGAAGTAATAAAGCATCGGATTGAGATAATTTTCGAATATTGTGTAGAAACTTTAATAAGCTAGAAATTCAAAATAAAATAAAATTTTTTTTAATTATTTCGTGACTAAGATTTGTGAGTTAGAAAACAGTTTTTTTTTCAAAGAAAAATCTTTTTTTTCTATTTAGTTACAAAGACTGATTTTTCTCATATGCATCAAATTGATCAGTACTAATATGGATATACTCTACTTGGAGAGTAGGATATTAAATAACTCTTGATTATCGATGTGAAGACAGCTTTTTTCGTGACGACTTAAGTCATATTTGACTAATTCGTAATCTAAACATGAAAATATTTGTTCTAGAATTATTTTTTATTTTTGAGATAAGCGCATAAATTGCACGATCTTCCTATTAAGTACTAAATTAGAACTAATAGCCAGTCAGAATGCATCTCACCTTTAATTTTAAATAAATTTTTATCGATAAAAGATAGATACCCACAACTTCAACACGATTCCGGAAATGAAAGTCCTCATTTCAATGCGAAAATAGTCGCCTTTTCAAGTATCTACTTATGCATCAATCTCTGAAATAGCTCCTTTTTCAAAAAATTATTCATGATAAATAACCTTCAAATTAAAGTAACAATACATTCAATATTTATATCATTCGAGACGATTAACTCATCTACTGCCCATTCTGTATGTCACAGTGAAACGACTTGTCTCATAATCAGCATTTGCATATGTTAATCTCATAGTTAATCCAACATTAATTCTATTGACTAAGTACTACGGAGTCAAGGCATAATCATATTTCAATTCAATTTCATTGAGTGACTTTTGGATTATGTCATTAGATATGTATTTGCAATAATGTGGACAAAAAAATGAAGTTTTTGTTAAAGAAATTCATGCGTACAATGATTCAAGAGATATATTTTGTTCAAAAACAAGTCTCTGTCAGTTATTCAATTATACTTCTATAAAGTCAACATTTATAGAAATTATTCTATTAATATTATCATAAGTAATTAAGAACTTAAATATCTGAACAGATTGCTATATAGATATTCTTTCTATGTTTACCTGTATAAGTGTGATAGTCACTGAATCTAAATAACCAAATAAACCACGAGCTTCAACACAAAATTTAAGTTCTTCTTCAACATCTTTTCCATAATCAACTTTACGTATTAATGAAGATAAAAGTCCACTAACTTCACGTAATTCATCATCATTTGTCAAAGCTCTTAAATGACAACAAAAAAGGTTTTCATTATGTTTTTTTTTTTTGTATTAAAAATGAACAAACCCAAGTGTATCATGAACACTTTTAGCACAATGCATCATAGCAGCTATTAATACTGGATCATTTGTTTTTTCTTGTGGATTTCTAGAATAATAAATATCAACAGAAAAAATGAAAATCTAAAGTTCTTTTATTGTTGCAGATACTAACTTATTAATAAATGCATATAAAATTGATTTAAATAAATCTACTCGAATATGTTCACGTTGAAATAAATCAAGAAATGGTAATATTTTATCCTATAATAAAAATCAATCAAATTATTTGACTTAGTTGTACTTCTCTTTATCTTTATCTGAAATACCATAGCAAGTAATGATGCAAAATCTTGAATATTTGCTAGAAGCTTAATCATAATTGCATGTAATTTTCCATAATATTCTTCAAAAACACGATCTGGTGTTAAATGTTTAATAATATCACCCAACATTGTATTCAATTCTCGTGTCTACAAAACTAATAAATCATTAAACGAATATATTGCTTTTTGATCGTCTCACCGTATATTCTTTTGATGTCAATTCGACCCAAACTTCAGCACATGTCATATAGGCCTATAATGAATATGTTAATTCTTTCGATTTGATAAAAACAAGTCATATTTGAAATTCATTATGAAATCAGTAGAATAGAAATAAAAACAGTCTTTTGGCATTAGTGTCACTCAAGTTAAATATATTTTTTTTAAATTCAGATAAAACTTTTGTAATGTGGACATCATCGGGACCAACCAGGAGTGCTCAGTTTAAGAAGGTATTCATTAGTAGGAAGTTTTCAGATGCACCAGATCATCTTTTTCTTCGTTTCAACAATTTTTTATTCAAGGTTTTTAATCACAGGTAAATCAACATGTATCAGTGGCAGATCCACGGAATGCAATCGCATTTTTGTCTCATCCAAACTTCCCTTTCACTTATCCGCCCACCCACCCTCTCCATTCCACTTATCCGCACCTCCTTTCAGAAATATATGAATCTGCCACTGATATGTGTTGATATGATTTAATATTGCTAGCTGTTAACACAAAACCGCCGAGATATTGCACCAAGCACTGTTGTTGTTGTATAATATTGCTGTGTTTGTTTCAAATATGCACGATTAGTACGTATCCTTTTTCTGTGTCCCATAATTGTTTGTTATAGCGCAACAAATATGATATGTTTTTTTTTCTCGTCCTACATGTTTGTGAATGATAGAACATATGTTGCTTTCATTAAAATGGCTATTATTGCTAATGGGGTCAGAAATAAATGCCAACTGTCCAATAGAAGGAGATGTTCACATAGACAGATTTTACTGTACATCAAAACATCATGTTATTTAGATTCATTCGAATGACAGCAACGTCTAGGATTTATTTTTTGGGAAGCTTTATATAAATCTTCATTAAACATTTTGTCATCAGATAGAAAGAACTAGATTGATAGTAGATATCTCCCTGAGAGAGAAGGCGTGAACGACCGTTAGGACAGGCAGGCAGTTGAAGACAAGGGCTAACTCTTCAGAAGTATGCTTATTCTTTTTGTGATATTTCAAATGTATTATATGCTATCAATAGATGAATCCAGATAGATCGGATGGTTTAAATAAATCTCGGTAATGTCTCTTCTACATTTTAATAATAACATTGAACTTTGAAGAAGTTATTTTACCGATGGATCTTTAAATTTTGTAACTACTTTCCAAACACTATTTAATAACTGAAGATCAGATGGTGTCGATGCAGGTGGTGATAATAGAAGAGAAAGACCAAGAGAACGATAAAGTATACTCTAGAATAAAAACAACAAAACAAAAAGAAAAAGATATAATTTCCAAACAAAATTAAATTTTTTTAATAGTTTATTTACTTTTGGAAAATATTGTTCATCACATTCACTAATCATTTCAATATATTGTTGAACTTTTGAACGAACATGACTTGATGGAAGTGTATTTAAAAGTGCATTTAATATAACACCACCACTAATAGACAGAAAATAAATTTCTAGATAATGACATACTAGATCGAATTATTCAAAACATTTCTATTTCACTACAAAATAAATTGAGATATATACAGAAGTCACGAATGTAGAGATATGTACATCTTCCGAATAATTGAAAAATATTCTTTATTACCTAGCAAAACTACTGAGATATTTTGAATTTGTTACTATCTCTATGAGACATTTTCTTAAACACTCCTCCTTGCTAATCTTGAGATCCTCTCATATAAATTTTTCATTCTCACCTTAACATATTAAGTTCTGATCGTGTTTTAATAATCATTTTTTCCATTTTATTATCATCCAACTTATGTAACAAACATTGAACAATCCAATCTAATGCTGGTGAATAAAGTGATAAATAAATACTAGTTGTTAATTTTTGTGATTGATACATATTTTTAACAGTTGTTGTGCTTATTTGATGAAATGAATGGCATAAATCTGTAAAAGCTATTTCAATAGGTTCACGATATTTAAAATCAATATCAATTGTAACCTTTAAAATATAACGAAAAAATTTTTATTGCTTAATTATATAAAAGAGAAAATTATTAATTTAATTTACTCGACAAATATAACAACGAGTATATGCAGCTACTAATGGATCTCCAATTCCACGACACATTTTAACTAATTGTACAAGAGCTGATCGATAATGACTAAAAGACAAAAAAAAAAAACGATAATTAATTATTTTCTTTTATAAAGAAAATTTTTTTTTTCTTTATACGTTGCAGATAAAAAATTATAACATTTAAGAATAGCTGCTTCAATAAGTATACGTGGTAATAATTCACGAATAATAGCTATTTTATAAAACCAATTACGAGCTGTTTCACGTGTAGTTTCTGGAATAAGATCAGGTACAACACGATCAGCTATAAGTAGGAAAAAAATTGTCATTTTAATAAAGAAGTATTATAATTATTTATTTACGTATTTTTCCAGTTGACGATGCACTTTTTTCTAATAAACGTGCGTAAACTAATTTTCCTAAATAAATATTAAATGATAATATTTCGAACTATAATTCTAAACAATCCTTACCAAAAGTATCTATTACATCTGTAATTAAACAAAATTTACTTGGATAAAATTCCATAACATTCATATCAGCTAATAATTTAGAACACTAATAGAATAATAACAAAAATTAAAGTTGAAAATTTTCAATCTCTAATGAAAAGATCTTGACAAAAAACATTCACTCATGTTGTGACCAACTTAAGACAGTTGGTTAGAGTCAGAAGCAATTAGTTAGAATCAGATCCTTTCGAATAAGTATTTAAAATTTCCTTCTAGGGTAGGATTCGACCGGCCTTGTTCATATTTTCTAGAAAAACCGAAGTTAAAAATCCAAAATTTCTCTGAGGAAGTGCTAGAAATGGTAACTAAGAGAGAGAAACGAAATCTACGATGACCAGACTCCTCTCACAACAGACGACCTACTCGTCCCGCTCTGATTCGATTCACCTCGTAACAAGCGAATATTTTTGTGTCAAGATTTTCGCGTCATAGATTACTTGTATAGCAATTTTTAATGTTTTAACACGTTGGTCATTTTTCCATGCTTGACTCATATCTTTACTCATCTCATTAATACGATTTATATATTCTTGTTGTGTTAAAGTTTGTGTTTGTTGTCCACCCTTAAAGACAATATTTTTTAAAAAATATTTCGAAAAAAAAAACCCAATAATTTTACTTCGAATGCATCTAATTGTTCAAGACGACTTTTAATTCTTTCCGATGTTGTTGTCATATCTGTTACTAAAAAATAAACAAATTATTCGAATAAAATATTTATTTTCTTTTATCTTTTACATACTTTTAGTATTATCAATGATCGAATCATCATTAGTATTATTCATAGCTGTTGTCATACTAATTTTTTTTGTTGTTATGTATTGATTTAAAATAAGACCTTTTTTACTTGACCATGGTTCAAATGTATCTGTTATTGTTGATAAATATTTATCAGTTGACTCGGTTTTTGATGTTATTGCAGCTGCTAATGCACGTGATAATGGATCAATTTCAGCCTGAGTTGTTTTCAATGAAAGAGGATCAACTATTGGAGATGATGATGATGTTATTGTTTGTGGTTTATTTGTCTAAAAATTTTAACAAAAAAATTTTGTATATATTTCATTTTTTTTATACATACAACAATAACACCAAGAGGATGAGATGTTGTAACATTTGTAGTTTTGTTCAACTGTTTATATTCGGATATATAATCACGTTTTTTTGGTGTCCATTTTGTTGAAATCGAAGTCATTTTGATTAAAATCAAATAGTTCTGTTCTATGTCGGTTAGATAGAATTCTTATCAGAACAGAATATATGACTCATTGCGATCTGAAAATTATTGGTTTCAATTTTTTTCATGGTATTATCAAAGTTTTTTTTATCTATTGAAAGAAAAAGAAGGGAAGATTATAGAATTTTCATAGAACTATTATACTTTATTGTTTAAGAAGAATAATAATGGATTCTAGCGTCATCTGTTCAATGATCGATATTACATTTTTCAATCGAACTGAAATGACTTTACAATCATTTGATTGTTAAATTAAATAAATAATATAATTCAAATTATATGGTCCACTGAAAATAATAATGTTAATTATTCCTTCTAATTATATGAATTTGATAAAAGTCATCGTCTAATCAAGCATATTTATTGAAAGAAAGGTACTGATAATCGAAGATAACTATAAATGTATCAGCCAAATGAATCTATTTCAAATAAACACACAATAAGAATCATTTGAACGTTTTCAATTCGATTGAGATAATTTTTCTATCAAAAAATAATGATTAACGTTTTATTCATTGTTTTTTTTGAGCTTTAGAAATGTGTTACTCATATATGAAATGTAATAAATGCTCAAGTAGATTGAAAAACCTATTATTCTGACTCATCTATTTATCATACAGTAAAAAAATGTCCTTAATGATACTCTAGTAGACTCTATCATCTTGAAAACGTGCTGCATTAGGAGGCATGTCATCGTATATTCCCCAAGTATTCATCCATCAATTTGCTTTACAAGACCGTAACTATAAATAATCGACTCGATTGATCAGATTGAATTTATACATTTTCGTATTTTTTATTTTTCAGTTTATTGTTCAATCAATCACTGTTCTAGAATTTGTTAATAGATCGAATTATTTTGAAACGTTTTGATCAAGATCAAAGCGATTCAAAACATCGACATTTGTGAGATCTCATCATAGTGCATTCCAAAAAAAATAGATATTACTTAGTTGAATTATATTTAAACAAATACAATTTTTATTCCTTTTTTTTCCGAGGAAATAACACGCACGATAAAGAGTAAATTGAAATATTATTTCGTCAGAATATGTCACATGCACCACCTTATGTTGCAAATTAATGTTTCGTACAATGTATCATAAAGTAGGACACATTTTATGTTCGAATAAAACATAATTTGTATATCTCGATAGTTAATAAACTTGAAGAGATATAAGAGAATGTTTTATTCAATCTCAAATAGTTCTTTTTTTGTAATAAATTTTTTGTTCTCAATGAGTTTTCATTTAATAAATAAGAATTATTAATTTAGTCTTGTTCATTGAAAGATCAATGAATTCAAGTTCATACTGCATAATATATTTTATTTATTTATTTAGTTTTTTACTATATAATTTTCATTGTATCATTTATTTATTTCGAAATTATTTTTATGGTTTATTCTTGTCATTTTTTTGACTAATTAATATATGATGATTGACATCCTTGAAAGTATGTAGAATCTCAACACATGGCACAGCAAGAATAAATATAGTACTATTTAAATATAATGAATCGTTGATTTTTCTGTAACATAAATAAAATTTTGATATCCTTTGATTTCTTTAAAAAAAAGATTTTTTTGATGATAATTAATATTAAACAGAAAGTACTTAAAGTTTCAAATACGATAATAAAATAACAATTTTTACCAAACACAGAAAATCTCTGCTTACTTTTGGTGAATATTATTGAAATCACATGAATTTATGAGGGTAGGCAAACTACGTAGTAAGTTATCAAGATTCTTTTCATGCAAACAAACAAGTGCGACAAAAAAAAACCATATTGTATTTTTCGTAATGACTAGCTTTCACACAATAGTAAATGCGTAATAAAAGAAAAATGTTAACCCCAAACAGTACTTAGCAAATAATGAGTCATTCTTAACAAAGTAGGATGATTTCCGCATGTATCTTTTTTATTTTGTCCTTGTAATATTCAATTAATTTTTTTAAAATATTGACATCAAAATCAATGATTAAAATAAAACAACAAATCGATCTTTGCCATTTGCATATTAAATTTTTAATAAAAACAAACAGAAAACGAAAAAAATAACAAGAAAATATCAATCGTTTGATTTAATTTTCTCCAGGGCTTGACTATTGTTTGTCAAACAAATGCATCTCTGAACTATTCAATCTATAATTTTAAATTAATGTTTTTTTTCCCTCGTTGGCACACATTATTATTTTGAATGCAATGTACTTGAACATCTTTTTTTTACGAGAGATTATTTGCGTCATTGAATTACTAGCATGCATGAAAGTTCCAAAGATCACTTTTTTTTTTGCGTTCTATTTGTTGACTTAGGTACTTTTTGATCACGCACACATCAGTCGTAGAGAAAGAAAAAGAATGATAGTGTTGCATCTAGATCGTCCAAAACATCAATAGATTCAATATCAGCTAATAAAAACTTATTCGAGTTATTTACTAGTTAAAACATATCATAACTAGTTTTGATCATTAAAAGAATATTTATGTTTTTGTGTATCATTGATTTGAATGATAAATAATACATTATTATTTTTTTTCTATTTTTTTTCTACAACTGATGATAAAAGAAAACGAATGATTAGTCGCATATGTGAAAGCTTCTCATACACCTTCTCATTTTGTACTTTATTTCGTATCTATGACTCGGAAGACTAGCCTTATTATCTACATATAAATACTATTTTGGTATATTCGTAATAAAAAAAAAAAAAAACAACGACGCACAATATTGAACCTCGCTCTACGCGTGCTCTGTTCTTAGGAAATATGCTGATCACGCATGTAACTAATGATGTTGCTTACTTTTCTTCAACAAGGACGACGCAGAAAAAAGAAAATGTAACAAAAAAACATGCAGTTGCAGCGTGATAGCATCAGCCGACGTTCTCTCTCCTCCTCCCTCCTTATCCGTCGTATAAATATTGAGTGCAAAATTATTTTGCAAATCTTATTTGACGTTGATTATTCGGAATCTAACCACACCAAAACAAACAAGCATTTGAAAATTCGTCATATATTCTCATAAGCCAAGAAAAGGTAAAAGGATTTATAACAGCTGTAATTGTAAGAGATATGATCCAAAAAGGTGTGTTAAATACACTCCCTTCTTAACAAAAAAAAATTCATATAAGTGTATATCTATAAAACTACAAATAAACTGAACTTTGAACCAACTATAAATTGTACCTATTTGTTTCGTCGTCTTTCGACCTTCAAACCAACCAATAGAAAATTGAGTTTGTCGCTGATCATTCCGTCCAAAGTTCTCCTAGTTTTTTGTACAATAAGAAAACGAACTTAAGTACAAAGTTTGTTATCGTATGGATCATATTGTCAACGCATGTCATCATCTGTTGGTAACATCGATCATATGATTCTGTTGAGTTTCACCACCAATCGTCTTTCTTTTTTTTCTCATCGAATGTGCATGACGGTAGTAGAAAGAAGGAGAAAGAAAGGACAAGTTAATGCATGTAATGCGCGTGATAGGAGATGCTTTTATTTTTTTCTCGAATAATGTTTCCTATGTGAATGAAACAGAAAGCCAAGCTGAAAGAGAAAAAATCAAAAGAGCGAGAGAAAGAGAAGGAGAGAGAGGGAGAGAAGAAAGAGGGAGAGAGAGAGAAAAATAGATTTACTATACAATAAATACCAGGCTCCATTTGAAAATTACAAACGAGTGCAAAAAAACTTTGGTACATATTGTCATCGTCAATTTAGACTACTACATTTACTATTTGAAAATGCCAGCAATTGATTCAAACGATATTTACTATCCAGTATCATGGATTAAAGTAACAACTGATCTTCTATTAAATTTATTCAATAGTCCTCAAAAGACTAAACGTTCTCTACCCGAAGAAGCCGAATGCGGTTCATTGGAAGGTATTAAATGCTGGATTCGTGAAGGTAATATTTTTGAAACATCATATAAATATTTATCTTGATTTTGTTTGTTGTTTTTCTTTCTCATAGGTGCCGATATTGATGCATCTGATGCATATGGTTATACACCATTAATTAATGCTGCAATGCTTGGTCGAGCTGATATTGTTAAAGTATTAATTGATGCTGGAGCTGATATACAAAGACCAGGCCAATTTGGTTATACAGCTTTACATGCTGCGGCTCAAAATGGTCATTTAGAAGTTGTTCAAACACTTGTTAAATATGGAGCAAGTGTTAATTGTAAAAATGATGATGGAGATATTCCACTTATACTTGGTAAGATTTTTCGAACGCAAAAAAAAAGCGACAAAATAATTTTATTTTCGTATTTTTTTTTTTTACAGCTGTTCGTGGTACACATGCAGAAATTATTGATTATCTACTTAAAGCCGGTTCGGATATACATCAAAATGGCTGGCTTGGACAATCAGCAGTTCATACAGCTAGTAAGTTTTTTAATTTATTTTATTGTTTTATATATTTAAATCTTTTATTATTTCATAGTTGCTACTGGTGATCAAGCAACAGCTGATACATTATTAAATCGTGAAATGATGATTGGATGTTCATCTTCAGAATCACATCGTCATGCACGTGAACATCTTCGACAATCATCAATGTCAATAGATGATTGAATCTTATGAATTATTTTTACCTGATCCTTTCAATTAGCCTTAGAAAACCAAAAAACTGGAAAGTACAGATCGGCTAGCCAGTGTGTTCATAATGCTTTTTTAATTTACGCATCAGTCAAAGACCCTTGACTCCAGCAATCTCTTCTCAGTTTTTACCTCTCATCTCATAGCGAACAGTGCTGATTGTTGTCTCATCAGGTACTTGAGAAATGTGTCTTGTTTTTTTTTTCATTTCTTTTCTCTTTTGTATGTACATAAGAATGACAGAGGTTACTGTTGTTGTTTGTTGTTCTCTTTGTTAGTCTTTTTTTTTCTTCTCTTACCTACGCTCTAGCATGTGTTTTAGTTTGTCGGTTGTACATAATACTTTCTTTTTTTTTTTCATCATGAAGCGACTTAAACATGTTGGATAATCACGTTTATCTATATATTAAAAAGGATAGACAACAAAAGTAATTGAATAGTTTTATTGATGAGTTTTCAATTCCAATAATTCATTATTTTTGTTTGTTTTTGTGGAATAATTTTACATTAGGAATTATTCAATGTGTTTGGAAAATTATATCATTATTAGTACTAGAAGGAAATAAAGATGAAATAATATAATTTGTAAAATCTTTAGTATATTTTAGTTACAATAATATTTATCATTAAAATGCATAAATGTGTTAGATATTAAATTTTTTTTTCAATGTATTTTTCTAAAATTTTCTCATAACTTTCAACAAATCTCGATAGTCCTTTGATCAAACATTTGACTCATGTTATTCTTCTATTATAGCATGGATCTGAGACATTAACACACTCCATTTATTTTCATAACATTTATTTCGAGGACAAAAGAAAAAAAAATCGATGATAACGAACAGACGGACGACATACATAAATTAGAACAAAAACACAAAGAAAAAGAAAAATATATGTATATATATAAATATGTATATTATTTTTATTTGAGTATGTTTTCTTCAAAAATCAAAAAGAATTTGTTTGTTTAGAACAATATAAGTAGCAGATCATAAATATGAATTGGTTTCTGTTTTTTTTTCTTTTATAAATTTAGTACCAAGTAAAAACATCTGCAGTTTGTCCATGTTGATTTGCACGATTTTTAACTGCTATATATGATATTAAACCACGAACAAATAGAAAAAAACCAGCAAATAAAACAATAGCAAAGACAAAGTTTTGTGCTGGATCATGAACTGTTGTTCGATGATATGTTGTTGACATATTACCTGATCCAATATATGATGAATTATTAAATTCATGATAACGCATAACTGTTATCCATTTAGCTACACTTAAACCAAAACCAGACATTGCACCAAAACGTGCTGCTATTGTTGGTATAAGACAAACAACAGCAAGAAAACCAAGCCAATTGAAAAAGAATGCAATAACACTTTTAAAATAGAAATAATAAAAATAATTAAGAAAAAAAAAATGAATTAACTCACAAAGCCATTAAAAATGTACAATCAGTACCAATATCCATATTTGAACCAGATGAAAGCCAAGCAGCAATAGCTGCTTGATTATGTTGTCGGGATGACTAGAAATATATTACGAAAACAAAAAGAATAGAATAGAAAATTTTGAATACAAATGTGCTTTTTTTTACTTGTTCAGTACTATGATTACTGTTCGTATTAAGATCAATGATTTCTACAGGTGTTGGATGTGGATAATGTGGCAAATGATCCATATTATGAATTTTAGTTGGATCAACAAGACAATATGGTGGTGGTGGTTCAATAATTCCAGCTGCTGCAACAATATTATCTTGTTCAGTATCATTTCGATTACTGTTTGATGCCGGAGTTACTTCATATGCTGGTGGTGGTCCATCTATTTCAAAAATAAATACAATAGAAATCGTTCATTATTAAGATATTTTGTTTTCTTTTGGTAAAGAGTTTCAAAACTTTTTTCTATAGTTTTTCAAATATGTATCTCAAGTAAGCGTCCATCGGTTTCGTTCTTGACTCAATCCAACATGCTATATTCTAATAGTAACAGCCAACAAGTAAATAATTACTACAAAATACATTAAAATTTTATTTCAAGTTTTCACTTTGCACTCTCCATTGTTATCAGGAATCAATAGCAACAAAAGATACGAGAGAGGGAATTATTACGTAAGTGTATATAGGTACAACTGACTTCTTTTAACAAAGTTAATGTACTTGGCTACATACTTTGTATTTTTTTTTCTTTATCCAAGGGCATCTTATCAAAGACGTCAATTGTATGTATATATATATATATATATATACAGACATGTAATAGTTCTTCCTCGTTGTTTTTGTCGTTATTATTTACTGATGATGACAAGAGTATACAATCTTAGGACTTTCCAAAAATGTCTACTGTATGGAGGCGAGCTATATTCTAAAAGTAATTTCTTAAGTATCTGAAGGGTGTTAGTAAATAAAAACAATTTAATTATTGATCTTTATTGCTTGTCTTTTCATGGATGTTTGTTCCTTGAAAAAATTAATAATTGTTAAAATTGTCCTAGATATCACACTGACTTTTCAATAGTATTCATCATTCAATTCTATGGCGGTGTTCACTATGGGAGATTTTACTGTATTTTGTGGCAATTATATATTCAATTCATTACTCATTAATTTCTACTACTCTTCGTGTTGGATTTATGATTAGTAACAGCTAATTATGACTTGATTATTTGAAAATTGTCTAAGATATATTAATAACAGAATTCAGAGCAAGTATTTGATGTCGAATAAAACATTTCATTGCAATTAGAAGCACAAAGGTCAATAATTCTGATCTTCGGAAACACTGAAAATCGACAGAATATGGAAGTAGTAGTATTCAGAATCGAAGAAGCTTGAGAATTTTCCCGATGACTTCTAATTGTTTCCTGTCGGAAATAAATAGAACGCTGATTAGAAATCACAGGAAAGAGTTCAAAGGCTTTCCCTCCAGAATTGACCAGTATGCATTCACTTGAGTAGATCAAAAAAATGTTGAATCCTACGATGTCTACTTTCATAATCAATAGAAACAGTTAATAATTACAAAGTAACATGAAGAACACATCGATAATCCATAATGTGGCATAGTTTGTGAAAGTATGTTTAATCAACTTATATCTTACCCACTGGAGTTGCTTGTATTGTTGCAGGTGCTTCAGTTACCTCATGAATTGGTGCCGTAGTTATTGTCGATTGTTCGACTACAACTGTTCCGTGATTCGCACTGTTATTATTCATAATATGTATATCGTGAAATGCAAAAAAGAAAATGATCTAAAATTAAATCATGAATTATAATATTTATATATGTTTAAAAAAAAACCAGAATCGAAAACATCTTATTAATTTTCTTATTATCTCGTAGTATTATTATTTTTTTTGTTTCAATATCGGAGGAGATCTTTTTAGAAAAATAGTGTATACATATATAAAGCAAAGCAACCGAGAAAAAAAAAATGTTTTTATAGAATAAGAATCGCAAGAAATAAAGTCAGTAGATTAAAATAACAAAAAACAAAATGGACAAAACACAATCTGATTGCAACAATTAAGTAAAACGAAAGATATTACTTATACAAAAAAAAAAAAAAACGGAAGAAAAAGAAAAACATTGACCTGAATGTAAACTCGAATGAACAAGAAAACAACAACAATAAAAATAAGACTCACTGTATTCACAAAATAAAAATATTCATATATATTACTTATGTGTTGTTGTTGTTGTTCCATTAGCATTCGTTGTATTTGAAATAAAGGAATTTGAACTATTTGAATGTTGTAAACTGATCATTGAAGCACGATTATTATATTGAGAATTTCTACTTAACATTTGTTTATCATGTGGAGATAATTGAACAGCTGTATTAGCAGCAAAAAAATGTATATCTTGCATTGTGTCAGTTAAATCAGCAATATTAATACCTAATTTTGTTATTTCATTTTCTAATTGTAATAATTCAGCTCGTTGTTTTTCTGCAAGTATTGAAATTTGTCGAGTACGATCTTCATTATATTCAGCTAATTCACGTTGCATCTAAAACAAATTTATTTGTAAATAATTTATAAATATTTTAATTAAATTCAACTAAGATGAATTCATAAAATCCTTTATCATTCTTTTTAAAAACTTATCGAAAAGATTTTAAATCATTTTTTTGAAATCTATCTTAGCATGTTGATTAATTCATATGCCTACAGTAAATATTCGTATGAATTGCTGGAACTAATGATACTAAGATAAACATAATTAATGTTACGAGCTTTTATGTTTATTTAAAACAGAAAAAAAAAAAATCTCGAACATTCACATTTGATGTTGTCCTTGAACGTTGTTAAGCATTTTCATTCAAGCAAATTAATCTATTCCGCTTTCTCTTGAAAAATTGTCCGGTGTGTTCTCCACGGTTGGTCGTAGAAAGATCAAAAGGAATAATAATGTAAAAAGTTAAATCTTCAGGATCGATGTAGATTAAGAAAAGACTAGAATCTACACCCACATCTCTTATGTCAACAATTAAGAATAGTTTGTTCGTTGAAATTTCCGATATTTTTTCTTTCAGTTTTTTTTATTAGCACATCTTCTGTGCTCTTGACAAGCGGAAAATATATAAGAACTTCAAATTATTAATACTAACATGATCGTATTTAAGATTACTATTTATTGTTCACATGAAGTCGTTATTAGATTATCAGGAACATTTGAAAACTTGATTACAAGATGCATTAACAAAAATTAAGCTAATTTGAAGTATATTATCTCAGTCGTTTTTCATGGTCATTCTCTTATTTCAATGAGCTTGAAGTCATGCATCACTACTCAATCATCACATATAATTAGACCTACTCAATTGTATGAGTAACAACTGTATATGATTGACTGATATTATCAATATACTTTACTAAACGTCTGTAAGGCATACGTAAAAGGCCATAGTTCGATTGATTTTGACAAATGTATACCATTAAAACGAATCTCAATGAGCTCGGACAAACGCTTACATGCACTTCGGGATGATATATTCACATAAATAATAATTTAGAATAACCTGCGGATATTATTAGTATAGTCTATCACTCTTCATTAGAGCATATCCAGGAGATGAGAGTGGTTTCATCTGATATCGCGTACTTCAAAAAGTTTGATGAAACTGATTAGAGTTCGCGCGAACTGCATGTGATCGTCTAAAGATTAATTTTTGATACTAATCTAATTAAAGTAGAGTGTTTTAAAATGCATAACACGTAACTTTAAGATTATTAGAAACTAATGCATTTAATTAAGCTCGAAAACATCTTGTGTTATTTTGTTATAAATTTTCTTAATTCAATTATTGTCTTAAAATTTCAAACTACGAAAATACCTGTTCATTAAGTTTTCTTAAACGATCTTCAATATTTCGTTCTAATTGTCGTCTTTCATCAGAATGTTGTTGTTCCATTCGACGATAACTTTCTTCTTGTAAATGAAGTAAAGTACGCTGATCTTCATCAACTACTGTTTTCAATGAATTACGTTCACGTTCTTGATCAGAATTAAGTTTTATCTTGAAAACCAAAACAATTAATATATAAATGTTTTTTTTTATTGAATTTTTTTTTCTTACATTTTGTTGATCAAGCATTTTTTGTACAGCTTCTTCAAAACGTAAATAAAGCATATCAAATTTTCTTCGTTGTTCATCTTTAATAGTTTTTAATTTTGAATCAAGTTCTTCACGTGATTGACTTGATGTTGCATGAAGATAATCTTGACGTATTTTTTCTTTTAATGCTTTATATTGTTGAGACTGAGCATTATATGCTTCTTTATATTGACGTTTTATTTCAGCTTGTTTGATCTGGAAAAGAAAAAAGATTTTCTATAGAAATGTTTTTTTTTTTCTTTTACTTTAATATTTTTTGGAAATTGTTTTTGATTTAATGCGTGTCGTTTAATCAATTCTTTTTGACGACGATTATTATATTCATTAAAATTCATTATTTCTGTTTGATGTTGTTTATGAGTAAAATCATTTCGCATTCTAAAACAATATAGAATAAACTCATCATTTTATTAATTAATTAGAAGAAAGCTGAACATTCGTAACATGTAGTGCATAAAAAATTGTTGCATGATACTTTTATATATGAATACGTTATGTTAATTTAATTTAGATAGTTTATAAATCGGAATTAAATTATTTAAGAAAAAGAAAATTTACATCTTCCAATTTGACTTTCCCTATTTTGAATAGCAGTGTGTAGAATTTAAGAAGCTAAAGTTTTTTTTTTTTTATGGACTGTATCTATAAAGTTAATCATGGAGAGTAGTCAATCGAGAATGTTGTGTATCAATATCGATTTTTGATATTGATATAAACGATTAAAGATTAAATAACCAAAAAAGAATATGATTCCATAAACAACAGAAAGCTAATATTTTGATGACGTCGCCATACGAGAAGAATTCTAGATATCTATGAAAAAACATAATTTGAAAATTTTGGACCTGATGGATATTCAAAATTCACAAGTGCGACGGGTCATTTTGAATTGGATAAATATCAAATATGTTGGGCTTGATGAAATTAAAGGATTCCTATGCATACGCTGTCTTTCTCGGATTAGGAATCTTTAACTTGAAACTTTATTCGTAGATAAATTTTATGCTGAATTGACATTCCTAAAAATTTCAGCTAAAAAAAAATCCTATTTTCATAAGATGTCGAGTCACAAGATAATCGAAATTTAGGCATTTTGTTTTGTGATATATATAATCGTTTTTCGAATAGCTATTATCTTACGAACAGTACATTTTTTATAGCTGAAATTTTCAAGAATGTCCATTTTGTATTAGCTTTATCTATAGGCGAAAATTCCAAGACAAAAATCCTCTATTTCCATTCTTTTTTACGTATACTCACTCACGATCATATTTTTCCGTAGAGTTCTGCTATTCTTAACAAGCTTTAAAAATCTGATATATACATATATCCAATTTAAGACAGCGTGTCAACATCTGAGAACCTTCTCTGGTAAAACCTTGATATAAGATATTATTCAAAAATAAATAAATAATTTTAAGGAATGTATTTATTGCGCTAGAGTATTATTTGAACTCTAGTGAATCTTTTCCTGCAAGACAAATATGTTATTAAAAATAATATTTAAGTCATGAGCGATGAAAAACGTACATATACGTTTTAAGTTTTTGCGCAGATTCCAACTTGTACGATCATGTATTTTCTGTTTTCGTTAAACTTTTATTATCACACAGCTTCATCGTATGATACATTTATGCATATACATCCAAAGGCGGTAAGAAATTTAAAATCTGGAATGATTCGAGAATCTATGAAATCTCTATACTTAAAATCTTTTAAAACAACATAAAGTCAAGCAAAATTCCATAATATCCTGTGTGAATCTCAGAACCATTATTATTCAATGGAACTGTTGTTAGTACTAAAGTTCTAATGCTACAAATCATCAAATATTAGTTTATGAGATTTGTATTATGATATATGATTTCAAAATTCTCTATGGAATCATCTTCGGTCATTGTGTTTGACTGTGCAATTCTAGAATCTTATGGAATCATCTTCGCCATTGTGTTTGACTGTGCAATTCTAGAATCTTATGAAATCCACTATTTCTCTTAGTCTTAAGGTTCCATTTCAGGCTTTTATAGAAACAAAAATAAACATAATTATTTCATCTCTTCAAAAACACCGTCGCATTAACATAGAAACCAACATATTCTATGTCATGTCGAATAAAAAATCCGATCGATCTATCTAATTCTATTAATTTATAATTACTTATGCAAATTAGCTAATTGTCGAAGTTCAACTTCTTTTGTTTGTTCATGATGTTTTTTAAGTAATCCATGCCGTTGTACAATTATGTCCATACTTTTTGTACATTTCTAAAAAAAGCAAAATCATATATTTTTTTGTTTTGTTTGTCAATGATTGAAACAAACTTCTTCAAATAAATTTCTTTCAAGAGTATGTAATAATAATAATTTTTGTTGTTTTGTTTGTAATCGTCTAATTGTATAATTATTTGATAATTGTGTTCGTAATTTGTCTTCATCATTACGAAATTTGAATTGTAAATCATCTTTTAATCGACGAATTTCATCTTCTTTTTCATTTTTTGTTAATATTGTTGTACTTAATATTTGCTTAAACAAAAAAAAAATTAAAAACAAAATTCATATTTTAATTTTTAATTTTTACTTTTTTAGATTCATCTTTTTTTATTTTATATTGTTTTGTTTGTTCTTGATGAAAACGTTTAAGTTCATTTTCTAAATCTTCATCTTGTTGACGTTCTATGTTTTTCATATTATTTTGATTATATTTAACTCGATCAGCTAATTCTTTACGATGTTTTTCTAATAAACGATTATTATCTAAATTAACTTGTTCTTGAAATAAATTATATTCACGTTCAAGTTTTGAACGTAATTCAATTTTTTCATTACGGCATCGTTCTTCAAACTAATATTTACAAAGAAAAAAAAAAAAAAAAAAGAAAAATAATAATTTAAAGAATAACATAAAGAGAAATAAACCTGTTTAAGTTGTTTTTGATGTTGATGTCTCATTTGTTTATAACCACGGAATTGTTCAAGTTGTTGATCATCTTGATCATGTTCACGTTGTTCACGTATAACAATACGTGACGTTTTTATTGTAGAAAATTCATTAATAGATTGATGATTATGACGTGCTGATGAAGGATCAGAGATTTTTGACTGAAATTTATTTGAAATCAATTATTAAAAATTTTAAATAAGAAAATAATTAAAATATTTTTTTTTCCAGCTGTCTAAGAGTGCTATTTAAAGTTCATTGAAATCGATCCGACAGATTCTATGTTAAAAGCTAATTATAAATTGATTATGATAAGATTGCCGGAAAAACTATTTGTGCCATATAAGAAATAGAAAAAAAAAAAAGGATATTATATGTTCGGAATGACTATCAGATTCGGATTAGAATAACTTGATTTTGAGTATTAATAGTACGATTTAGACTCATCGAACTCTAAGGAGATTAGATCTAATTAGCAAATAGAGTGTCGAGTTCGAATATTTTTGTTTGGTTTAAGAAGAAACAAGTTATTGAGAAAATCAGAAGATAAGTTGAATGCAACTTACCTTCTGCACGAAAGATTAATATGAATTTATTTTTCTTCTACATTAGAGTCTATTGAATGGATCGTGGACTTTGACCTGTTCAAATCTGGATATGAAAGTATTCTATTGGCTGAGTCCGGAACCTGACCAATGGGTTTTACACTAATCGTACGGTTCCCGATTGAACATTTTCACATCGTGGTAAACGCATGAAAAGTTTTCTCACTATATTTTTGATACATAGCATGCGTAAAAAATTTTTTCTCAGTTGCAAAACTCAATCTTTCACAATAAAAATAGCTGATTTTGACGCTTTTCTGAATGATTATGACAACACTCAAACGTGAATCGTGATTTGAGTGTTCTAAACCCCTTTAAACTTCATCTTGGGTCATGTACATTCAAATCGCATGAAAGTTTCAATCGTATATCATGACGTTTTCAGGGTATGTTCAAAAAAAAAAAACAAGGGTGAAAAATAGCTCATTTATTCTCTGTGATGTTTATTTTTTTGTTTAATTTCCAACATCCTAAGGAGAGAAAAGGTCAATGTCTTGAAAAAAGAATGCTCTAATTATAAAACTACTCTTTTATACAATATTAACAAAGCTTAATTCAAAACAAGCCCTGACATGTTATTTCAGAACAAAACAAAAAAATACAAAAATAAAATATAGATGAAATGAACCCTGGGTTGCGCAATGATATGTCAAATAAAAATATCTTACATTATTTCTCATTTGTACATTTGATTCATTATTATTACTTTGTAATGATGATGATTGATTAATATTTGATGCTGAAGTTGTATCAGCACCTGAAAAACATCTATTAACATTATTAATATTAGCTGGCATTCCTGCATAAATTGGATTATTTATTGGTTGAGATATTGTTGATATGGGTTTTGTTAGAACGACACCTTTAAATATAGCTGATGGTGGTTGTTGAAGACTTGAACGACTTGAATTTAAACTTTCATCATCATCATTCGGTTGCATACCATTACTTCGAGATAGAAAATCTACACTTTGTGTATCATCATCATCATCTAATGTAGGATCATCCTAAATATTAATAATAATTAAATAGAAAAATTTTGAAAAAACAAATATTTCTTCTTACTAAAATATCATTTTGTGTATTACTTGAACTATCAATATCAATATTAATAAAATCATTTGTGTGACTAATATGTGTATTTGATGTATTTTGTTCTTCATTTTCCATTAAAACTTTTTTCATTCGACGATAACGTATATTATCAAATTCTTTAACAGCTTCTTGTGTACGACGAATTAAATCGATTAATATTTCTCGATTACTATTACTTTTTATAAATGATGTCTAAAATAATCAAAATGAATTATTTTTCTTTTTCGATTTATATATTTACTTCACGAAGTTCATTAGCTGTTGGTCGATTATTTGGATTTTTTTGTAAACAAACTGCTATAAACGAAATAAAATCATTTGTATAGGAAGGATTCGTTGGTTGATTTTCATTTTTCATCATTAATGTTGGTGGATCATTTTGTGCTATATGATAAAGTGCTGACATTGGATTCATATTAAATAATGGTGGTTTACGTTCAGCTAAATAGTTTTTAAAAAATTTTAAAAATCTAATTCAAATAAAGACATACCAAGTTCAATACAAGTTATGCCAAGTGACCATATATCAACTTTTCCATCATATTGACCATTTTCCATAGCTAATATAACTTCCGGTGCTATCCAATAACTATCAAAAATAAACTTTTATTTTTATAGTATTAAATGAATAAATATGTTTCAATACATACGGTGTACCGACAAAACTATTTGCTGGACTTGTAAATGAAGCAGAACCAAAATCAGCTAAAGAATAAAAAAAACAAATCACACTCAATCTCACAGATGCAACATAATAGATGAGGGTCTCAGTTTTTTTTATAATAACTTAATACCTTTTCTTTGCATATAGATGCTATAGAGTGTTCTCTAATACAAATCTGAAAAGAATTTAGGTTCAAATGGTGATTTGAGTAAGCTATCGAATTCTTTTCTACGAGTCCGAGACTTTTGGGGAACTCAACTAAACTAATTTCCAGGAAAAAATTCAGATATTTTGAAGAAAATCTTTTCGAAATATATGCTCTTTTCCATGGATACAATATACATTTTCTGAAAGTTTTATATCTCGAACAAATTCTGTTTAAAACTTCTAAATTTTTCTATATAAGTTAGTCTAGTGGAGTTCTCTATAAACATAAAGCTTCAGATGAAAATACGAATTTTCGAGAAAAAAATCTGATTGCTTAGTCAAATCTGAATAGGAGCCTAAACTGTTTTACGGCTTTTATTAAAATACTATATAGTATTTGTGGAGAAAAAAATGTTATTGAAATCAGAATAGAACATTCGAGAAGATTGCCTCATTAGTTGTCTTGTATGTCAAAAGAACTATGACCGTATATTTTTCATAAAAAAAATATTTATTTTGACATACTGAGAACAGAGGTTAAGATATTGAGATTGTTCTTTATTCTGCTATATTAGTTATTTCTAATAGATTTGAATTACCTAATTTGACAATAGCATCTTCAGTTAATAAAATATTTCCTGCTTTTATATCACGATGTATTCGATGCATTGAGTGAAGATAATCAAGTGCAGATAATGTATCACATACAATTGTAGCTATTTCCCCTTCAGTTAAAGGTTTTTTATGAACTAAATTTAATTAAAAGAAAAAATATATATATATAGATGATTTCAAATTATTATTTTTTTTGCTTTTTTGTGTAACCTTCAATAAGATCTGCTGCTGAGCCAAGACAATATTCCATAACAAGCCATGTTGTGTATTCTTTTAAATAACATCCACGATAAGCTATACAATGACGATGATTTAGTTCACGTAAAAAACGAATTTCATTTAAAATATCTTGCCATGTCTAAAACCGATATTAAATTTCAAGAAAAAAACCTTTATTTTTTTTTTATAATTTTAAAAACAAACTTCAACATTTTGTTTTTTTCCAGCTGACATTTTTTTAATAGCAACAATTTCATTTGTTTCCGAATTTCGACCCTAAATAATAATTTTTTCTAAAATAAAGATTTGTTTGTTGTTCTATTGAAACTTACATAATAAACAGCTCCAAAATTTCCATGACCAATTTCTCGTAAATCAATAAATAATTTTTCTGGATCTTCTTTAGAAAATAAATTACCATATTCACTCTCGTTTTCTACAACGTCTTTAATTGAACGCGGAAGTGGCATTTTTTTTTCTTGCTTTCAATTATATTTGATGTTACGTGATTAAATACAAAACAAAAAATTATATCAAAAGATGAGGTTACATCTATGAAAAAAAAAACGAATAAACAAAAATCACGTCATGTAAAAGAAGTGAGTAATTCATTTATTCAATCGTTTCAGGTGACTGAATCGATCATCTTATCGCCATTTTTATGTTTAACAAACATTTATTTTTTTTCTCTTTTCTTCTTGATTTAGGTAATCAACCGAATACTAAGCAATAAGGAAATTATATTGCAATATACTATAGAGAGGACGCTACTCGACGGCAAATTAATTTATTTGAAGTTTATTAACAACTGATATATATTTATAATAAGAATTTCAATTAGAAACAATTGATTCAGGTTTTTAAATAACGGTTTAATATAAGTCAAACGAGGGTATCAAGATTGGTGGGTATAAAAGAAAATGTCCTATAGATGTAGTAAAAAGTTCTTGATAGTTTTATTAATTATTGGGGAAAGGAGATGTACACACCCCCTCCATTCTTGCGGCTTTCTGAGTATTAGATGTACATATTTAGTTAAATCTTATCTTACATAGACGATTTATTATATGAAGAATCGTCTTAAATTCAATGATGAATATTGATCGAAATTTTTGTTTAAAACAACATTAATCTATTTTAGTTTTTTATACTGAAAAATTTATTTTAAAAATTAATTATTAGACTTATTATATTGAAAATCAAATAATAAACGAAAGTGCGATTATCGAATATTGGTAAAATACGTTCTGACTCATTCTAAATTACGTTTTACTTGGAATATATACCAATCGATAGGACTTAAAATTCTGAGTATACTGGACCTATTCTAAGTCAAAATTTCAACAAAATAAATTTTTGTAAAATGAAGTCAAAATTAGCTCTGCTGTATATTTTGAAATGATTAGAATTATTAGGCATTTATCACAACTTCATAAAACGTTCTTTTTCCGAACATTTACTTGTTTGAGCTTTTGACACAACGTGGGATGTAGTAGACTTACAGTTTTAAGCTCTATCGACTAGTATAAGTTCGAAGTAAAACAGTGCTCAGAATGTATTTTACTTATCCCTACTGTTATTTAGAAGATAAATTTGTTCCAATTAATCAAAAGCATGATTTACTTTATGAATACTTGATTAAAATTAATTAATTTATGACATGAAGGTCTTTGTAAATCATGTTCGCTCTTTTTTCAGTCACTTAGAAGCAATCAATTAAAATCTAAATCTCCTTTCGATGTGGACTTGGTAAACAATGAGACAATGTTTCAAAGGATCCTAGATGATATTTGTACAATTCTTAAAGTTTTTAATTTATATTTTTTCGAGTAATTTTAACTCGGTCTTAAATGTCGAATATTAAATTGTCTACAAAATGTACTATCAGAATAAGTGAAACTTCACATTACTCAAAAGTTATGCATGTTTTACAAAGAACTATTTCCTATTTAAAATAACATTTGTCAAAAATCTGTTGTTTTCTCTAAATACCAAATAATTTTTATTTTTAAGTAAAAGATGAAACAGAGAAGCAATTCGAACATTATGTAGAAACAAATTTGTTCTACATAAGTAAACTATTGAAAAGTGTTTCAAATTTTGAATTAATTTTAGTCGAAATTCAAACTGATCAAAAAATAATATTTTGTTCAAAGATCATTTTATGTTTTTATAGAAATGTTTCGTATAGTTGATCAAGCTTACATGAGAAGAAAATTGTGATTCTAACTAATTTCTTCTGACTCTCAACTGTTCCTTGTAAGTGATCGAAACATGAATGAATATTATCTACTAAAATTTTCGTACTACAGGATACCTCAGAAGCAGTTGAACTGACTGATTCCATAAAAGAAATTGTTTTGTTTTTATACAGCCATCCTTCCAATAGTAACGAATTCTTGAAGTGTATAATTTTAATTCAATTTACGTAATTGTTTAGTCCATATAAATTGAATCATGCAAATGAAACATCATTAATAAACATTTTTCATATCGTTTTTTTGAAAACTGTGTGTACGCACGCATACAAATCCAAAAAGAAAAACAACTCAATAAGACTTGCACAAGAATAATAAACGAAAGTTGAATCAGAAAAACAAACCACACATGTTGTTGTTTTTTTTTATATTCGCTGTACAAGAGAAAAAGAATGAAATGGAAAAAAAAACAAAGCAAACAAGATTCAGATATTTCGATGGTCAAAACGAGCACAGATTTAATTCAACAGCATGTAAAGAAAAAAAAAATTCTTTTTTGTTTTTTTGTTTGTTTGATAACACAACATTAAAAGCACCGGAGAGAGAAATATATTTCAAAAAAAAAACAAAAAATAATCACGATTAATAATAAAGAAAAGAAAAACAAAAAGAAAAGAAAAGAAAAGAGGATTTTTGTTCATTATCAAATCACATTAGAGAACACCAACGATCATCGCCTGTCAATGGAAATTCATTAGCGACTTGCTTTTTTCCTTCCACATTCGGCATATAACAACGATGATCGAGGGATTCACGTTCATAAAATAATAAATAAGCTGATGATGAACATTGGTCAAGTATACTTTCAGAAACAGGCTAAAAAATTGAAAATAATTACTTCACAAAAAAAATTTTTTTTTTCTAAAGAAAATTATTACTTTGCATGAACTATCATTAAAACAATACCATTGTTGATTTGTATGATTTTTAACAAATGCTACATAATGACCACCACCAATAACTCCATAATGACACTGTTAATAAAGAAAAAGAAAATATATAGATTAAATAGATCATTATTTGATTTTGATTTCTTACAACAAGTGCATATAAATTATATGCAGCATTATCAGCATCAAAACTATTATCACCAAAACTAAGTGTACGATCTACCATTTGGCTAAATCTTGGTGGATATAAAGTACGTTGAGAATTTTCGATTTCAATTTTTTTACGTCGTCGTCCAAAACGTTTTTTTTTCTTTTTCTTTATTGTTTCATTTAATGTTTCAGGTGGTGGTAAACCTTTATGTTGTTCATTTGTTTGTTTTACATAATTATGATTACCATTAACTAAACGAGATGGTGATAATATAAGCATATTATCAACTGAAGACGATGAAATAGCATCAGGTGTTATTGTTGTTATTGATGATAATGATGATGATGATGATGTACTAATATTATCATCTGTAGGACGAAATTGTAATGATGATGAATTTGATGCAGATCGTTGAGCAAGATATTTTGATGGATGAAATGAATTAATTGGAAAACGTACTGGTCGAGATGATTTTATCCAACGATTATTTGATAGTTGAAAACGTTTGATGTGAAATATCTATGAATATATTATGACAATAATCTATACTTTATTCGATATAAAAGAGTCAAGTGAATTGAATTCTAGGTTATGTTATCTCAATTTTGAAAGAGGATTTCAAGAACATGCGAAGGAAATTTGTAGCAGTCGGCAATATTTATACCCAACATTTTACTCAGATTTTCTATTCCGAAGGGGCGGACAACTATTTTTTGGGAGCACAGACACACAGTATGTGGCACAAGCTTCGAAAAAGCCAATCCGATCTTCGCAGGGACATAACTTCCGTGCTAGGTAAAATACTGTTTGATAGGATAGAACTGAAACAATTTTGATGAAGCTGAACTCACTCTTGTTTTATTTTATTTATGCCTCTCTAAAACGACAAAATTTTCTCATGAAATGAAAACTTTCTCATTTATGTACCTGTCATCGACAGATATACTACCTCAAGCATCATAATGAACATGACATGAACTTATGATACTAACTAACTTTATTCATTATTCATATACTTCAGATATATATATATAATGATCAGTCGTTAAAAATAAACAAATTATGTTACATATTAGATATCATGATCTATTTAATAAATTTATTCTCATATTTCTCATCAAAAAATTTGTTGTAATATTTGCTTTCATATTTATTATATATAAATAAGAAAACGTTGAGTAAAATTTTTAAATAAATCAGTGCGAATAAAAAACAAAACTAAATCTCAAAAGTTTTTTGATATTTCGTTTTTTTTTTCTTGTTTCGTTATTAGATTAAAATTTTCATATTTTTCTTTATAAAATCTATTGTCAAACTTAAATCATAGTTTTAAGCTTACCAGACATGGTGGTAGTTTCCAAATATCAAGTTTTTTATCTGCTGGTTGTAATTTTTTACATGTTTTACAATTAAACATTTCTTTATGCTCAAGATTTTCCCATTTTATAAATGATTCAAGACAATCTTCTAAACGGACTATTGATGATAATTCATCAGCATTTGAATCATTATTTAATGATCGAGTTGATTTTACACTCGGATGAATTTCAACATCCTAAAAATAAAACAAAAAAGATTTATTGTAAAAAAAAAAAAAAAAAGTTTTATTAAATTAATTTACTTGTTCGCGATTTGATAAATAACGAAGATAATAAGCTGCTGATTCCCATTCAATAGCAATATTTTCACCTGTATAATTAAATTCTTTATTATTCGATTCAAATGCACAACCGAGACAAAAACTGAAAAAGAAAGAAAACTAAAATAATGAATTGTTCTTTTAAGTATTAAAAAAATCTTTACCGATTCCATGAACATCTTGAACATTTTTTTCCATCTTCATTAATATGTTTTAATACAAATGGATAACGTTCTTTAACTGAATCATCACAATTAAATTCCTGATTAGATGTATATAATGAATCATTATTTTTTCTTAATAAACGTTCTAATTGGTTATAAACAATATTATAAATATGTTCATTTGTTATTTTATTTTCAGAATTATAAGGTATAAGTATTGGTTGACCAAAAAATACTATTTTATGACGTGTCATTGGTGATAAATAACGTTCTTGACGTTCTAATCGACGATGCATTGCTTTTATATATGATATTGAACGATTTGTTGATGATGTTTTATCATTTGATATTTCCGATGATTTATTTATTAATGGTAATTCATAAGCAAGTAATTCACGAACATTTAATTGTTTAATTCTTGTTTGATCATTATCCATTGATGGATTACGACGAAGACATGATGATGCTATTATATCAAAAAATCCAATTTGTTCAATTGATAATAATGATAATGTTGATAACTGAATTTTTAAATGATTAACTGTTAAATCACCATCAAGTCTAATACCATAACGAGTTGGTCGTGAACCATTCAAACGAATAACTGAAAAATATTATGAACAAATTATATGTTATTCTTTTTTTTTTTTAATTTTATAAATATTTCAACATACGTTTTATTTCAATATAAATCGATGTATCCATTGGTAATGGTAATGATAAAATATTAAATGGATCAAATCGAACACTTTTTAATTCACATACACGACATTTTACTTGTGAACGAAGTAAACCATGAAATAAATCAACAATAATTGATGTATTTCGTGCTAAATGATTAGCCCAATGTTCATAAGCAACCTATTTAAAAAACAAAATAAATATTATTTTCAATTATTTAATAAAATAATTTTACATCTTCGTCAGGTCTATTATCACTATCTTTAAGTTCAACATAAGGTTTATTATGAACACGATTAAGATCTTCATGTAAACCATCAAGTAGAAATGAAAGAAATTCTTGTGAATCATGTTGTTGAAAATCTGTAAAACGTGATGAACCAAATTTTGCAACTGAATCCTATAAAAACAATAATTTATTTTTTTATGTCTTTGAAATAAAATATTGAAACAAACTCGTAATTCAAATGGTGCTAATGGTCCACGAACATTACTCCAAAGTTTAGCAATAAGTTGTCCATAACGAAGTGCAATATTACCTTGCATGCCAATTGGATTATCTCTATAATGATAATTTATTAAAATAATATTCAGCTTTTTTTTTTTTTTTGACTTTTTTTTCTTTATCATACTTATTAATTTCAAATAGATGATATTTATGTAGAATATAAAATGTTAATGGAAATGAATGACTAAGACATTGTACAGCTGCATTAAGAAAACATGTATTTCCTAAATTTGATAGACCTATTAAACCACGTCCTTCTTCTTCAACATTTCCTATTGAATTATTATTATTTGATGATGATAATCCTATAGCTTTTGAACGTGTTGCTAATGTATATAATTCTTCCGGCCATGTTAAATCATTATTACGTGTTTCTAATAAGATATCGATATTTTGTTCAAAACCAGCCTGTTGACATTCGATTTCATCGGTTGATTCAAAATCAATCTGACGAAGATCATTCTAAATATATTTCATTCATATATTTATATATTTGACAAAAATAATTGGATAACACATTCTTTGATTAAATAGTGTAAAATATTCGCATCGCTTTAAGACAACCATCTCTAGAACTATTACTTGTTATTCATCTGAATTCCGTGCAGACCCTAACTAATCAAATAAATATAATAGAAGTATATTTTTCCAGTCTTTTTTTTCATGATTTTATAATTTTCTGTGGTCGAAGCGTTTAAAATTATACATCACTATTCAGTATTAACATATACTTTGAAGTATTCCTTCATGAAAAGGACAATTGCGTATGAATGACTGATGCTCTCAATGTATTAGATTATATTTACGGATGAGCCCAAATCCAATAACACACTTTGAATATCTCAAGTTTAACAAAAGATTAAGGTGAAATTCAAAAATAACCTAAAGCCAAATTCATACTCATTGAATTTGATTTTTTTTTTATTAACTTTAGCATGTAGTTTAACAGTATTGTTAAAAATCCTTCTTTTGACATTCTACAGTATCACTCTTCTACTTCAAGTATCTATCTATGAAAAAATATTGTATTATGTGGCTCAGTAGATAAGAGTTTGTTTTTTTTCATTCAGGCAAAAAACGACCCAAACGAATTGGATACATGTCTGATTAAATGTCAGGATAGTGTAATAGTTTTCACTAAAGAATATCTAGAAGGTGGGCGGTTATACTGAATAATTGGCACTTTTAAAACAGTATGACATAACCAGCTGGAATTCGCGCGAACCCCAGGTGGTCATGTTAGAACTAAAGAAATAATAGCTTCTTTGTTAGCAAAAGAAATCTCTCAAAAAGAAATTGAAAATATTGTCAAAAGCATGAGCCAGTGTTTATTTTTAGAACCATTTTACCATTAAAACCAACATAATTGTCTCATAATGAGAAAGAACAGCATGAATTATTATTAAGGACAATTACTAAGTTGTAGGTAATACTTATTGAGATTAATTGGAGGATTTTATTTATTTTCAATGGATTATAAATAATTAAAAGAAAGTCGATAGCAGCATAGATATCAATCAAGAGAATGAGCCTCTCCTACTTTTCACGTCATATCTGTGAAAATTTCGATTCACCGGTAAAACCTATCTTGCAAACATTTTTACATGCTATGTTTTGCTAATCAGAGTGTGAAATTTTCGTAACACCTGAAAATCGAAAAAAAAAAGAAACAAACAAACAATCTTTCTTTTCTGCTTCTAATAAAAGTAATTTTACTACAATTTAAAAACCTCTACTATTTATCATTCTAACCAATCAGTCAAAGGAAAGCAAATATGATCTTCTGAATGCAAATACAAATTCTAATTAAATAATGAACTAACTTCGTTATATCTAATCCATATTCTTATTTCATCTAATGATTTTCCAAATTTTCTTGAAAGTTCTTCAGCAAGTGATCGAACTGTTTGATATGGACTAACAAAATATAGACATGCTAAATAATGTCTTTGTGTATTATTTGATATTGCATTTGATGAACCACCCGAACCTAAAAACAAACATATGAAAAAAAGCTAAATCTCAAAAAACAAAAAAGAATAAAAATCTTTGTAAAATTTTTACTAAATATGCTTGCTGATACATAATTAAGTAATGGATAGACAAAAAGCATTGAATGTGAATTATTATTATTTGATGTTGTTGTTGTATTTGTTGCTATAGCTTGCATTTGTTGTGGTGAAAGATTTTGATTACGATATATTTTAATTAATAACTTTAAAAAAAAAATAAGTCGATAAACTTTAAATTAAAATTAAAAAATCTTACTGGATAAAGATCAAGTTCAGGTTTATTAATTTTTTTTCTATATGTTACTTTTCTACATATAGCTGGTCCATTACAACGATAATATTTTCTTAAAAATAACCATAATGATTCAGGTACCATTTCAAAATGAATAATACGACGAAGACCAAGTTTAAGTTGTACACAATCATCATTTACTATACGAGTATTATTCGTAGAATTTTTATCTATTAATAATGAATTATCTATGTCACCAGATTCTCGTCTGAACAAAAACAAAATTAATCATAGAAAAAAAATTTGTTTTTTTTTGTTTTCTTTCGATTATTATTTACTTATTATCAGGACCATTAGTTAATTTATTAAGTTTAGTAAAAGAATTTTTCTTATTTATTGTTGTTATTATCGGTTCAGTTGAATTAATAATTGATGATGATGATGATGAAGATGATTCCCAACGAAGCCACCAATCCATTGAAATAAGATACCATGATGAACCTGGTTTTGATGTCGAACGATTACAATTAATCCAATGATAAGATTTTGATGAAACAGTTGGTTGTGCTTCAAAAAATGGGTACTGTTCACGTCGAAGAAATTCTCTAATTAAATAAATTTTTTTATATTAAAAGAAGACTCTTTTTTTGAGGGTGGTCGGAATTTGACCAATTGTCAAAAGTTTTATTGACAAAATTCCAGAACTCTTTTTTTTTTTTTTTTTGTTCTTTTAAATAAATAACATACTTAACAATTGTTATTTCATCTTGTTTTGTTGATGGTCTTAAACCAAGTACAACATGACAAATTTGAAATATAAGTTCAAGTACTTCTTTTATTAATAAATCTGTTGAACACCAATGTATAAAATCTTCTTGTCGAAAATAATCAAGTTGATTCTTTTTATTATTCTATATAGAATAACAAAATATATTAAATAAAATATTTAAAATTATTTCATTGTTTATACGTCATTTTTATGTAAAATATTGTCAGCATATATATCAGGTGAATCATTCATATGAATAGTAAGTACATAAACAAATTGAGCAACATCAATAAGACATGATGACATATGAACAATATCAGATCGATCAAGACGACCATCATGATCACGATCAAATACACGGAATAAAACTATTGATAGATGAATGAAAACAAAAACAAATTATCTTAAATATTTATTTAATATTCTCAAAAATGAATTTCTAGTCTTCTAATTGTATTTACTCTTTAAAATATGGGTACAACGAATCAAAAGTCTTAGAATTTGGGATATAAAGGTTTAGGTTTAATTTAGACTTGGATTTGGATTTGGTCTTAAATTACCCAAATATATTGAAGCTCGGTAAGATAAAGTACCAAAAAAACAAAAGAGAATCAGAAGTCTTCAAAATTGATATGGAATAGTTTGGATTTGATATAGATTGGAGTTTGAAATTTGGATTTGGTATTTAAGATTTAAGTTTGGATATCGTTTCAGTCTGACACGACTCCAAAATTGGAGTCATGTTAAATGAAAACCAAATCCTAAATCCAAACGATGGCTGCAATCCTGAGATCAAAATCTAGGAACGAAATTCAAATTCAAGTCTCAAATATTTGGCCTCAAATCCCAAATCTATTCAGAATTTATTGTATCCCTACTTTAAAATTTCAAATGGAATTTTATGTGAACTGGATTATAACTAAGCAATGAAAAGTAGAATTATAAAATTGATAAATTACGAAATATGATTTGTCAAAAAAACGAAATTTAACTCATGAGTGCATATGTCAAACTTTATTGTAGGATAAAGACTAATGAAGAAACATATCCGACTTATAATCACTCTTTGAACTCATATTTCGCTGATAGTATAAATAAAAATTCTGAAAGAATTCGTGATATTAGGTCTTTCTTCTCTAGATTCGATCATTTTACTGAACTTTCATCCTATTGCAGGATATCACAAGAAAAAAACGCAACAAAAAGGTTTTGACCTATAATTCTTCTCAACAATAGCTGTCATAGTCCTTATGATATCCTAAAAGTTTGAGCTCAAACGGATGCTTTTTTCTTCTTAACGATATCGTATGCCTAAAAACTGAACTATTATTTGAGCTCTTGTATGAAAGTAGCATGTTTTTTTTGCAATTTTTCAGGATTCTCATCTACACTATGAGTAAAATATGAGCTAAAACGGAGATTGTCAGTAGGATGGTTTTTTTCATAAGAAATTTTGGTTTGATGTTGCTTCTTTCATTAATAGAGCAATCATATCAACAAAATTCGTATAACTCATATAAAAACTGTTCTAACTTGTCACAAATAACAAATGTATAACATGAACCAAATTCGATATGAAGGATTGAATGTAAAATGTCTTCGACTTTTTGTCCTGATAAATAATTATCCTTGCAAAAATAGTTCTTAAGAAATAATCCCTCGTAGGAAGTCTTTTCTCATGCTCAAATGTTGTCATTAAAATACTGTATTACTAATATCTACATGACATTGTAATTCAAGTAGATTACAGCAATACTTAAATTACGACATAAGAATTATTACTGAGACTTTCGATGTCTTTTTTTGTTGCGAACGAAAAATTAAATTAAAACTAATCAATTATAATAAAATAATTGGCATGATTAACATTATCCTCAAGACAGTTCATGTTTTTACTAGAAAGAAAATATTTTTCCAAGGATGAAATACCAAGAACACTTTTATTGTGAATATCTATTCATGACCTTCTAGTCAAAAGTTACATCTATTTCACTAAATTTCAGATCTATAGCCAAGGTTCTTCGATATGAGACTTCGACAACAGATCAATCTGGTAGTCCTTAGAATATCTTGTAAGTTCCAATAAAAATAAATGGTTGTTTTTCGTGTTATGACGATTCTCGCTTACCAGTTATTCCAGTTTTACTATTATGATTCCCTTTTGGATTTGAAAGTCAAAAATATTTAGGAAGAAGTCACATCAATCAAAATTCTATTCTACTTTTTCTTAGCATAGGGTACCCTAACAAGGACACATAAATATTAATAAAAATGATATGAATCAATTGAAGATAGGAACCCATTGCTCTGTTAGTTGTTAATAACAGTTCTAATTGCTCCATTCAAAACTATTATTAAATTCTTAGGAGTTTAACCAAAGAGTTTAAAAATTAGTCGAAATCTATAATTTTCTAATATTAAACGAAATCAAACAACAACATCATATAGTTTTAAGTTGAGTTTAAAAATTAAAAACTAACACCTTTTAAGGAGACTTTAACTATTGATATTATTCCTTAGCAAAGGATTTTTTTCTATAAATAAAATTTTAAAATCATAAAGCATAAAATGATCATATTTTAGAGTTTACATTTTCCATAAAGAAATCAGCATGTTTAAATAGACTCTTTTCCTAATAAAACTTTCGTTTGATATATATATATACTACTGGCCATAAGTCCCTGGTTGTATGAAACTTCGAGTGAAGATCAATAGTTTTCCATGATATTTTCACCAGAGATGCTGCTTGAAAAACTGTGATCGTCAGTACCAATCGGAGCTCGAATACGCTGAGTAAAACTGGAGTTAGGGATCAAATACGACTTTCAGTCAGGTAAATACAATCTCGATATTTAGAGAAATTTTCAACCTAGCTCACTCTTGCTCTTGAAGACTGTTACTTGTTACATCTCCGATATAAGTTTTCTAGAAGAAATTGGTGATATTCAGAAACATAACAAGCAGAAAGTTCGAAATAATGGATGAACCAGGTTGAGAAATCCTTTAAATATTCCGCAATTGTGCTTATCTGACTGAAAACAGTATTTGATCCCTAACTCCAGTTTTACTCAACGTATTCGAGCTCCGATTGGTACTGACGATCACAGTTTTTCAAGCTGTATCTCTGGTGAAAATATAATGAAAAACGATTGATCTTCACTCGAAGTTTCATACATTCAGGGACTTATGGCCAGTAGTGTAAAATCTAATAAAACAAGGTTGTAATAATATCTCTTTTGTTTCATAAATTATTAATGGAAAAAATGTAGCATGTTTTATGTGTAAGAATAGATAATATTCTATATTCTAGTTACAGACTTAAATAAGCATTCTAAAGTTTATGTCATGCAATCATGATTTATTTAATCTTTTAAATCTATTCATATAATAACTCACATCTATATCTTTCAAATAATGGTCCACGACAAGCAGCACTAATTCCACAAACAAATTCTTTAAAATCAATACATCCTATAAATAGAAATAAAATTATTTTGAAGTTTTGTTTTATTCAAAAAATAAAACATTTTCTTTTTCCTACCATCACGATTTTCATCAAATGCATCAAAAAAACCTGGAATAAGTATTGGTGGAAGAACAGGTGTTAAAATATTTGAAAATGTTTCTAATGTTATTTGTTGTTGTCGATTTATATTTGAATATGTACATAAATAATAATAAGTTTTTTCTAATTCTTTAATTTCAATATCCAATACTAATTTAAATAAACAAAAAATATCAACGAAAAACAAATAATTAAAATTTCATTATTTTTATATTCATACAATGTGTTACACCAGCTAATATCGAATATTGATCAGATGTTCTATCAATTGGTGATGATAATAATTCATGTAAACGTTGGTCATCCATTAACCAATCGGTTATTGTTGTTGTATGGCCTTGATGAAGTTCTAACCATGACAGAAATTTTTCTTGTGTCACAATTTCATCATGCTATATAGAAAATAAAAGAAAATAATTTTTTTTTTCATTTAAATGAGCTTTTAGAAGTTCGAAAACTTGAGAAATATGTTCAAGATTTGAATATACAATATTAAATAGGATATTTATAGATCAATTGTAAAAAAACAGATTTTTAAGAATTTGATATTGAAATGTATAGGAGTTTTACAATGGAACTGATTGTAGTGTTGCTTAATAACACTGGATATATTCGAGGTCATTAAAAGCTTGTACTACCAAACTGATAAATTTAAAATATTAATAGAGTCTTTGTATGGTGATGTTTGGATAGAGCTTATCGAGTTCTATGAGAAAAAGTATTTCATGAAAAATTTCTGGGATACAATTATGGTCAAATGTAAGGGAAAATAGATCCCATTTGTTTTTTGATTTAAAACATACTTTTTATTATGCAACTCAATGGTTTCTATCAAATCATCATAAAAGAAAAACGTCGCTGATATTTTCTATAGCGAGCACCTTATATAAATATTGTAAATACGTTAAAATTCGAATATATCGGTCCGGGCAGCCGACATTTTAATTTTATTAGTTTGATAGTGGAAGCTTTAATTTGATTTTTTAATATAGCTAGTCTTATAAACTAACAACTCAAATGTCTCCGTTATTATTAGAGAATTCTGCAGATAATTCTGTATTATACTATCGGATTATTAAATTTAGTGTCTAGTCGTCTGTGAAATTCAATCGATAGAACGAAAATAGTTACGGAGTTCTACATGATACTTGATTTTGTTGAGTTTCATAGAATTTTTATAAATCGAAATTTATAGCCTTTTTTCCTTGAGAGATATAAATAGAATAGTTTTCTATAATAATTTTGCGATATATATAAATATATCACAAAATAATCGATTAGTAGTATTTTGAACATACTGATAATTTATACGATGAATTAAACTATTTACTAAATAATTTACAATGTATTTGTCTATAATAACTTGAAAAATTCTTTACTATGAACTATTTAGAAATGTCATATTGTATACTCATAATTAATTATTTATATTTATAATTCCTCGAATAGAATTTTATACATTTTGAAATATTGTATCAAGTTCTTCGGGTGGATGATCACCACATTGTGAAAGAAAATCTTCAACATCTTGCCAACGTAATGTACCATTACTATTTGATATATTATGAGCAAATAATAAATAAAGAACTAAACAACAAAAAAAAATGGTATTCAATCTTTAATTAAGATACAAGAAGAAAAATCTCACGTTGCATTCGTTCTTTAGGTGTACCATAATAAATTAATGCCAAACAACAAATAAGATCTTTTAATGACATACAAGATCTTGATGAACTTGTACATACTTGATAAAGACGCTGAATAAAACAAAAATAATTCTTATAAATAATTTTAAATTAAAAGAAAAACATACAGTAGCTAATTTTTCTGGTAAAAAATGTGCAAAAACATCACGTTTAAAATTTGTATAACTAAGTTCACCCGTTCCACTTGTTAAATCACGGAATGTTGTATCAATACGTTCTAAATCGGCTGGTAAAACTAAATTAAAATAAACATAAAATATTATTTTCTTTTTTTGTCTTCATATGTCAAAAGATTTTTTATCGTATACATCGTTTTACAGCATCGTCATATGATATAATTTTCGTTGATCCACTGCCCATGATCTCTATTTCCTTCTTACGTTATTTTCAAGCCATTTGCCATAATAAAAAACAATCTTGAAAAAACAAAATAAATAACAACGTAGACAAAATAAAAGAATTTCGTGTTTCTTCCTTTGAAATCATATTTTTTCTCAATTTTTCTGTAATACTGATTCATTTTATTGGTCATCGATAGTTCTATTGGTTGTTGAAGTAAAAAATAGAAAATAACCTGTATATATGTTAATCAGAACAGAGCGTCATCTTTTTTTTTATTGCTAATTTTAGAACAGTGTAGAGACTTGTTCGAATTCTTTTAACTCTTAAAGACAATTTCTAATTTGTGAAATTGGTTTCTTTTCTTTCTGAAGAAAGAAATTTTAATTTAAATAATGATGTATTCAAAGAAAATTTTCGAACTATTTGTATAATGTAAAAGATGTTGTTAATGTAAATAGAGAAAAAAAAACACACACATGTCTTCTGTTCTCTATTTTTTTAATGCTTATAATATTTGTTTAGATATTGATTATTTATTTATGAATAAGTTTTGTACATTTAAAAGTCTTATTTTAAACATCTTAAATGTAAATACTATAATAAATATAATAAAAAAAAATATGAATCTTCCAATAATTTCAAGAATACAATGTCGGAAAGTCTTCTAAAAGGTTTTATCAAGATTGATTACTCAACAATGGCATAATTATTTGCTGATTAGACAAATGATATGAAAGATTAGAAGGCTTTCATCATATTGACATACATTATACGAAGTATACAGGGATTTCTGATTTTTCACACTAAAGATTACATATTTTATGGCACTTAAAATTACAAATTTTTCAAGCAAAACTTAGTCAATTTCGGACGCTCTATCTGATGATATTGTTGTACTTGAAGAAATATATAATTAAAAAGTTAAAGAATCAATCAAAAATTCAGGATTTCGACCAATTCTTACACTTTTTTTCTTTTACTATTGTATTACATCAAGTACAATGATACCATTATATAGAACGATCAAAATTGACCAATTTTCAGTCGAAGAAGCGGTCGAAATTTTCGGTTTTAAATACCGCAAATATGCCATCTTTAATATGGAGAATTGAATATCGGTACATTTCTACCTTATATAAAACTAATGAGACTATCTATGGTTATTGATTCATTTTGTTATACTTTTTATTCGGTCTAGTATGTTAGCGCCAACTTGTATTGGGAAAGTTTCTTTTCTTTGTTTGGACATTATTTCTTTCTTGTTTTTTTTTTGCTTCTCTGATTGATATAACATCTGTCAATTGTAATAGTTTATTTAATTTTTATTCACCAACTGTTTTCAATCGATACACGATCATAAAGAAAAAAACTTTAAGTTTAAGCTACTTTTTTTTAAATTTCTGTTTTTCTTCATATGAAACAAAAAAAATATCATGTTTTACGTATAAATGTATAATGTAAACACACGAACATAAGTTCTCGTGCATAATGAATTTCTCCTTGTTAAACTCTTACATATTTTCAATCCGATCGTTGATCCTTCTGAGTATAATTGCGTTCAATCGAACGAAAAAAGGAAAAGAAAAAGAAGAAGAACAAAAGAAAATTTAGCAGCAACTAAAAACATGAATATAATTTTTCTTTCTTTCTTTTTCTTTCGTCACAAAATGAAACTTTCTATTTTTTTGTTATATTTACATATCACCTTTGTCTATTGTCCACAAACATTCATTGACTTTGCCAAAAAAACAATGTGCCAATTGATGACGAAAAAAAGAAAAAAAACTGGATGTTAATGTCAGCATATGATAAAAGATAGCAGCGGCAAGAAAAAAGGAAACACAAAAAAGCGTAAGAGAACACTTTCTCTCATTCATTTTTTTAAAGCTCACATTAAAACCACGTTGACAGTGATGAAACATTCGAAATAATATTTCTTTTAACTATAGTCAAAAAAAAAAAAGAAAAGAAAAAGTAACCCATTCTTTGTTTTTTCTTTGTGTTTATAATTTCTAGATTTATTCAATTTAATTAATGTTATTATATATCATCAATAGGAAGATTTTCTAATATATATTTATATGATAAATGTAAGCCGAAAATAAAAGAAAAATTTTTTGTTTTCTTTGTATTTATATCAATTTATTATTTTTATTTAGATTTAATCTAACGAATTACAATAAAAACGAAGAAAATGACTGACAATAATAGTGATGATGAGTTCTTTGATGCTAATGGTATTGAAAAATTTTTAATTTTCTTTTTCTTTCACTTCATATGATACTAAATCAACTATTTGAAAATGATAATTTTGTTTTTCTTCATAGATAGTAAATATTAATATAACAAAAAAGTATTTATTTAATAGGAATTCACCAGATAAACATCTAAAGTAAACAAATGATATACTTTTTCTACATAACGATAAAACGAATTTTCTTCTCTTATATAAAGATCATTATCAAGAAAAAGAAATCAAAATCTTTATTGCGATATAAAATAATCTTTCTTTTTTTTAGTTTATTTTTAATAATTTTATGCAGTTTTATAATAATTGCTTTTCTTTTATAAACTCCTCTGAGTTTAAATTTTATTCGTAAAAGTTAAAGAACAAAAAGAAATATTAATTAGACTCACCAAGGACATTTAACAAAGACATATTCTCAAGAGATTTGTTCTGTTTGTTTTCATATTGTGAGTATATATAAGAAAAATTATTGAAAGAAATGTCCAAAAAAGTTATGCTTATTATATGAAGTTTCTGTTTTTCTCAATCATATAATATTCATATTTTCAATGAAACAACGAACTACTATTGATTAAACTATACTAAGTATCCATTAAGTTAATGAAAATTCTCATGTTTGTAATTATTTATTTCATATGTTGAACGCATACAGTATTGCTCGAATTCTATTTTTAGACGACGATGTTTTAGTAATTCATCTCGATGTTTCTCTTTTATCTTTTTGATTCTGTAGATTCAATGACGAATCAAATCAAATGAAAAATATTTGCCGTCATCATATGAATAAGAAATCGTATTATCATAAGTGCTTCCGTATACTGTTATAATTTAAAATAAATGAAATTGATAGCTCAATTTTTATCTCCTTTCGTACTAATAAAAAGGAAAGAATTCACAAAAAACTAATTTCTTAATATTGAAAATGAATATGAGAGAAAAAAGAAAAGTTTATTAATTTTGAGATTAATAGTAATCGACCAAATTCTTGTTGACGTGTAGGTTAATATGTCTAATATCATAGAATGAATCATTTCTTTAAGAATTTTTTCTCGTTTCTACGAAAAAATAAGGACACTATTAATATATATATATAGAACTTTGCTTTGTTTTAATGAAATGAATTAACTTTTTCATCATATTTACTTTTATCTCAAGAAAAAAAGTTCTTGTAAGAATGCATTTTATCTTAAATAAATTGAATCATTAAATGTGGTTGTCACATAACTTTCCAAAAGTGTTTTTTTGAAAAAAACGGTCAAAGGGCATATTTATTTTTATTGTAACGTTGGTTCTACGTCATTCTATGTTTTAAGCTTTTAATAATTAAATAGCTATGCTTAAACAGTAGGCTTATTACAGTGTATAATCAATGACTTTCGTGATAACAATTTATAAATCATTTGAAAATTGCGAAGAAAAAAGAAGAAAGAAGACGATATTTGGGAAATAATAAAACTCAACAAACAATTTTTTATTTAGTCTTTATTGATAGCTACTTATAGTGACATTTTCTTTTATCATTTTCACATGCAAAAATGAAAATTAATATCATGCACAGAGTCATTTTATGAACAATAAATCATTCTATTATTAAAAGTACTATATTGAGATTTTATGAAGCTTTACTAATGACAAATATATTTTCTTACATAATGATAAATTCTATATTTATATTTATATTTATTATATAGTGCTGAAGTGATCGAGTCTTTTCATTATTTATTTTCTCCTAGTACTATTCTATGCCCAGCTGTCATGAATTATTATTCACTTGAATACATTTAAATATAATCAACCAAATCATAATTGAATTTTTATATGACATACCAGTAAAAAATGATTTTTTTATTTCATAGATACGGATCAATATACCACTGATATTCAACGAGACTTAATGCGAACATGGAATAATTTTTCTCGTCAACAATTTGGTCGGTACGTGAAATCTAAGAGCATGATTTAAACTTTTTTGCTTTACAGTCCACACTACAAATGACTCGGAGGACATTTTTTTCTCTCATTTCTCTTTCATTTCCAAGTAACACTCCTTCTAATCATTTCATATTATTATCTTTCTCTTTCTAACCCATTTTTTTTTGTTCTTTTTTTCTGACGTTATTTAGATGCAACACATAAACTTGAGTAGATGGCGTGATCAAAATAGAGAGAAAAAGGACTACATAAATTAGCAACCATCTAGTTTTTTCGACAATACTGTCGCTTTTCTTATATCAGTTTATATTCAATAACAAAAAAATAAGCGAATTTCATACATTATTTTTTTCGAATGAATAAGCAACAAATAAATCGATATAAAAAAAGCAACCTATAAATTCTATACTCATTCGAAGTAGAAAAAGAGAGGCGAATACAAGAACAAGTAAATCTATGCTTTTTTATTCTTATTCGACCTTAACATATTCAGTGATAAAGTACATTTTATTCGATCATAATAAATAGTATGCAATTTACAATAAAAATCAATTTGTAGAAAGTTTCTTTTTTTCTGCCCTTTTACACAACTACTTCTATTATTATTTCAACACATATGAATAAAGTATCTCTTACATTAAAGAATAATGGAAAAAGGTATGTTTAACATTTGTATTTGTTCGTTAATTTTGAAAAAAAAAATGAATTATTATTCTGAAGAAGAAATTGACTTACTTTTTTATTTTGTTTCTTATCATTTTATTTAGAACTAAACTTCCTGCGACAATGTTTGATCGATCACAAATTAGTATTTGGAGTATACTTAAACAATGTATCGGAAAAGTAAATAATTTGATGTAACATAAACTAAAATGATCTGTTATTAAAAGAATAAAAATTAAGTTTCAAGATAATATTCAATTTTTTTTTTTTTCAAGAAATATTTCGATTCATATAACTGAAAAATATCAATTTGAACTTTAAAGAATTTAGTTTGTGAAAAATTTCATAGTTATGTATAATTTTTGAGTATAGGTCAACAACGATAAAATATTCTTGCAAACTAATAGATTTTTTCATTGAACATTTAATATTGTTTCTTTTTTTTGTTACGAAATAGCAAGAAAAACAAATCGTATTATAGCAATAGCATTATATTGGCTTCATCGACTAGATTTAAGTTTTTAAGATAAACAAGTTGGAATTAACTTCAGATTGATGAATTATTCAGTCTGAAATGATTATTTCTGATATAAATCTTATTACTTACGAGAGAAAGTCCCCAAGTGTTAAATTGCTTTTTAGCCTAGACTATATTCAATCGATAGCGCTTAGTGAATGAATAAATATTGTTGAGTGATTTGAGTTACCAGGCCTTTGTTGCTCAAAATATTGAATTTTTAGTGAATTTTAATCTAAAATTTTTGTCTATGTTAAAGTTATCGATAAGAATAAGTTGTAGAGAAATTCTTTTTTTTTTCAAGTTTTTAAATAAATTTATCCGACATATGAGTTTTGAAAAATTTATAGCTCGATGAGTCTTAGTCAAAAACTTCTGAAATTTTTTCTAGAAACCATTCTAATCGGGGCCTTTATATAGACAAAGTTTTAGATCGAAATTTAAAAGTATAATTTTGCTCGTAACATATTATTCAGTAAGAAAAAAATCCTTTAAAACACTTGATATCTTAACGGCAAAGATCGAGCACCTCGAATCATTCTAGGGTATTATACTGATTCAGACTAGGTCGTATCGATTAAATATAGTGCCAGCTTAAAAGTGATTTCTCACTTGGGAATGTTCTCTTGTCAATGTTGTGTAAAAATTTCATTTATCAATAGAGAGATACTTAGAAAGAAAACCACATTAATATTTTTTTTTTAATAATTTGTCAGCGATTACCATTGAATTCTATCTTTTTTGCTATGATGAAAAACAATGACAAAACCGTTTAATATAAATCGAATGAATTAGATCTCGAAACTTCGTTTATTATTATTTGTTTTCTTTCGATTATAGACGATTGTCAATAATCACATTTAAATATTTAAGAAGATGAGTCTTTTTTTTCTAAATTTTATTAGGAATTATCGAAAATAACAATGCCGATAGTATGGAATGAGCCAATTTCATTTCTTCAACGTTTTGCAGAAAATGTTCTTTATTCATATTTACTTGATCGAGCTGATGAATGTACCGATCCAATAATGAGAATGCAGGTATATTCATTTCTATATATCTATCATATTTGATTTTAATGAAGTTATTTTGTTAAAAGTATGTCGCAGCATTTGCTGTATCATCAATATCAAGTAATATTGATCGTTTATCAAAACCATTTAATCCATTACTTGGTGAAACATATGAATTTGTTCAGTTAGTTAAAAAAGAAAATTTTAATTAAATATAATCTATTATTTTCCCTCTATTAGAGATGATTTACCATTTCGTTATATGAGTGAACAAGTAAGTCATCATCCACCCGTTAGTGCATTTACATGTGAATCAAAGGATAATGGTGATCGATGGCGATTTTATGGAAGTATTTTACCTAAAGCAAGATTTTCTGTTAAAAATATGGAAGTTAATCCAAAAGGTTTATTAACACTTGAACTTAAACGGTAAACGAAACAACACATACACATGAAGAAATTCATTATGAAAATTTTCCTATTGGGTTTTTAGACATAAAGAAACTTATACATGGGAAAGTGTAACATGTACAATTCATAATATTGTTGTTGGACGACTTTGGTTTGAATATGTAAGAATATATTTCGATTAAAAAGAAAAGAATTTTCTTTTTATTTATTTTAAATAAAGCATGGTACTATGGAAATAATTAATCATTCCAATAAAATAAAAGCTATTTTAAATTTTAAACCATATTCATGGTCATCAAAAGAATTACATAAAGTTGAAGGTTATATTTATGATTCACAGTAAGATATTGGAATGTTTTTTCTTTATTATAATTGTAAAGATTCATATATATATATATATATATATACACGAATTTTTTTATTAGAAAACGTAAAGTACGTGGTTTATATGGTTATTGGACAGATTCATTATATTCCATTGATATTGATCGTTTTGAAGTATTTTTAAAACAACAAAAAAAAGAAATAAAAAATTCATCGAAATATCCTCAACAACAACAACAACAACAGCAAGTAGTGAATTCATCAACAGCAACTAATAATGATATTGATAATACGGATTTAGATGAAGAATTACCTGAAGTTGATCCATCACATGAACAACTTAATCTTCCACCAAATTCACTTACACTTTGGAGAATTATGCCAAAATTAGACTATGCAACACAAGTAAAAACTATTTCTTGTTTTTTTTTCATATAAATAAATCAAAAGAATATCTATGATTTTTTTTTCCGATTTATAGTATTATAATTTTTCATTGTTTACTATGGCACTTAATCAATGGACAGAAGAAGATAAAAAAACACGACCACCATTACCACCAAGTGATTCACGATTTCGTCCAGATATTCGTAAAATGGAAGAAGGTGATATTGATTCAGCTGGACAAGAAAAAGATCGTCTTGAAGAAAAACAACGTTCTACAAGACGTGCAATGGAAAAACGTCGAGAAGAATGGCAACCGAGGTATAAATTCTCTTTTATATGTTAGAAGAATATTAAGCGATTTATGTTTACTTTTTCTTCTTGAATATATTAGATGGTTTCGTCTTATCAAACATCCAGTAACAGGACAAGATGTATGGGTATCAAATGAAAAATATTGGCATCGAAACTGGGTCAATTGTCCAGATATCTACTAGTACCATTAATTTGTTTGTTTGTTTTTTTTCTTTTCTTTTTTTCGACGGTGCTTATTTATTATTCTTCAATTCAATTTCGTTACTTTGTAGTCTCTTTCTGCTTTTCTATTTCTGTCTATTTTTGTGTATGAGTATGATCTCGAATCATAAAATAGGCTTTATTGATGGTGAAAATAAATTTTGCATAAATAATTGCTCACAATAGGAGGCTTAGCCCCGAATATTGACAATAATCATATTTCTAATGATAGGGATTATTGGAGAGGAAAATATATATAAATACAAGCTCAAAAATGATGTGTAAACTCTATGCATATACATCTCATTCTATAGTATTCTTAATTGTAGACATTCCTACTACAGATAGAGGTATATTCATAGATTTAATTAAATAATAATATTGTCTTGCATCATAACAGAATATATTTCTAATTTCAGTCAAAAAAAAGACCTCTATTGTTTAAATCTATTTTTATTTTATTAACGGCGTTTCATCAAAGATAAAACATGTAAATAGATAAATTTTGTCCTTCAAAAAGGTAACATCTCTCGTTATTTTAAACTGATATATTCTTTTGTTTTGCAATGTAAGATATACAAAACAAAATATCTGAAGTTCTATGAGAGCATAGTTAGTCCTTGGTCACTCTTGTACATGAAGAGTTCAAAATCACAAAATTAAAGAAAACTGTTTCAACAATAGAAAGTGTACTATCGACAAACCATCAAATATGTTGCAAAATCTGAGATACTCAGCAGATGAATGATATAAGCCCCATTTTTCGTCCGACAGATGTCTAAAAAAAGATTTATTGACTAATTGCATCAGAAAAGTATAATTTTGTAAATTATTACTTGCCATTTTTTGCCAGAAAAATAGATCGAAGTTCTAATATGATTTCGTTGTGAGACTATAACTGACATATTGGAAAAATAAAATTGTCTTTGCATTGCTCGTGGATTAGAAAGAAGATGAGTTTTTATCATAAAAATTTAAAATGTTAAGTTCTTAAAGATTTCTCATTAAAGTACTGAAAAAGACGAAATTCCGTGGTGGACAGTATTTTTATTTTTTTTTTATTCAATCCAGTTTATTCTTCTTAATTAAACAATGACCTGATATTCTGAACGGTCAAAATTACGTGACAGTTGATGTCTTTTGAATAACTCAGGTTTAGCTAAAGGAAAATTCATGAAATTATTAATGCTGATGGATCTAAATATTGTGTATTTCTGATGAAAAATTTGTCAGAGTTTGCATTGATTATTGATAAGATGTGGGTGTTACAAAGAAATAAAAAAATGAAATGCTCTGACGCTTGATCATGCCCATAAGTAAACGAGTATTTATTAAATATTTATTCCTCCATCGATATAATTATTTTAGAAAATTATCAAGATTTTTTTGTTTTAATAAGTTCTTTTTCGGATATATTTATTTTAGAACAAGAACATTTTACGTCATCTTAAGATGTGAGTGGGAGGTTTCCTCTTCATCTACACCCTACGCATGTCTATTTAGAAGTAATACGTAGTTTTGCATAGTATTTATGCCGTTCGTCTCTAAATAGCATCAGAATAATTATGTTTTTTTTTTTATGGAAAATCATATACTGTAACAGTATGCTGCCATGACTAGTGTATTGTGTGATTTGAATTACGTATATTGATGTAAAAACAGCCATTAAAAAAAACTAAGAAGACATGTAATCAGATACGCAGGTAAAACAGTACGACAGTTCATATTTCGTACATCGTAAGTGTAATAAATATGCGAGCTTTCTACTATGCACTCATTTGTAACTAATATATTTATTAATGTTGACAAATCTATTTTTTTAAACATTTTTTTTTATTTTAATGAAAAAAAAAATGAAAGATTTTGTTTAAACTTAACTCATAAAAAATGAACCAAATGAAATAATAAAATGCTTAAAAGTCAAGCCATATTTGATCATTAGTTGAATGAAATATTTGCATATGGGTCTGATTAGCTATCCATATTGTCCCATGTTGATCAAGAAATTCAAATCTTGTAGCTTGTTTAATATCTGTAAAAAATCTTGCAAGTACATCACCATTTAAATCTTTAATTTCAATCTTTGAATCAGTATATAACGAATAATAACGATGAAATGGATCCAATAATACCGGTAAATCTGGTTTAATTAATTCGAAATTATGTCGTGCCATTGCCCAACCTTCTTGTCTTTGAATTGACGATTGTAAAAGACCTTGCCATAAAACGAGAATATCACTACAAGCCACACCGAGAAAATATGGTGGAACTATTGATGAACTTGGACATTTATGGATTGGACCTTGTGTTACTGAACCATTATCATATAATGATGACATACGACACTAATGTAACAGAAAACTAAAAATTAATATTTTTTTTCCTTCACAAGATTTTTTTTTGTTTACTGTATGTGTTTGCGGATCTAATTGTGTATAAACAACATGTTGTCGTGTTGTATTTATTTCAATTTTTATCCAACGTTCATTTAATAAATAATCATGAGTTTGTTCTTGCATAGCAAAACCAGTTCGTCTATCGGGACTTAAAAATAAATTCTCATTTGATTGTTTATCAATAAATAAATGTTCAAGTTGATGATTAAAATTATCCATCCATGTATATTGTAATAAATGATTTTTTATTAAATTATGAAGACGTTCAATAGGTTCAGCTTTTAATTCATTTTCAATCCAATGACGTGTTACAATGCGACAATGAATTGGATCAACTAAATTATAACATTTACAATGTAAATTATGTTGACATGACTTAAGACACCGTGAATGACTTGGAATACAATGAAGTGGATTTGATAATGAATGAATAAATGTTGTTGGACATACACATGATGATGTATTGGTTTTAACACATGGTAACCATGATTTCATCTATAAAAAGAAAAAGATTATTATACTATATTAAAAATTAATATCGTTCTATATTCTTTTTTTTTTTTTGACTTACATGATCATCAGGTTTATATTCTAAAAGTGCTTCCGTTTGTTCTAGTTGTTGCTGACGACGACATGTATTTAGTCGAGTAATACTAAGAATTAAAAATAAAGCACCCATAATAATAAGTAAACTCAATAAAATAGGAAAAATTAATGATGTTAAACGAAATGAACGATATTGATTCAAGAAACGAGATTTTATTGAATGATTATCATCTTCATGACCATGATCGAAATGTATTTGAAATTTTTTATCATTCATAGATGTAGAAATGTTTTGATGCATGTTCATAAAATAAGACCTAAAAGTATGCTATGTGCAACAGTAGAAGGAAAGAAAGTGAAATATAAAAGTATTCGATATGATATAAATAAACTAAACGAGAGAAAGATAGATTTTTCGAACAATACCTCGAAAAGAAATCGATCTATAAAATAGTAAAGCGAAAGAAAGAGAAAAATTATGTAAATATATTGTTTTCTTCGCCATTAGAATGCATTCGAACTAATCAGCATTTATAATATGTACGCAACAATCGAGATAAGAAAATGATTGTTTACCAATAAAATCAATATTAAAACTAGATGGTATTAGAGTTTTACTTGACTGCAAAGTTTCGATATATCGATTATCGAAAAATAATCGTGTATGATCAGCTATATTCACGGATGTCACAGTGTTGACTAACGTTTCTTGTCAAGTTTGAAAGAAACCTAAGTTTACAAAAATTTACTGTTTATTTTGGGTGACTTCCTGTAATAAATTGAAACATGCTTTTGAAGATCAAAAAACGGATGTTATCGATTCGATCATGAAATTTTATTTTTGCATTTGAACGAGTATTTTCTGACTTTCCGTTCTCGACATCATAGCAGCAGATAATTACTATCTTTTGATGTGCACGCCGTGGGAAGTATTAAGAAAAAAAAAAGAAAAAGAAACTCGTGAAGGACTACAGAAATGCTATACTTCACACGGCAGTATTTCTTTGTCTTTTATAGTTCATCGGTAATGATAGATGATTTCATAAAACTTTCTTTATTATTAAATATGAAGTTTTTGATCGATCATTTATTATTGACTTCTATAGAATCAAATAAGTATTATTGTCTAACACAAGCAAAAATCTATTCGATAAAACGAGATGTAAGTACTATTAGATAATTTTTTTTTAGGAAATTTATCTAAAGACTAATGATGTCTAAGATAGGTAACCGTACAAAAAAAAATGTAATACTAGTTTGCTTATGTGTTGTTTTTGAAAGGAGTTGTCAATTAGTATTCAAGTCATGATTTCCAAATGTTTATCAAGATAATTTCCTATGTAGAAATACCAAGCATTCCTTCTACACAATTATTAGAAATATGATGTATGAAGTTTAGTCTTGAAAAAAAAACAATTCTTTGCCTTTGTTCAAACAATATTTCCAATTTTCTTTGTTTTTATTTTCATAAGTATAACTTAAGACAAAATATTCTACATAGTTAATCCACTTAGAATATGTTCATTTTTTCTTTCTTTTGCTATACTATGTCATACATTTTTCTATCTGTTTAACGCTGCATCAAAAGCTATTTTTACTGTATCTTTAACATCTTATCTATTCTATGTATTATCACGTATGTATGTAGTAAATGAAGTATTACATCACTGCACATGCATAGAAATATTATAGATTATATTTGGATAGGAGAAATTATTATTAGTATCAAATATGGTTATTTGTTTAGATTAAATATATGTCGTAAGAATCAATTAAAAAGAAAAGTTTAGTTAAATTTCTTATTGTTTTCAATGTTGAAAGTATGAGAAGTCTAGTTTTTGTATTCAATATTATATATTTCTTTTTATGTCTATTATGTTAACTATTACATTTTTCATTGTATTTATTCATTCATTTATTCTTTTTCTTTCTTGATTGATACAAGATATTCTTTCTGCATAACAATAATCATACGAATGGTTTATAGACGACTAGCAAATTCATAATCTATCTATATTGTTTTATATAACCAATGGGATGTTAAATAGATGCTAATCGAAACGCATCAATAATCATCACCATTATCACGTCCATCTCTAAAGGACTCTTTTCATTACTTATCAAAAATGTAACATCGCTTTAGTTTTCTTTCAATGGTGTTTCCATCTGTTTTGTCTCATTAATTCGTGTAGATACAAATGGAGCTCGTCATCATACTTATAATATATATTTATAAATATACACATATAAGTGTATTTATTGGAATCGAAAAAAAACGGAAATAATGTTGAAGAGAACACATAAGAAAGAAAGTTAGAGAAAGACACAAATAGCTCTATATTCCCGCTATTCCTAATCGTTTACACGGAAACTAGAGATATCGGAAAGTAGTACGATGAATGAATTTTCTATTCATCTTAGTTCTACTATCAGCAGTAGTACTAGAGTATAGTATGCATCTATATAATAAGTGCTGCCGATCTGTTTATTCAAGTTTTCCGTTTTCTTCTCTTTTTATTTCCCTCTCTCTCTTCATCGGGCTGAGATCAATCTCGAGCGAACAACAACAACCTATCTGTATTAGCAATCGATGACACGTGTGTCTACGTATATATTACTACTCAATCTCAGTTGATAATATTTCAAGAGTGACATTTGCTTCGCTCGGATGCTTTTTCTTTCTTTTTTTTTCTTTACAATGACATCAAGATTCAACAAATCAATGACTTGATGTAGTAGTACTAGTTCTACTAGTCTTACTACTGTTGTTATCAATGTAAATGGCATTGATAAAAGCTATAGGACCTTTGTTTTTCTGAGCAGCCGTCAATCTTTTTTTTTTATCCCTATGGCGATTAGTTTGCCGTTGTAGTCTCATCATCACTACATAGAAAACCGGAAGGAAACAGAGCAAAATGCCAAGCTTTCTCTGTTTTTTTTTCTCCTTCCATTTAAAACTTACAGCCTACGGGCGTCCTACGTCCACCATCAAACGATTACAGATGAGAATGGCCAAGAAAATATAATCGATGCTTTTGCACACAAGCACACGAAAACTTCTTTTCTCTCTCTCTCTCTCTCTCTCTCTCTCTTCATATTTTTCTTCTTGTATTTGTCCCATCTGTGTCACACGCATATATACATATTTTCTTCATATATGTTAATCATTTGACAGAGATACATGTTTGATTTCACATACACACACACATATATATATCACAAATGCACTGTTATGATCGACAGTTCGTCAAGGTAGTTTTCAAAATGGAAGTGACATCGTTGAACAACACCATCAATTCATATTTGTCTTTATTCTTTTCTTTCAATTATCCTGTTTTTTTGTCTTGAATGGCATCGATTAGAATATGTGTGAATGTGTATGTGTAGCCTCGTTGTTTCGAATGCACAATGAAGTCAACGCCCGCAAACGAGTTGTCTCAAGGAGCTATTCCGTCATCATGCATACATACACATACATTCACTAGATGCGACTACACACTACTTTATGGTGTTTTCTTGCGTCTGCGTTTTCTCTCTTATTCTCATCTTTCTTGTTCTGCAACTTGGTAGTTATAAAAGCATCACATTAGTAAGACTAGCGATGACGATGACAACGACAACGACGATGTCGACTGCTGTTGAATAGTGACATTGTATTTCTATCAAATCTTGTGCACTCATCGAAGAAGAGTTGTATGATATATTATATCATTTGTTAAGTTAGAATAGACTATCGACGTATGTATTTCTCTCTCTCTCTATCGCTCTCATGTGTTTTTTTTATTCGATTCATTGAGTATTATCTTTTGCGTTAAGTAATAATCTTTTTTCATGTCTCAATGGGCGGATTGAGGAAAATAGAATTGATCGATCTTATTTTTATGTTGAGTTCTATAGTATTTCAAGGATGATTGAAATCTGGAAAAGAATGAAGAAATATAAATGAGAAGTAAAGATTGTCTAGCATATTGATCGAGTGTTCGTTCGTTGATGATGTCTTTCTTTCTCGGTTTTTTTCCTATCTCTCTAATTAGTAACGAGATGCAGATTCGATCTTCTTATATGCGCGACTGACTAAATATATCTGTCTGTTGTGCGAATGCAAACAAGTCATATTATCCAGCTAGCAAAAAAAAAGAATAAGAAGAGAAAAGACGGTATAAATACTCTGACTTAGATATAACGAATAAACATTGATCTTGGTGATAAAGATAGGATTGGCAATGTTTTATCTTCTTAATAGCTTATGTCATTTCATGTTCATTTCTTCATAAGAAAAATAGTCTATCTATTCACTTTTCGAAAATGTTTGAAAGCATGTTGCTCTAGTCTCATGTGAGCAACAACTGTTGATATTTACTTGACATACATTTAATGCTGCCGTCATTCCCAATTGGTCTTAGCAAGAATATAGTCAGATGTGAAGACAGATAAAGAACAAAGAAATTATTTTGTTTAGGATATAACGATCAATGAAGAAGAAAATTGCACATTATCATTAACAATTCCATTGTTTGTCATATGATCTTTTGTATCTAGATACATTTTTTAGATTATTTAGTCTATTTCATTTATTTTAATAGTATTGGTTCGTCAACATCACATTAAATCTATCATCACCATCAACAACATTCCCTTGTGAAAAAACAGTGAGAATGGTGACAATTTCCGTTTTTTTTTCTGTTTCCTTTTCTTACCTTTAGATTTCTTTGGGTTTTTTTTTTCTTATTTTTTTAGTAATGACTACCTATGTACTATCCTATAGTTAACATGAAACTAAAAAAGGATATATATAAAGGTTATTAGGGAAAAAAAATACGAACGATGATAGTGATGATAATAATAGCTAATTCTAGTCTTTTTTTATATGTATGCATTCCGATGAAATCTCTATTCTCGTCTGTCGACATATAATCATCACACTACTCCTACTACTACGAAAAAAGTACTAGCACTATAAAACAAGATAAGGAGAGAAAAAAAACAAAATCTTGCGAACGATTTACGCGCTTCTCGTCATCATCTTCATTATTGAATGATGGGATAAGATCGATCAAAGAAAATCAAGACGAACACATCCCCTATAAGCAACTAGCGAACGGTATCGGTAGCACTTGCTTTTTAGTTAGTGTCAGCGCCTGTGGGAACTGTAGAAAGAGAGAAAGACAGAGACTGAGAGATGGAGAAAAGAAAAACGAAGAACACAAAGAATTTCATTAGAACGACAAGGCGTAAGATGCGCACTATGTGTGGGGTCGCAAGCGAGCATAAGGAAAGTCGTTGTGTTGTTCGCATGCTTACACGCGTTGATGATTATAGGGCGACGACGATCCGAAAACAAATCAAATGTAGCTATTATTTACAGCGTTTCTATCGTTGAGTTTCGCTCGTTCGTTTTAGACGGGCTCACATATAAGACACGCTGTCTTATGTTAGAAGAGAATCTTGACTAATACCACTCCTCTTTCTCAATTTCTATTCAGGATCATATAAATAAGTTCTCTTAGTTTGTTTCCTTTTCTTCTTATTTCTTTTTTTTTTTGCTTCATTTCTATTGTTCTTATTCTATTCAGGACAGAATATTATAAAGTCAAAAGAAATAAGAACTATCGAAATTTGTTGTCTTGTTTTTTCTTTTTTTTATTTTGATTCTTTTGTTTATATTTCAATCATTTTTTTTAGCATATTTAAATATGCATATGAGCGTCTAGTTCATAGATATTTTTGTGCCTGCGTGGCTATTTTATTTTTATTTTTTATTATTGCTATTATTACTAATTGACAATATTTACATGTCGCGAGCTATACAACGACTTATGAAAGATTATCGTAAGGCGGAACTGTTAGTGGGACGTTCATCTAATGAACCATTTGCTGATTTTGCTAATACTTCTTCATTTACAACACAAACATATGCACAACAAATGGCGCAATTAAGACGAGATCCAGAATTAACACAAGATGAAAAAAAATATCTTGTTGCAGTTGAACGTAAGAATGCAATTTTCTTCTGTTATTATATCGAAGAGTTCATTTTTTTTATGATGCGTAATCAAAACGCTACTTAGTAGGAAAAACATGCCAACCTTTTCCTTTTCTCCCTCACACTCTCTCTTTTTCTGTTTTTCTGCAGCTTTTCTTTTTTATCAAAAAAAAAACGAATCTATTTATTATTAATCATTAAAAGATAGACAAGCTTGTCCTTCTTTTTTCTATTTTTTTTGGTTTGCATCTATTTTGACTTGATACATGAAGAAATTTATATACGACAAGAAATTTTTCAAGTATCCTTGTTAATTTACATTTAAATCTACGGTTAATTAAAAAAAAAATGACGTTATTTGACAAATCTTCCTTTCTAAATCCAAGTGAATCAAATTTTCAAAAAAAAAAAACAAAGCAAATCATCTACATATAATCATAAATGAAAATTTTTAAATTAATTTTATATAGATGAAAGAAAAAAAGAAAACGTTCTCATTCAACTAGAATAGAATTATCACTTTGAAGATGTTCTCAAAATATAATGTCTAGTTTTAGTTATTATTTATCCAATATAAGTTCGGAAGTGCCTTAAGGCAAGGAAATCTTATCCATGAAAATCGTATTAAAAAGAAAGATGTTTACAGATATAAAGTCATCTGAAAAGCAATTTTTAGAAAAGAAAAAAAATCTGATAGTGATAAATAGTTATTTTATCCCAAATAAAATTTTGACCGCAACGGACACAATATCTGCTGCTAAGAATATAATTTTCTGTTTTCCAATATTTTAAGCAAATGAAACAATTATTGTTATATCCATTTGTATAGGTGGAGATATGGCAACAACTCGTAGATATCTTGATATGGTATCAAAGACAACATTAACATTAGTCAATACTGACGTGCCAGTCACACCAATCAATATCAATTGTCTAGACCCGTTAGGTCGAAGTGCACTTCTAATAGGTTTTTATATTAAAAGCAATTTTTTTTGTTCTATTTTACGTCTTCTTTTTGTTTAATTAGCAATTGAATATGAGAATATTGAAATGATCGAATTATTACTTAATTATAATGTTGATACAGGTGAAGCATTACTTCGTGCTATAGATGAAGAATTTGTTGAAGGTGAAATAGATAATCAAATGAATAAATATATCTTCTTTTTTTGTTTTGAATTATCTATTTATTTGGATAGCTGTCGAACTTCTTCTTCAACATGAGGATCTTAAACAACAGCAACAACAACTAAAGAATAGTATTGATGATGATAACAACAAAGTAAGTTGTCTTCATTTAAATAATGGTATGCATCAGTTGCGCCTGTCTTTCCCATCTGTCATGTGTTTTATACTGACACAAAGAAAAAATGACAACAGAAAAAAAATAGATCTGCCTCTACTTAATTTACTTATTATATATTTGACATTGAAAGATATCATTAACAACGTATTTAGATAGAATAAGATAAGATGTTTACGCATGTTATGTATTCAAATACTTGACAATGTCCTAAAAGTCAACGTTAAAAACATGTCTATCTTAAAAACAATTTATTAATTATAGATTTTAGTATATTGCCAATCAAATAAAACATATAATTGATTTAATCGAATCGAAAGAAAAAAAAAGAAATCTTTCTCGTTATGAAAATATTATTTATATAAATCTATATTTTTATTTATCTCAGAAAGATATTTTTTGTTTTGTTAAGAAAATATACACGAAACAAATCTATTTAATCAATAAACGAAAGAAAATGAATTAGATATTTGATCTATATTTATATATATATATACATATATTGTTTCTGTATTCTATTTATTTATTCAATCGTAATATAGTGCCCAAATAATACTGCAATAAATGATAAATCGAATGAATTATTCACATTGGCTCAAGTTGAATTAAACAAAGAGAAAAACGAACAACAACAATCACATGATGTTTCAAATAAAGTAAGATTTACGCTTTTGTATGTGTTTATTAGTTTTGTTTTTAAATATCTGCGTGTGTGTATAAAATAAACAAATGACATATATATATCCCTATACATATGCAAAAATAGTTAAAAGCGGCTTGGTCTTACTTCCATATATCAAAATCAAATGTATCCTCGAAACATGGTGATGGTGATGAAATTATTACGACTACTACTACTCCGAGTTATGAGGTGGGTTTTTGTGTTATTGCATATATAACAAGGAATGAAACTCAACAATTACAACCTGCCTTCTCTAAACCTTCTTTAAACCATACCTTATTAGTTATTCACTGCTTGGAAAAATTTCGAGAAAAATTTATATTATTACTTAGGAAAAGATCATATATGTTTATTAAAATTAATAGTTATTTATTTAGTTTAAAGATCAGTTCTTTATTGCATTTATTATATATATATGTATATTTGTTTACAGCATGCAAATCTTTCGATTTATTATTATTATTATTTTATTGTGTATATAGAAATCTTACCGTTTTCTATATCTTTTATGTTTCAATTTTCCTCGTCTTCTTCTTCTTCTTCTTCTGCTTCGAATTCTTATTTTGTTTTTAGAATCCAAAATCTAAATGGTCATTTATCCTACAGGCAGTACGGAAAAAAGAGCAATCGGTAGGCGTCATCGCCATATACAAAAAGCGCGAGAAATAAATTTCGTTATCTTCTCCTTTTCTACGCTCTTGACGTGCATGAATGGATTAAATCATTTTATAATAACCGTTGTTACTGCTAAAACACATACACGCACACACATATGCACATGCTCTTTACTCTTTAAATTTCACACATATTCACTTATTGTCTCTAAATGTGCAACTTCACATATGCTATTTTTATATTTGTTGTTGCCTTTTTTTTTTTTTTTAATGATATTTACTTCAAGCTTTAGTAAGAAACTTAATGGGTTGTTATTCTTGAAACAACAAAAATGGACCCAGTTTTTAATGCAATTCAAGTATAAAAATATTTCGAAGAGCGTGTGGTTTATGTGCGTGCGTGGATGAGTGTGTTTGTGTGTGTGTATTTCGAGTATTTAGTTTCCTTTTTAATTTTAATTTCAAGTAAGCACGATAATAATAAGCTATGTTCATGTTAATAAATCCTATAGAGATGCCAGAAAAGTACCTAGTAGATAATTAATAACGAATAATTAGCATTCATTGCGTTAACGTAGCTTATTTCTAAGTAAAACTCGTCAGCAATGGTTGTATGTTTGTCCGTATGGTGTGTTATAATAATTAAATAATTCATAGAAAAATTTATATTGATAGATTTATTTAAATTAAAACTTGTTTATTCATTTATGTATGCTTTTTGTTTTCTAGGTAACCGAACAACTGAATCTAAGTACATCTCGTTCTTATACACCGGATATAACACCTGTTATATTGGCTGCACATCGAGATAATTATGAAATTGTTAAAATTCTCCTTGAAAGAGGTATAAAGAAAGATTCTTTTATTGTTAAATTACAGAAATTAGATTGAAAATGATTCAAGAGTAATGCTTGTAAATGTTGCAAAAAAAAATTCTTTATTCATTGATTCTTTATCTTGTCGCATAGAAACAGGATGGAATAATTTGAGTCTATCCTATGGGATTTCCTTCTTTTTCTTTGTTTTTATGAAAAAAAAAATGCCAGTTCTATCTGATGACATATGTACTCAAGATACTTTTATAGATGTGGTGAATAATAGAATTTATTATAATCTGATCGTTAACTTCTTGTATCAATAGAATTACTTTTGATTTTTTTGCTTCAGGTTTTCCATTTAACAGAAAAAAATTTAATTATTTTTATAGAAATTTACATAATGAAAAATAATCATCGATTGTATGCAATGTTGCATGTTATAAACTCATTTTAAATTTTTTCACATTTTCCTTCCATAATTGTTGACAATATGTCTGAAATGTTATGATCATAAGGATTCTTGATCATTTGTACCTCAAAATAATTTTCAACATATTTGTTTTTTGTAGAATTTAATTTAGAGAATAATAAGAGATAGAGAGAAAATTCTGATGGTTTGTACTAATCTTTAACTTTTTACCTTCCACAGCAGTTCTAGAAGAGACATTAATAAAATAACTTTATAAATAGAATATTAGTCTGTCTAATATACTAATGATGTGGTCTGATCCACCGAGTATTCATATTTTTGTGTAGGGTCGTTTGATTGATCAAACGACCGCATGATAATGACAAGAGAATTAATGACATACTAGGCCTTGCTTGTTTTTTCTTTTGATCCCATCATTGAGTAGACAAAAACAACATCAGTTTCATGCTGTTGTAGTAATAGATAAAAGAAAGGAGTGAACCGATAAACATTAAACCAAAAAAAAAATACATGTTTTTTTGATATATCTTGTTAGACAAACATCTTATCGGTTTTGAGTCATTTTATAATTTCTAATTTTTTAATAATTATTGATCTTGTAGGTCTGATATGTCAAAGCCAAAGCAATGAAAAAAATAAACTTTTCACCAGTTAATAGCTTATGAAGTTCACTACAAAAACTGTTCTTGTCGTTTTCAAATCGTATGCTTCCTTTAGTTTCTGTAACCGTTCTACAAATAATCATTCTAGTGACCAACAAAGGGTAAAATGTTAATAATCATAGAATTCAACGGAGTATGAAACAATTTTTCAGTGACCCTTAGCAATCTGAAAAATTAGGTGAAATTATGAAGAGTTAAGAGTTCATGGATGGAAAATGTATTAGAGAAGTTAATGTTTTACCCAGACTTTCTCTTCCTGAAGAACCATTTAGAAGTTGCCGGCGAGGGCGAACACCTATTTTTGGAAGCACAAACACATAGTTCATAGTACAATAGCTACAAACTCCGGGAGGGCCATCCTTTTAGCTTTCACGCTAGATAAGTCAATGGGAGAAGTACTATCATTACTTTTTAATACTTGCAGATATACGGTTAAAATATGTTGAGAAAAATATCAGATCTTGAATCTTGACGAAGTCCCATAAATCCAATAGGATCTAATAAAGCTCCGATGAATTTACTCTAGTATTCATAAGAGTTCAAGAAGATCAAACGGAAACTCATAGAAGAAAACTCCGATGATAGGATAAGGAAATCATGAAAATCAATTTATAGCTTGAAAAAATCTTTATACTAGACAAATTGTTCTATAGGATAGGATGAAATAAATCAATAAGTCACATGCAATAATTTTTTCGTTCTATTCTAACTCCTGTTTCGAAATCAAAATCCTACCGACTTCAATTCTTCGAATTAAATCATCCTATGGAATGGATCGATTTCAGTCGGATTAGCAGACCTTTTTTTATATAAATTTGATGTCTACCACAAAAGATTAAAAAAAACTAGATTTTTTTTATTTTCATAGGTGAAAAAGTAACTGAACCTCATGATGTTCGTTGTGATTGTGAAAGTTGTCTTGTATATAATAAAGAAGATAGTTTAAGACATTCACGATCACGTATAAATGCATATAAAGCATTATCATCACCAAGTTATATATCATTATCAAGTCGTGATCCAATAATGACAGCATTTGATTTAAATCGTGAATTAAAACGTTTATCACGTATTGAAAATGAATTTAAACAAGAATATGAAGAATTAGCACAACAATGTCAAGATTATAGTGCTGCTTTATTAGCTGAAACACGTTCATCAAAAGAATTAGAAATTATTTTAAATTATGATTCTGAAAATCCACCGGTGCTTTCCGAAACAAAAGAAAAGATGACATTAGCAAGATTAAAATTAGCTATACGTTATAAACAAAAGAAAGTAAAAATAATTTTAGTTGAAAAAAAAGAAAAAGAAATTCACATGTGAAAATTGTTTTTGTTTAAGTTTGTTTCACATTCACATTGTCAACAATTACTTGCTTCTCTGTGGTATGAAGGTCTGCCTGGCTTTCGGCGTCGTCATTCGGTGATTAAACTTTTAATAACAGCTATTGTTGGTTTACTTTGTCCAATATTATCAATTGCTTATTTATTAACGCCAAGAAGTAGCCTTGGCCGAATTATGCGACAACCATTTATTAAATTTATTTGTCATTCAGTTTCATATATTTTCTTTCTTAGTATGTTATTTATATACAGGGGTGTAACTTAGAGAAGATATGATGCAATCCCCACATCTCTTGCTTTTGAAAATTATCTAAGCAATGCATTTTTTGTTTGGGATTCTGTTCCCGTGCCTCCATTACTAAGTTACGCTTCCGTTTATGCAGATAGTGAAGTCATTTTCTTTTTTTGTTTTTAGTTTTACTTTTTGTTGTTTCATTACGAATTGATTTTGGAAAATTATTGTCAGGTATTGAAGAAGAAACTAATGAAAGACGTGGTCCACCACCAAATCCAGTTGAACTAGCTGTACGATCTAGAGCATCATCATTCTTCTTTTTCTTTATGTATTTATAATTTTAGATCATGATTTATGTCGCTGGATTTATTTGGGCAGAAATAAAACAACTGTATCAAGAAGGACTTCATCAATATATGGTAAAAGAGAGAGAGAGAATTCTGTTTCAAATTATGTTATGTTATTATTGTATATATTATAGGCGGACACTTGGAATTTACTGGATTGGATAACTAATTGTCTTTATGTTGCAACAATAGTTCTTCGTGTTATGGCATATATTAAGGTAAGATGATAATAAAAAAACATTAAAAAAAATGATATTTTTGATCAAGTTAAGGATACTCCTTTCTTTTAATGATTTCTAGTTAGCGAAGATGGAAAAAACAATCCGTATGAAATTTTTACCACAGATAAAAGTTGGACCGGAGTCGTCAATGGACCCAATGTGATGCTATAGATAAACAGGATTTTTCTGAAGAAAACCGTAAAAGTTTTATTTAAAATTTTTTTCCTCGGACACATATCTCCTTATTGTAGATTCTCTGTTTGTGGTAAAATTCTCATGCAGACCCGTTGTATCCTCTTCTAAAACCAGAAATAGCCAAAAAATAGGGAAAGATACCCTTATAAGATACTTTTTTGATATAACCAGATCTTACGAACAGGCGTCTCCAAGTGTCAAATCACTTTTTGATCGAGATGATTTTCATTTCATGAGTACTAGTTAGTAATATAAAACTCTAGAATCGTTTGGTTTTTCAGGTCTTCATTCTTCAGATATCAAAATTTTGTTGGATTTCATCAATACAAAACTATAGTCCGCTCAGGTCACATGAAAAATCGACTTTCGTTTATATACTTACATCTTCAGAGAAGAAATACTAGTTGCACAATTAGCTAGTCTCATTTAGAACTTTGTTCGCGCAAAGTTTGAAGTTAAAAGCTAATTTTTCATGTGAGCATAGCTTTTTGTTGAAAACCAGTAGAATTTCTATATCTCGATTAAAGCGATTTAATATCAATAGAAGTTTTCTCATTAATGAGATTTGTAATAACAATTATTGTTTTCATATAGGTAAATCGAGAAGAACGTGATTTACATGGAAAATTCGTAGCTGATCAGGTTGCACATGCATCATCAAATGTTCATAATTCTCCTCATCATCATAATTTAACATCGGATCCAGTTAGTATTTCAACAGGTCATAATGTTCGACGACGAGATTGGAATGCATGGGATCCAACATTAATATCTGAAGGAATATTTGCTGCAGCTAATATATTTAGTTCACTTAAACTTGTTTATATATTTACAATAAATCCGCATTTAGGACCATTACAAATATCATTAGGACGTATGGTACATGATATATTAAAATTTAGTGTACTTATTTTACTTGTGGCATTTGCATTTGCATGTGGTCTTAATCAATTATTTTGGTATTATGCACGAATGAAAAAAAGTGAATGTGAACATGATTCAGGTCTTGATGAATATTGTGCAAAAGATATACATAAACATTTTTCTAAGTAATGTATTATTTGATTAATTTATAAATAAATTCATTGTTTGTTTTTCTATTTAGTCTTTTTGAATCTTTACAAACACTTTTTTGGGGTACATTTGGTCTTATTGATTTACAAACATTTCAAATCTATAAAAAACATACATTTACTATGTTTATTGGTTTAACTATGTATGGTGTTTATTCATCAATAATGATTATTGTTCTTCTTAATATGCTTATTGCTATGATGAGTAATTCATATCAATATATAGCTGTATGTATTATTTGAAAATTATTTTTCTTCAGAAAAAAAAAACAATTTATCTATGTATATTTAGAATTCAACAGATACTGAATGGAAATTTGCAAGGTTTGAAAAACGATTTATTCTTATAGGAAAAAAAAGTAAATCTCATACATATTTTGTTTTAGAGCTAAACTTTGGACAAGTTATTTTGAAGATGGTGGGACTTTACCACCACCATTTAATATAATTCCAAGTCCGAAATCAACTTTTTATGTTTGTCGATACATATATCGCCGAGTATTTGGTTGTTCAAAAAAACAATTAAGAAATCGATGGCAAAGTATTAAAGTAAGCATTGTTGTTTTTTTTTTTTAATAAGTTTTCATGAATTTAATTATTATTCATAAGAGAATACTAACCCTAAAATATGATGAATTTGTAATGAGCTTACAAGGGAATTTCTCTAAATGTCAAATTGTTTTTCGATCGAGAGGACGTTTATTTGATTAGTACTAGTGAGTAATAGAAAAGTCTAGAATGATTTGATTTCTTCGAGCTTTCATTCTTGAGATATCAAAATATTACTGAGTTTTTCAACAAAAAAGCTATAGGTCCCAATCGACTTTGAACTTCAAATTTTGTTTGTGCAAAATTTGATGTCAAAAGTCAATTCTTTATATGACTGCAGCTTTTTATTGAAAAACTCAGTCAAATTTTGATATATGAAGGACGAAGGTCTGGAGAATCAAATTATTCTAGATTTTTCCATTGTTCATTAGCACTCCTGAAATGAACATTGTCTCGGTGAAAAATTGATTTGACACCTGGAAGAAATTTTCTCATTAGTTAGAAATTGAGTAAAAATTAATATGCAGATGTTTATCGTTGCTTTTTGAAGAATTGAAAGTTAGATAGAAATATAATTGAACGATTAAGCGAGAAAATTACAAGGTTGATACAGAGATAATGATTGGGGGAGGTGCGGAATCAAAAAATAAAAATGTACTACTATCATAACCAAGAATTGCACTTAAATTTTCTAGGACTTTTAGCGAATTATGTTATAAATAGACATGCATCCGAAATCGAATTGTGACTTGGTGTGTTCGAAAACCATTCAACTAATTCAGACAGTGTCAGGCATTTGGATAATTGCTTGAGCGTTGCTTGAGATGTATATGCAATCATGAAGGTGACTTTATGTTCAAATTCAAGTTCGAATATTTCCGAGTATTATCGACATTTTTTATATGTCTTTAAGCCTTTAATTTTTGGATCATTCATTCCACTTTGTGCAGATCTCAAGATAGGAGTAAATAAAAAAAAATGATAGTCATTGACTGAATTAAAGACTTATTTTTAGATTTAATGTGAATAAATTCTAACGTACTTTTTCTGTACGTCAAAAGCAGATGTCACAGGACAATGACCAAGATAAAAATTAAGAAAACTTGGTCCTGCACATCTTTCATAATGATACATCTTATATTTTAATTGAATGTAGAATTCATTTCAGTAGTTATTTTTCATATTTAATTTGAAAATTTTGTGAAACATAAAAAATCTTTTGTTTTTTATAATTTTTTAGAAAATTCTTGTTAAAATCAATGAACGTGAAATCAAATACCAAACTGTAATACGTGAATTAGTTAAACGATATATAATGAAACGACAACAAAAAGATCAAACTGAAGGTGTAACAGAAGATGATTTAAATGAAATAAAACAAGATGTATCAGCATTTCGGTAACAAAAGAACTTATTTCTCATTCTTTTTATTTCTCTTTTAATTAAATTAAATTAATTTTTAGTTTTGAACTATTAGAAATTTTGAGTATTAATGGATTTAAAGTTCAATCATTAAAGAAAAATCCAGGTGAGTAGACATTTTTTTATTGATCATATTAAAAAACAAAATAATTAATAAACATAGACACAGGCAAATTCGAACCAGTTGAGGAATCCAAAAGATGTGAGAAAAATAAATTCGTTTGAATTTTTTTTTGCTGTGATTGCATGTGTTTGAAATATTTTTCTTTTTTATCGTTAAAAATCTTTTCTTTTCTTAATTGATTTTTTTAAAATATTTTTCTTTAGCTGCACGTGTTGGTCGAAAACGTGGCAAAATGAATTTAGAAAAAACTATGAATAAAAATATGTTTAATATGTCATCAGCTATACGTAATGCAAATCCGGTAGCACCAACTGATCCTATAAAAACTGATCATAATGAACCTCATGATTCACCATTGTCAACACCACTTTCATCAACATTCTTAACTCCAAAACAAAAACTAGCAACACAATTTAAACGTGCTTTAACAATAATTACACAACAAAATGATCAACTAATCGATCCATCATCGACTTCATCATTACCACCGCAAACAACAAGTACGGAGAAACTTTTCGATACAACAATTTTAACACCTTTAACCGAAGAGTCAAAAAAAAAGAAAGATAATCTTGATAATTTTGGTCAAATGTCATCATCGACGATAAGAACACCAAAATCACAATCATTTATATACAATAAATCTCAACCAATATGTTCCTCAACAAATGAAATTTCAACTCGTAATAAAAATGATTCAAATAGTCCATCATCGGCTACTATACTTGCAATGGACTCACCTATTATACGACCAAATCATCCAAATAGTCCATCAGCACGTTTAGTTAAACAAAGTTTACAACAAATACATGCATCAATTTTACAAACTATGCATCAACATAATCCATTATCGGCACCTACAACATCATCATCGGCAACCTTAAGTCCAATACTAACATCATCATCAACGGCGGGCACAGGTGAAGTGGCCATTTTGGAAACTATATTGTAATCTTATTATATCAGAGTCCCTATTTTGTTTACACACATATCATATACATTGCACTATGCTATTATATGTATACACACACATACACATGCACATTCTTCAGCACGCCTTCCGTATTTTATCGTCGTTCGCCGATATTCTTTTCTGCATAAATATTCGATATGTAAGTCTTTATGTATATATTATATTTAGAAAAAAAAACAAATATTACAATTAATAGAAAGATTTATTAATAAAAAAGTACGATGAAACTATGTAGATATTGAGAAATTTCATATTTAAAATTTACCTAGTCTTCTATTTCAAGTTGTACTTCAGTTTTTTTTTCTCCCTCAAATTTGCTGGGAAAATTTCAAGGTATATCGATTTAAATCATGTAGTAAGAGTACTAAATATGGTTATTTGAAAAAGATTTTATTCCCTTTTTTTTTTAATTTCAGGATACTATCGTTTATTACGCGAAGCTCGTGCACCAATGGCATCACCTGATCCTCTGTCGATAACATCCGAAGAGGGTTCAAATACGCCCGATTTAGAAATCTTATAATTTAGATCCAATAATAAAGCGACGATTGTTTTATGTGATATATTTTTCATTTCCTTTTCTTTTCTCTTATTAACAAAAGTACATGTTGGTTTTATGCAGTAGCAACACATGATGCCTCTATTTCTCTTACTATGTGTCTTGTGTGTGTGTGTGTATATGTGTGCTGTGTCACTTTGTGAGTCGCCCATTATCAGATAATGTATCTAGTATTATAAGCATAGATTCAATATACATCTTGTGTGTTTCGTTCTTTCCTTTGTTTTGGATCTGTTTGTAAAGGGCTTTTTTTTCTTGAAAACAAAAAGAATTATTTTCAAAAATATGTTTATATAAAGTAATTTGAAATCTAATGATTTAATAAGTGTAGTCATGTTAAGAAAACGAATTTTTATTGATTTAATAACAATAATAACACGAAGATAAATATACCTATTTCTGAATTTTTAAAACGTTAATAAATTAAATTTTTATTGAAATAGGCTTGAACGAGTGAATTTTTTCTCATTGAATATGACAAAGATAAAAATGAAATTTGATTGAAGGAATTTGGCAGTATTCAATGTATGTATTTTCAGAAATTTGAGATGAATTACATAGTTTATTTGAGTAATATAAGTCAATTGATATTGTTGATTGATATAAAAATAAATAAATTCTTATTATTTTGATATAAATATTAGAAAAGCTGATGTAAATATATGCTTTCATCGTTTATGAAACAAAAAGTAATTGAAACGGCATAGAGGTAATATTCATGGAACTCCTTTCCAATATTTCTGAAAAACATCTCATGAGCAATATTAGAGACTTTCAGGTTAGATAATAGATCTCGATGACTAGAGCAACACTTATTATATACTTCAAATTTTCTAAAACTCTCTTCCAACTATGAAATATTCGGATTTCAAAGGCTAAAGATCGTTCCGCTTTTTCAGATATTAAACACTGTTTGGGGTGCCCCGTTTTTTGATTTTTTTTAATTTCCTTTGATTTAAATAAAAAGATCAAAATACGGAGCGCCTACTTCCAAAAATCAACAATGCAATATTTTTCAGAGCCAAGAAAAACGTAGGCTCTTCAAACAGCGTCCAGTACTTGTAAAAAAAAGAGTTTCAGCTGGATTGAACGTACTCTGTTGGAGAAATGAAGGCGATTCTGCACTTTATTTGTGTGAAATTGATTTCGAGAAAAATGAAAAATAAATGATCCTTTGTATATCAGGACTTTTTCTTTCTTCAGCAAAAGTGATCGAAAACTGGCCATGTTCAACGGTGTTAGAGATCCATGGCCTGTACTATCGGCACTCTTAGAAATTATCATTAGGAGAGTTTTGCATACAAACAATAATTCTAACGCGAGTTTTTCTGCTAGAGATTTCGAGAGCTGAGTTGAATAAAAGTATAAACGAATAACAAAGAGCACATTTGACAGAGGACATTTCGAAGCAATATTAGCAATCAAAAGTAAAAAATCGAAAAAATTTGATTTCAACATCCAAAAACGGGGAGAACCTTAAATTATCTTTCATTGACTGATTGATGTATATTTATTGTCAGACAAGAATGTTAAATTTCTTTCTATTATTTATTTCGAAAGAATCTTGAATATAAATCTAATTGAACATGCGAAATATTTTATTTCATTATCTGTACGATGAAATGTGTTACTGTCTGTCAAAAGAAATATGAAATAAAAGTTAAAAATTGATATACAATGTATCTCAATTGAATTTGTTCTCTTTGTATTTCTTACTTTAGACTATTATAGTTTGCTTGTTTTTCGATAATGGGAATATATAGCAAAAAAGTATAGACTTCGCTGTCTCCTATGATATACTGATCATAAATAACAAATAAAAATTAAAAACAAACAACAAAAATATATCAGAAAAAAATATAGTATTTTTTTTAGTACAATCTGTAATGAGAGAGTAAATAGGATTCTTTTCTTTTCGTTGTTTTTGTACATTTGTCTATATCTACACTAAACGAATATCGCATATACCATAAAAAAATTTTACCATTAGACAATCCAACTTGACATTCATTGAAGGAAGCCGTTCGAAGCCATTATTCAATCACAACAACAGTCTTTCGCTACTATATTTTCCTAAACGTTTTATTCATGATCGACAGAGAAAATCATCAGTGCATATGGCAAATACGCTTTTATCTATGAAACTCATGTCTATTATGACTAACGCTCCATATAAATAAATATTTTCTTTCATATAGTTCAGATAAAATGTATATTATAATGAAAAACAAATACTATGTTTTTTTCTGATGTATTTTTTGTGTTGTTCGATTTCTATTTGCTTTTTAAGATTAATATATCATGAGATGTAGTGAAGTCTGTACTTTCTTGCTATATACCCATGATTGAAAAAAGCAAACTATAATAGTCTACAGTAAGAAATACAAAAGGGACAAAATTCAATTGAAATGCACTGTAATATATACGTCATACCATATTGTGGGATAAGCAGTTGCCAATTATTACTTTACAAATATAGCATAAGGCATAGACGCATATGTAAACCGACAAAGCTATATGTAGCTTACTGATACATAATAATTATATAAAAACATGTATGTTGATTGATATCTGTTGATCATTGTTATTTAGAATTTTCCATTGTTCGAAGTTTCTATAAGGTTTAGCTAATTTATTTGTACATACCAATACGATTCACTGAATTGAAAAAAGAGTTTTGAATACTTGTTTAATTCTAGACAATTTATTTCTCAAAACTTTTCAATATATTATTATCGATAGAACAATATATATTCGAGCAGTGAAATACTTACACAACTTTTCTTTTAATAAGATAAGGTTTACGAAGAGGACGAATACGTATCAAAATTTCCAAAGAAAAAATAACCAAGTGTCAGTATACAAAATTTTGAAAAATTACTATTTCAAAGAGTCAATACCTTGAATCCTATTTTCTCTGTAATGTAACATTGATACGACACGAACTTTTAACATTTATCTATGTTTCTCATTTATCTCTCTATAAATTTAATCTTCTTTTGTTCACTTATTATTTCATGCTAATTTATTATATACTAGACATGTAACAATCTCATTCGAATGAAAAACTTACAATATCATTTGTCATAAGAATTAATGTCATCTCTTAATTGACAGTTATATCTATATAAAAATAAATGAATCCACTACGAAAATAGATTATTAAATGATGTAAGAGTATGTTTTGTACATTGATGATAAACTCATTGACTCGAGTTGTTTTTTTTAACTGTAATAAAATAAATCTCAGTAAACTTCTAGTTAGAAGAATTATTTCTGTTAATTAAAACAAAAAATTTATTTTCTTAATAATTTTCATAAAATATTTCTATATTGTTGCTTGTATTGTCATGAATTTCTTCAATAAATTATTCATATTGCTTTCGAATTATTGCATTTATATTATACATGACAAACTGTCCAAGTTTCCTTTGTTTGATATTTTCCTTTTTTTGAACATATTTTTCATACCAAATCAAATAATTACAATAGATAATTATTAGTACATTTAATACTCAATAAAACATGAACAAACAAATGAAACAAACATTTGTAAAATGACAAATGTACGTATAACATTTATATTTAAGAGAGACGAAGAAGAAATGCAAGTATTTCTAATTGTGATTCTTGTTTATTATTGTTACTAACGTTTATAATCCAAATTATTGTATGGTTGAAACATATCTATTAAAAAAAACATTGTATTATTTATTGAAATCAATCTAATGCCATTTATGATTTTTTACCTTGTAATGTTTCGTCATAGTCTTCATTCGATTGATCAATATCACGACGCCAATTTTTTAAATGTGTCATTGTGTCGTAGTATTGTTTCATCTTGAATTTTAATAAATAAATTTTCAGTAATAAAAAAGAAAAAAACAAAATCTTTATCTAATCTTACTCGATTAAAATATCGATCAACAGAATTTTGTGAATAAAATTTTGTAGGACGTTCAGGTGCTAAAATCAATATCACGAAAACAAAAAACACATCGATTTTCTATTAATGTAAACATTTAAATCAATTGAATACATACTTGGTAATTCATTAAATAATGGATAAGAATTACATTTCGATAAAATAATTAAAAGTACATTTACAATAATACTTAAAATAATGAAATGATGACTTTGAACCATTTCTATTGTATTAGATGTATTAGTACGATGTTTATCAAATTTTTCTTTATTTAATATATATATATCTATAATTGAAATAATTTTATTTTCTCGTTTCTTCTCGACAAGCAGATACAGTTAACGCTGATTGATTATTTAACACAGATAACTGTTATAGTCTGCCTGGCATTTCCATCCGCTTATTTAAACATCTTACATCCTGTCTAAATGAAGCTTAGAATAGAAGAGACATTGTATATTAGATAAAACAACAAAAATTGTCAAAACTGACAAACTAACTATGATGTCAATTCCATACTTTGACAAATACATAGAGCAGATAGTTATGTTAATTTACTTCAAGAGAAATACTATGATTCACAATTCGAAGAGGCGGAAGTTTATTAATAAACAGAGATATGAAGGGAAAAAAAGAAACAAAGAAAAGAATTATTTTCAACAAGACGATGTTCCTGTAACTAGTATGCTACTTATGAACGACACTTTTATTTGCATGACTTCTATTTTTTCTTCAATCAATCAAATATAGAATAATATTTTCATTAATTTTACGTCATATTAGTCATTTCTGTCCTTGTTAATAAACATGAAATCAAATAATGACATCCTAATGAATATTGTATTGCATCATGTTCTTCAAAGATAAAAGAACTTATGTTAGAAACTGGAATATATCTTCTATAACGTTGAATATAAAGATTGGTTTTCAAAGTGTCAAATATAAATTTACTAATATTCATGTAATAAGAATTAATGAGAGAAGTCTTTCAACTGATAAATTACCTTTGAGGCGAAACTGGATGCATTATATAGAGTCAAATGAACTGTAAATACCCTGAAAAGAGTTCATGCCCTTAGGTTATTACGACAGAAATACTCAATTTTTAGAATATTTTTTAAAAGAATGCTATGGTAGCAGAAAAACAGTTGTTCGAATTTTGACTTGAAAATTTGCACAGAAACATAAAATAGATTTTTTTTTTGAATATTTCACATCTTCTCGCTATTTCTATTGTAAGATACAATTATGATAATAGTGTGTCTTTTACATTTCTCATATATGACGACAAAATTAGTATTCTTATTCAGAATAGAAGCAAATTGAAAGACCTGAAACTATTCTCGTTCAGGTCTGTCTTTTTGAAGAGTTTCAATTCAAAATTCGAAAATCTTGTTTTTTTCACCTCAACATTCATCTCAGAAATACCATAAAAGTGCAGTATCTTCTCAGCAATAATCTATAGGCACGAACTCTTTGCAGGGTATTCATAGCAAATGTGGGTCTACATAATGTACATCGTCTCGACTCAAAAGTAATTTATCAGTTGGAAGACTCTCCTCGTAAGAGAATTTGGAAGTATTATTCTTTGACTTTTCATTATTTAGAAAAGGAAAATATGAATATAATATAAGTTAACACGAAAGAAATTGCTTAAAAGTAACTTTTTAACTTTCTAAATTATTTATTTATTATCAAGATGAATTGAACTCTTCAACATGTGACAGTTTCCGTTTAAGTATCTTAACTGGCTTCAATCATTCAGTTGCCGTCATATAAACCAGAACATGTGACAAGTTCTTCTTACATAATCTGATGTCAATGAATATCTAATTTTATCCTCCTCATTAGTTTCAAATCTGAATCTTCCAGTATAGTGAAATGAAGCTGCTAGAAACTTAATGCTAAGAGAAAATTAACTGTTCAATAATTCATTTCTATATGAAGAGAATGCATCATGACATTTAGTTTACATGAAAAGAGCTAGGTAAATAAATTTTTCTGAATCAATTCCTCTCATTTATTCAACTAGAAGCTGTCATACACTGAATCGAAGTGGCATAGTTATAATTGTATCACAAGACTTGTCATTAGAGATATGGACAAATCTATGTTGAGTAAATAAAGTATTTTTATGTCTGACATAAGCCGCTTTGACTTTGGATTTAGAGTTTTCTATTCTTAAGAAATTGACGACGAAAGATAAATACTAATCTTTATTTTTGTTTCGTCATAATCAAAACATATTATCAAAAATTTATTTTATTTCAATGTTAGTCCTAATGACATGAGAAATAAACATCAAATCTTTTTTTTTTATATTTCTTATTCTCACAGTCAACAAAGTTTTTGTTTAATTCAAGTTCTAAATATCAAAAGAAGAACTAAACTACTGACAACAAAAAAAAATTATAGATCATTTTTATTCTAAACATTAGGCTGAAATTTCTGACAACACAGAATAAGAAAATCAAAATAAACAGATGTTTCAATTTCAGTTTATTAAATGTTCAAAATAGTGCCCATAATATTTATACAAAGTTCCATTCTTTCAAACAATTTGTCAAACGTTTTTTTCTAACTATTCTCAACCAGAACAAGCATGTCACTTGTTGTACAAAATTGGAATTAAAACAAACTGTGACTTATCATCTATGTAGTTTGTTCCCTGTGTACAAGGTGTTAGCATCCAAATTTTTTCATGTCAAAAGGGGTCAAGTTTTTTTCCCAAAAAATTAATAAAACTTGATGTTGTCCAAATGCACACATTTTATAAACACGAAGTCACATTATAAATTCCATTGTACAGAGTTAAGAGTGTTGAAGATTCTTAAGCTTGACCATAAACTTAGAAAAATAAAACAACATTTATTTAGAATAATATTGTTTGGAATTTTTTCAAAAACATTTGTACAACACTTTAAATTTTCTCTTAAGGTACTTTCTGCCATTAGGTTTCTTGATATCATGAGAACTAACTATTGTTGGTTTATTAACAATAATAATGCACACAGAAAATGTAAAGAACTGAACAACTAAATAGATGCTTTGAATAAATTGTGAACGACATCATCTTAAATAACTGTTATTGATATTTTCTCATATTTATGGTGAATACTAAGAAGAAAGTAATTAGATAGTAGAAATATTATTATTAGATCCGATGTATAGCTTACTACATTAATTCTTGAGTCAACATTAAGGAAAAATTATTTGACAAAAAAAACAACAACTTTAGACTCATTTAAAATTGAAGATTTAACATCATCTGACTAATTTATATTGCATAATGAATATCTCTCTCGACCTTATAAACTAATTACTCATTGAAACCAAATAATATACACATTGATACTATACGGATATCTCTCTATATTTATAATTGAATATTAAAAAATTCATAGATATTAAATACGAGACACTGCCTTCTGTCAAAAATGCAGTACTTAATGGGTGTCTATCTTCTATCACTGCAAAGTTATTATTACTCGAAGATTAATATTTCTGTGTCAAGAAATATATATTTGATAGAAAAATTAGTACATATATTTTAATAAGAGGTATGTTTTTTTTCTAATCTTACGGATTGACTGTAAGATAAAAGAGCGCAGAATTGTATTAAGAAATAAATCTCTGTTTCATACTGAAAATAACCTATACAATGAACGAAAAGACTTACACTTTTTTTAACAAGCAAGTCTATCCTCTGTTATCACGAAGTGGCTACTCAAAAAAAGCGCACATGATGAGTGAACAGTAACTTGTTCTTATATCCTTACGTATTCGTAGGATGATAACAATGAAAAAATAGATATATATTTAAAAAAATGCCTTTCTATCCTCAAAAATAGAATATTAAACGCAGTGGTGGATTTGGAAGGGGAGAACGATCGCTTCCCTTCCAAAAGATATATCTTGATTTTTCTCAAATCAGAAAGGCTTAAAAATAAACTAATACTACTTTTAATGAATTTCAAAACACGTTTTATGATCATGATCATCCTCTTCTTCTCTAAAGCGTGCCCATCATAAAAATTCTAAATCCTCCACTGATTAAACGGAGAAAAATGAGCTTACATTACAAAGAAATATGTCTGTTCTTATATTTTCATGGATTGACTATTCCGTGAGAAAAAAATATGACGTTTTCTATAATTATGAGATTACAGAAAGTAGTGTCACAAGTGTTGCGCTGATACTTGTTTTGATAATGCTTATCAAACTCATCTATGGTAATAATTCCTATTTCAGAAATGAAATATTTATCAACTGTTTTATTGCTCATACATATTTTCTTAACAGATCGAAGCATAATCATTTTTATTACAAGTATTTTAAAATTCAATACCAATCTAAATGTCTTTTTTATATTTTGATCAAATACATCCGAAAGTATATATCTGCTTAATTATGCTGAAATGTTTGCTACGAATTGTTAAAGTAAATAGTTAATAAGAGTGAATTTTCAAACGAAAACAAAATCTAGTTTGGTGTGGAAAAAAATTTACATGAAAAATTTTTAGTCCATAGATGCTCAGAAGTTCAAGCTTTTGATAAACAATGATTGGTTTTTTATTAGAATAGCTCTTCAATCACCTTTGTGCATCAATGTAACTAAACTGTACAGGAAAAAAATTTTAAAAAACTTTAAAAAAACTAGAAAAAATCGACAAAAACATGACATTTTGTGCGTTTTCGGAAATATCTAATCAAGACGAATCAAAATCGAATAAAATTCGCTAGTTTATTTGTGAAACATGAAAAATACATAGTTTATTTACAACAGATTCGAGACAATTCTCAATACAATAGTTGTAATCTCTAGTCCTACTCTTATATGCACTATGTAGAAGAACAGAACAACTTGATATGAAGAGTATAGAAAACGAGGATTTCCTTTGTTCAAATCTACAATAGTCGTTTATGATTCATCTCACCTGTTCAGATTACGTTAGTTAACTTGTGCCCAGCATACGTATGATAAACTTATGTCTCCTCACTTGTAATAGTATTACATGGTCACGAAATTTCGCCAAATTTCCAAGAAAAGTTCTAATGCATGCTTGCATTTGTTCATCATTGAGTTGATGAGACACCCAACATCATATTTGGACAATCGTTGATTATTTGTTCTATCGTATTATATTTGTCAGATCGGAAACTCGACGATCAGATCAAGGATTATTATCATAAGTATCTTCTTTTTTTCATGAAAATGCTTTGCTTACCGTGGAACTGCTCTATATGATGGAGAGTTAGATCCCAATGCTATTGTAATTTTCTCGTGAATAGTCTTTGCATCTATTCCTAAAATCTGATGGTCTCAAAATCCCGCAAAAACTTTTGATTTTATCGCGATTATTCAAATAATACTTCTGATGATCCGACTTGGTTGTAGTATGAGGATCTACGACTATGATCGAGTCTCAACACGCATACCACCATCGTTTACCATCGTAATTGTACATGTTTCTTGTGAATGAGGAGAGAGATGGTTTCTTTCTCCTCACCCATCGTAAATAATACTTACTGTTCATTCAAGTGATCAGATGATCTATTGAGGAAATCATTTTAGATGATAAATTGTTTTTAAGTTTAGACTCGAAGTATAAAGTAGAACCCAGCTAGATATGAAAATTTTCAAAAGGAAGAATTCTCTTAGACTTTCCTCCTAACGTTATTGTCATTTTATGAGAATTTTAGACTATGATATAGTTTGTACTAAAAAATCGAATGAAGAGTATTTCGATCTGAACTTTAGCTCAGATGCTGCTCTACTTGTGAATAGAATTTTCTGTAAATTTTACTGGAAGATCATGTCTCCTTCACGATATATTGAATTTCAGATTTTTTGAGAATTCAATACTTCACGATGGAAACACTCTTTTGATCTGACATTTTCAAAGCATTCTAGTCAAAAGTAAACATATGTGTGAGCCAAGTTTAAGATCGAAACGCCATCATTCTATTTGTTGATTCACAGTGTCATAGCCTAAAACTCGCATAAAATGTCTATAATTCTGGAAGGAAGGTTTAATGGCATTCTTCTTTCTGAGGCTTTTGATGTCTCTTTAGTGTCTAGCTAATGCTTAGAGTTTGAACTCAAAATAGATTTATCACTTGAAACGGTTTTTTCATAAATAGAAAACAGTCAAATATATATTTATTTTGATACAATAACACTTATTGATTGACATGAGATAGTTCAAACTTCAATATAGTATTGATTGAATTCATGATTCATTAAGACTTATTATATAAATTGTCATAGACAAGACATTCTACTATTTATTCATATATCATACTCTTTAACGTCGGCTGATTTACAAATTGCCAGCAATGTTACCTACATATCGATCAATTCTATTGTTTTAATATTTTTGCCCACGAACGCGCGCATTTTTTTTTTTTGTTTTGCATATTTCTTACATTATACTCGACCGAAAACAAATAACTAATAACATATATAACATTTTTTTACTTTGCACCAATTTTTTTTTTGTCTTTCATCACTTCCATCAAATATTGCAAAATAAAAAGAATGGTCTATCGTGATCGTCAAGGTTTATCACCAACGACTGATCCAATTCAAATATCAAATAATCGTGATCGTTATTTAGATAATTGTTTTTTATTATGTATTAATCGTAATGATGATACAGACATACCTGAGATTCATCGATTAGAAAATAATAATCTTATACGAGAATTATGTAATAAAAATCCATTAAATCAAATTAAATCACAACAACAAAAATCAAAACTTTATATACAAAATCAACGTGGACCAAAAATTGAAAATTATGATTATGAAAATGATAATGATGATGATGATGATGATGACGATGATGATAATATAATAAGATTATCAAAACAACAAAAAGATCGTGATAATATTTATCGACGAAAACAAAATCCATATGATCGAGATTCTCAATTCATAACAAATCGCTCAAAATATCAACGAGATAATACAATTGATAATTACTATACTAATGATCAATATTCACGATCAGCTAAATATAATTATCATCGTAATGATTATAATATCATGCAACATAGTGATGATGAATTATCTGTATATGAAGTAAGTTTATTATAATTATATTAATATAATTATTTTACTTTAGGTATATGTACCAACAAATACATTAAATCGTTTAGGAGATAAACGAATAAATAATAATATGGTTTTAATTGATTATGAAGATGTATCAATGTTGCGTGACATTCGACAACCAACATCACCTTATGGATATCCGCAACAAGTATGAAATCAAAAAAGAATTATATTCTTAATTAATAAAAAAAATACTAATATAACAGCAATATTTAACTATAGAATATAACTTCACAATATAATAACTACGTACCTTTAAATCAATATAATGAATATGATTCACAATATCCATATGATTTATCATCAGATTTAACAAGAATTCGTGTTGGTCAACAACAATTTTATCAAAATAATCCATTACAACAACAGCAACAACAACAGCAACAGCAACAGCAGCAACCACGATTAGGTAATTGTTATTGAAATGATGAATTTCAACCAGCTTATAAGTTAAAATGATCTATTGAATTTATTTTTAGACTCACCACAATCTGGTCCATTTTTACCGACAAATATTTCAATTGATCAGTCAAATGCAATTAATATTCGTCGTCATATTTATTCACCATCTCAACTTCCACAAGGCCTTACTGAAGGACAACTTGTTATGTTATTACAAAAAGGTAGTCAATATCAACAAATTAAATCTGGACCAACAGGACAACAAACACAACTTTCTCCTATTCAAAAAGAAGCACAAGTATATATTTGTTAGCGACTAAAGAATTCTATATATATATATATATAATCATTATTTAGCCATCATCAACAACAGCAGCAGCAGTCGCTCCTCAAGCTACCGTAGTACCAAGCACTCCTTTGGAAGCTTTAAAAAGTCCTTCATATGGTTTGTTTTCTTCTATAATAGATGCCAGAGGAATACTGAATCATTTTTGTCATTATGTAATCAATGAGAATTTCAAAAATGATTGGTTCGATCTAGAAAATCTTCTATTTAAAATTCTCAGAGCTCAATTACCATTGGGGAAGTATTAAAAATATGCACAGATATGCAAATTTCAAAACTGTATCTGCTTAAAATTCGAAAAAATTCCTCTCCATGTCAATTATAGATCCTGTATGAATCTTTAACATCATCAGAAAATTCTGTATTTAGCCATGCATTTTTCATAACTTCGTCCTTACACTTGTTTTTTTAGAAAAACTTTCAAATAGACTTGAAAAAAATCATATTTATATAGCCATCTTTCGCACTCTTCACTTTGCTTAACTGCAGATCAATAAAACATCAATGAGAATCCCTCGAGTTATACTTTTATTGGCGTATTCAAAATGGGTGCGTCTTTTACCGGTCCAATTGTAGATTATGAGTATATGTGGATATTAAGAACGACTGATGAGCCTATAAACTATTTGAATCGATATATTGATCCCGTCGGATCCAAAATTTTCAGACACAGACTCGATCTGCTGGGCTCTATCGATGGAGTACATAGTTTTTTACATAGTCATATACGAATGTTGAATATATAAATTCGCTCGAAACGGCAACTTAGATTATTTACGAACAAAACAGAAAAAGCACAGTGCAATTTTGAATACACTTTCGATAATAATTGAGCTCTATCAATTTCAAATAATATGTTTTGAGCGAGTTTATTCTGAAATTTTCATTGATTACATAAAGATAAAAGTAGCTCATTATGTCTGCGTCACTCGTTAGATTAATCTATTTGTTTTTTTTTTAAATAATTTTAGTTCTATCATCACAAATAAAAATGTCTCAAGTACCGTGAGTGTGTTTTATATAAATTTCTTTTAATGATTTTCATATATTTATTGATTAGACCACAAATAGTTGATCATCCGTTAACAAATGATGATAAAATTTCTATCGTAGATGAAATAACTAAACCAATGAGTACATTAAATACAAGAAATTCAATAAAACCATCAAAAGATATTGTTGAATCAAAAGAAGACAATAAAGAAAAGAAAAAAGATAGAATAAATGATGAGTAAGTTTTAATCACAATAAAACAATTTTCTATTTTAATAAAAAATATTCTCTTTCTTAGGAAAAAAGATAAAAAAACAGATAAAGAGTATGTATTAAAATTATTTTATTTTTTATTCATATTACATTCTTACGCATTTTATTCTAGTACTAGTCATAAAAAAGATAGTAAAAAAGAAAAATCAAGTGGAAAAGATGCAAAGAAAAAAAAGAAATAATTCTCAAATGAACATGTTTTCTTTTTTTAAACCAATAAATAAACATTTTTTTTTTTCTTATTCTTTATCATTTACCTAAAATATATGATTGTCATAGGATAATTATCATTATTTAAATAGGGCGGAGTTTAACGATCAATTCATTCGAATAATATAAATACAGAACAACTGATCAATCTAATGAAATAATAGACTCTTATAATATGAGAAGTGTGCGTGTATGTTTGAGAGATGGCATCTTCCTCACGGCGAATTTCTTTTGGTGTATATTCAGTCTGTTTCCGAGACAGGACACATAGATATGAATCGAAAATATCCAATTGATGAATGTTAGTCAGCTGCTAGCCTCTATGTGTCAGGGTATATGTTTCGTCGGCAATATACTTTCACCTTCTTTTTCTTTTGTTTTTTTTTCTTTTTTACCCATAATTACAAGTAAAAGAGATAGAGACACTCATCGATCTCTCTTTATGTCAAATATATATGCACTTTGAGTTAAGAAATGAGTGGGAGGATCTTGTCAAAGAAATGAACAGTTTTAATGATTAATTCATATTATATGTACAAGGTTGTGTATGAATGTTAGTTTTTAAAAGCGTGAAACATATGTACTTAAAATAGGATTCAAGAACAGACTAGATTATTTAAAAAAAATTGTTCAGTTTAAATTTTCACACCTATTAATAGCATATAGCTAAAAAGAAATCATTAAACATTAGGATTAGTTTTGTACATCAACACGCAGATGTTTCGTTTCTTTTTCTTTTTGTATCAATTTATTATCTTGAACTCGCGTCAAAGTAAAATAACAACGGGATACAATTGAAACAAACTATTCGCGTTGTTGTTCCGCTAAGTGTCTATCTATATCTCGGTAGATGTAACACCCCCAACTACCCATCTGTCTGTCACTCGTTTCCTTAGTTCGTTTCTTTTGCACGTCAATAACGTGCAGCATATCTAATATAGAGCCAAAAAAGAAGAAGAAGAATGTGTTAGAGCCGGTAACGCCCACCCTAGGGCATACGTATATATGGCTCATTTCTATCAAGAGAAGAAGCCTTTTCTTTTCACAAATGACCTAATTATCATTTTATTAAAGAGAGAAAATGAATAACAATAGAAAGAATAAGGAAAAAGTAACGTATGGTCTAGGTGATAATTCTCATAAGGAATGTCTTTTCTTTCAATCGTTTTATAAATATGAATTAATATTGCGTAGGATTTATGAGTTCGTTCAAGGGTGACAGTTGCGTTCGTTCGTTCGTTCGCCTGTCGATTAACTGTCATATAATGGACTCGCACTCTCACTCATCGTCTCGAAAGTGATTTCATTTATATACATACATACATATAGATATATTCAAAGTATACCTGTATAGTATGTCACATTCGTCTTTTTCCCCATATTTTTTTTACGTTCTCGATTAATTCAATGATTGATCATATATATAGATAAACAAATATCAACGCTGTCAAGCAAGCAACTATAGCCAACATAATGAGAATGTTTCTTTTTTTGTGACATTTAGAAAAAAAAAGCAAAGAAAAGAAAAGAAAAACTTTCTTATTATTTCTGTAGAATTTTTTCTTCATCGATCTATTTGAAATATTTAAATTGCGGAATTATTTTTGTGACAATCATCATTTACTAATATATGCTCTATGTTGTTCAATATCGACCTATTCATTTAGAAAACAAAAAAGAAAGAAAAAAAAGCTAAAATGCTCCGTAGGTGGTCTACAAGATGATAAAGCATGTACATATACATAAACACGGCAAGAACTCGAAATTGTTGCATCATTCATCATGTTTTATTTCTTCAAACAAATATGCGCGTGTTAGATCGAAATACCGCATAATAATTCTTCTTGATTAACACACTAAACATTAAAAACAAAACTGTTCTTGTTATTTTCTGTTGATCATCAAAATCAAGGGTATCCTCAGCGAATAGGTGTCAAGGAGTTATCGTTTCCAATTTTGAAAAATGTTCGTTTCTTTTCAGTGAAGTTCCAGTATTTTATTGCACTTTTTTGTTTACCTATTCTCAGAAAACATGCTCGATTTCCTAGATCCAGTTAAATTTAACAAAAATTTTCCAATCAATCTACTGAATTACGGATTTTTCTTTTTTTCCTTCTCTCCTTTCTTTTCAATCCTGGCGGCGACCTCGGGACATCGCTTATCAAAATCATTTTATATTTAATAAACAAAAACTAATTAATATTGATTAAGCAAATATTGACTGTAATATAACAGAAAACTAATCATGTTGATGTCAATTGCCGTTGTTTTTCTTCTTTCTTTTTTATTCCAATCAGATAACATCATTCTTATTTATCATTGGACAAAAATGCACATATTATCAATCGACCAATCCAATCGTATGTATCATTCCGAACAAAAAAAAAAAAAAAAGAGAAAGGGAAGAGAAAGGGAAAAAAAATCGATAGTGTTCGTTTGACGAGTGCGAACATCTTCTATGTCTTTTTTTCTCTCGCATGAATGCATTTATCTGATTAGTCGTTATATTACGATAGAAAAAACGAAGAAAACCAGAACATACACACACATACATACATATATGAAACACAAATTGCCTTGTACACCGAGCTAAAAGAGAGAGAGAGAGAGGTGGGTAATAGAAAAAAAAAAATCTAGATGAATGCATATCTTGTCATAAGAATCTTGCTCTTTTGCCATATTACTATTCGCTATTCATTTTTTGCTCATATATAGAAAAAAATAATATGCTGTTGTTATCTATTCTACCGGTCAACGCGTGTAACTTGTAGTTTCAACAAAAGATCCTATCGAAGACAAGATACATGAGCGAGGAAAAAAAGAAGGATATTTGCGGATCTATCAAAAATTAAGATAAATCCGTTTCATCATCATTCTTACATTCTTTATTCGATTAGACAACAACAAAAAAAAATTATACCTATACATGGATACATTCGAATTATCATCATCGTCATCAAATAATAATACTAATAATAATTCACATCGTAATACATGGTCTAATTATCCTACAGAATGCTATCCAACAAGTGTAGACTACTATCGATCGTATGGAACAGCACGTAAGTATAGAAAAAATATATATTAAAAAAATAGTAGTTCAATTATTTTTTTTTTGTTTAGCTCTTACATCACTTCCCTGGGTTGAATCAAGTAAATATTCCGTTGCTAATTGGTCAACTCAAACATCATCTACATTTCCTTATACATCTTCTCATCCTGCACCTCCACATGCTCATACAAATTTTATGTCAACAACAAATCCATCATCATCATCATCAGCAACAACAGCATTTGGTCAACCATATTACCCTCCAACACCACCAAAAGATATTTCACATGATTCACTACTTGATACATCAAATAAACAACATGATTTACTTAATAATAAAAATTATCATCAACATAATCATCATCATCATCAGAATTTATTTCCTAATACAACATCACCAACAACAAGTGCAGCTGCAGCAGCAGCAGCATATCATCATCATAATTGGGGACATGTCCTTAAAGATTCTGCTGCTTTTTGGTCGACCATGAAATCACCAACAGAATCATCAGGAAAACTTTCAAATTCAAATACAAAGAAAAAAACTAGTCAAGGTTTGTAAAAAACAAAAAAAAAAAAAAGAAGCAAACAAACATAATTTCTCTTATTTATTGTTGTTTTTTTTAATTATTCTCTTTTAGCTGAAGGTCGTGAATGTGTTAATTGTGGAGCTAAAGCTACACCATTATGGAGACGTGATGGTAATGGTAATTATTTATGTAATGCTTGTGGTCTCTATCATAAAATGAATGGACACAATCGACCATTGATTAAACCTAAACGACGTTTAGTATGAAAATATATTTTTCGAAAAATTCAAATATTTGTTTTATTTTTTAATAATAGTCAACAGTTAAGAAAACAGGTGTTCATTGTTCAAATTGTAATACAAGCACAACAACATTATGGCGTCGAAATGGTCATGGTGAAAGTGTTTGTAATGCTTGTGGTTTATATTATAAATTACATAAGGTAATTTCATTAAAACAAAAACGAAGTCAAAAGTGTGTGTCTGTAAAATTTACATGATGAACTAATTTAAGGATAGAATTCTTTTTTTTTTTGCTGTGTCCATGAAAGTATACATAATTATCATGATCAATCGTCAACGTGTTCAAATTCATTCATTGTATTAAATACGTGACAAATTCGATTAGAGAAAAAGAATAAGATTCGAGACATTGTCCACATACATCATCATCATTATCATCATCATGATATTCAATTGAAGAAGATGAACCGTTATAATAGATGAGGAAAAAAAAACAGAAAGTGTGAAAAAGAACGTATCTGTTTTTTTTATCTGACGTAATAACAAAATTAGATTTCTTAATAGAAGATAAACATAAAGTTTTGTTATTCTTTATTATGAACTTTTTTTTTTTTTTTTTTGCCTAAACTGATCATTCAATCTTTTTTGATAATATAGGTAAATCGTCCAATAACATTAAAAAAAGAGAACATACAAACACGTAATAGAAAACCAAATACAAAACGTAATGGTAATTTACTTGCAAGTAGTTCATCATGTAGTATTAAAGATAAGGATCCATTTCCTTATGGACTTTTAATGAAGAATGAACAAGCGTTAAATGGTTATCATGCTCAAGCAGCAGCTGCAGCTATGGCAGTTAACAGTGCATCAACATCGTCATCACCATCATCATCATCAGTTTATCATCAATCTCATCAAGCAGCATATGCAGCTGCGGCAGCACTTCATCCATTATTTTCATCATCAATGTTATCATCCATAGGTACGACAACGACAACAGGTACATCACTATCATCATCGTCAAATTCGTCATCACCAACAAAATCATCATATATGACAAATCAACAACATCATGTTGGGGTTTATCCTCCGTACTTTTAACAAAAAAAGAAAAGAATAGTTTTGACGAATATCAATATAGAAAGAAATATTTGTCTTATTTTTTTATTCGTTTTTTTCTTTTCTTTTTTTGACTTTTTCTTATTCAATAGAATCTTTTTTTTCGCATGTTGTATATTGTGTTTGTTCTACTTATATCAAAATCTTGTTTTTTTTTCTTTCGTTTTTTCTTTTTCTTTTCGGTCTTATTTCTATTAATACACAGCAGCAACAGATCGTGCCTGAAGCTCATTATAATTCTAATATCACACAAGAAAAAGAATCGAAGAAAGATACATATCACTAAATATGCAAGCTGTTATAGATTTCTTTTTACCGTTAAGCGATCATCACTAGTAACATGAATATCTATCTATCTATTTATCGATCTATCTATTTCTTGTCGCCCGAGGACACACCATCTTCATCTTCTCCTCCTTATACGACATTACTTTTTTTTCTTTCTTTTCATTGAATCACCTAGGTAAACATCACCATATGGACACGGTTATGGTTGAGTTCATTAGCAATAGTATATAGAAAAGCAAAATACATGACAAAGGCGGAGCAAGTCAATCGAAATATAATTATGTTAAAAAAAAGCTTGTACATCTATTTAAATCGAATTTAAAATGAATACTTTCTAAATATGAAGTCAAATATTGTAAATAGGTGAAAATTTCAAATCGTAATAATCATTCGCACTGTTGTCGGCATCATTTTTTAATAATTTGAAATTTTATTACTTAATATCTACAATTCATTACTTGCTGTGTATTCTCAACATGAATGTGCTAACAAGAAATACAGAACTGATAATCGATATTATTGTTTGATGACGCGCTTCTCTCTCCCTCTTTTTTTGATTCCATCATTATCAACTACATTCATCATCAAGGATAGATTGGCATGTTCGTGTCAGTTATTATACACCAGCCGCGCTACTCATTCAAGTTCTTCTTCTTTTTTTTTTTCTTTTTTATTAGATCAAACAAATTTTAGTTTCAATTTCACTACTAACATCCCAGATTGTGTTTTATTTTATTCATCGGCAGGGTGTATGTGTGTTTATCACTATCTATTTTCTCTTTTATCCTTTTTTTGTGAAACAAAAACGAAAGAATATACAACACGACACCATCTGTAGAGTTGACTTTGACCTGAAGGCAATTGAACACGACACCATTAAGACTAGCATCATTGACAATAGTTTACACATGCAAACAATCGAGTGACAAAATCGCATTTATCTCTTTTTTTTGTTCTTGTTTGATCTTCTTCTTTTGACATCTAAACACAACAGAATTGATGTGCTTCAATGAACATGAACTGTCGAATAAGAGAATAAACCCCAATAGTTCATTATCGCTGACACATCTATTGTCTATATGGATGGGAAAGAGATAACGCATGGATACAATGCTAGCGATGTGAAAGAAAGACAAAAGAATGTGTCAAAATTATGTATTTTTTTTAAATAGGTGATATAATATTACCTCGTCAATTAAATGTATACTATTCAATATTCATGTGTTGTTTTTTTCAATATAGAAAGTTTTTAAATACTCTAAAAAAAATTGTTTTTGTGAATATATACATTATGTTTCTATAATAAATGAACTATTAACTGACATAACTAAAATCATGCCATATGTGTATCAATCAATAAAAATTTTTACACGTTATTCATGAAGAAATTCTTTAGTTCATTATATATATATAAAGTCGAAGAAATATTTTTATTTTGTTTATTCATCCATATAATTCTTTCCAACAAAAGTCACATGCTTAATATTCATGCTGAGCAATTAGCTAGAATCTTTTCACCAATATAAACATTGCCGTTATATGTTCAATTCATTAGTACCCAACGGCGATATATACTTATCGTCGATCAGTATTCTGTTAGAGATAATGGTCATGCAATTCCATTGAGATTGGGTGGAGAAAAAAAATACAGATTGGAATCAAAAAAACATCATGCAGATAGTTGCCCTGCGAATACGTCATACAATGATGATGATGATCAACAGATTGATCCCTGGAGAACTATTGTTTTATTTCTTTTCTTTTTTCGATGAAAGAATAAAAAAAAAAACGATTCCTTTTTTTTATTCTTATCATATACTTTGATTTCCTTTTTTTTTTTTTTCAAGTAATTAGTTGTTCTTTTCTAATAATGATGAGAGAAGTCGAGTGTGAGACAAGATAAGAAACAAGACAAAAAAAGAAGAAGACTTAGGAATAGTCTGGTTGACGAAACGTGACGGAATGCATTCATATTGGATATAGAAGCGGCTATACTTTGATCATTGATTGTACAGAATATGTTCTGTCTATCAAAAATAAATCAAGCATATTTTGATGTATATTTGTTTGACGTGTAGGATTTTTTTCTTTTTGGTAAGCATAAATGCTGAACTTTTGTCAACAATAGTTTTGTTCAATACAAAAATATATCAAACCATATAAGTGTTATTATATTAGAGAAAATCTTTGACGTGATTAGAAATGAAGATTGACCTAATTTTAAACTTGACATTTAACAAGATAATTGCATTATAATGGGTAGCTCATAGAGAATAATACTGTTGAGAGAATGTTTTATTTCGTCTATAAATATTACCCTTGTTGATATGTAATCTCAATCCATGGCTTCAATCAGTTCATTCCATAAACTGTAATCTAACGGACATAAATCAAATGAATTTATGATAGTTGACGCTTTTTCAGAATGAACGTAGAAAAATGGTCAGCAAACCATTTTTGACTCATGTGACGTGTGCTGACGTGTCAAATTGTTTCCTAGTATTTTGTTACTGGGTTTTAGACCAACATCGCATGCTTATTTGCATTACCGTCGATATATTGGCGGTAGTCCTTACAACTTTCAGTTGCAGCTATAAACGATTGCAGAGAAAACAGTTTTAAAATAAATTCTATTAAGAAAATTTTTTTTCTTATAACTGGACTCGGTTTGGATTTTGTAGTTAGTACAGGCGGCTCAGACGCATCAACTTTGTCAGAGTGTATTGAAAACAACTCAATTCTGTCAGTTTTGACAGATTTCAAAAATATTCACATGTTTTGATACAATACTCCATGATGCAACATTTAAAAAAAAACCTACAATGAACTGTCGGTAGTTATTCCATGGAAAGCTACTGTAAGAACGTCATTAGTGTATTTTTCTGCATCCATTGTTCCATCTTCCAATATCGTCAACAGAAGAAAAAAGAATGTTTCAATCAATGAACTTTTAGACAAGAAAACTCAAAGATTTTAACACTATAATTCTTCATGAATCATTCGATATATTTGATATGACTGAAAAACATTCCGAATTTTGTCTTGGAATCGAAATCAATTGTTTTATTTCAATAACTTTTAGATAATCTTTTCAATAATTGATGTGTCTGGTTTTAATAGAGATGAGCAAGCCAGCTCTTTCTTCTGACACAAATCAAAGTAAGTCTCAAATGATTGACTTGAGCTTTTTTAAGTTTTATGATTTACTAATGTATTAATTTACTGGAAAAAAGTTTTACATCAGTTTCTAATTACATTTCAGTATGGTTAATATTTGTAATGTCTTTCTTGACATTTTGGCTTTATGCTGTCGAAATAGAAAATCACATTGAGAAAATATTCTTTCTACACATGATGTTGTTGGAACTATAAAAATGTTTCTTGTCAATTTATGCAATGACTTGTATTTAATTGATTGATTAATGAAAATAAATCTATTTGAACTATTTTCATCAACCACTAAGATAATTAGTAATTTTATCTTTGATAAATGGAACATTATCAGCTATTTTTTGTTTTTTAATATTGCTCTGTGCAATAGAGAACAAAAAACTTTTGCGGTTTGCTGTTGATTATTGTTCATTATCCGTAGGATTTATTTCAAGTGTTGTTAACAAATAGAATTTTCCTATTAGAACAGAAAAGTATAGTTTTATGCAATATGAATCTAATATGCATTTTAGTTGCAGAAATATATCCAACTTGACTTGTTCATCTGTGGTTTTTAATTAAAGAATTTTCTTAAATAAAAAATGCTTGTGTTGAACGTCTAAATTTGACTACGTATTGAAATTATTTTGTATTTTAGATCTAGAACTAATCATTTAAACACAGACAATGATGATTGTATTAAAATATTGACAATAACTCTGGATTTCTGTCTAGATATTTGAGATAAATTATGATGTTTGAAATAAAAAGCCGATTCTATGTGTCAAAAAGAAAGAAGAGTGATGATAATAAAATTTCGATTTTTCAAATCTATTTCAATTATTATTAAGCAATTGTTGATAACAAAAAGACTCTTATGAGAGGTGTATTCGCCATCTTGACTACATTTGCCATCATGGGCAACACAAGGTCAATTGTTTTAGGGAAAGCAATATAGTTTTGAATAGGTCTGTTGTGTCTCTCATCTTCTAATAGTGAACAGTCTGACAAACAAAATCCTTGTTGCTTGAATTTATTTTTTCTTAAAAGTATCATATACATATATAAAAACTTGAGTATTAAGTCATCTAATCGTACTTTACGAGCTTCAAATTAATGTAATACTTTCTATTTTTAAAAAAGGTCCACTTAAAAATAGTTTAGAAACATTTGAAATCTTTTGTTATTACCTTCTGTTTATTGACTATTGTGTTCTCGTGTTGATGTTCACGTGAAAGATTGTCTAAAAATTTAAACAATTATTCTTCTTTGTTTTTGAGAAAACTATAGACGTAACATTCAACTGAAAAGATAGAGGTGTAGTCTAGTATCCTTCAAGTCGCCTCAGCTCGAGGCATGAATTCGAATGTAAACATAGGATCATACTCGGACTTGAACCGACAAATAAAGAGATTTCGACATTTCAAAACATTTTTGCTTTTTCAAACTGCTATTGATGTAAAATAATTGGATTAAATCGTGGTTCGATCATGATTGAGCAACTTATTGTACCTGAGAACAGATCACAGAAAAAGAAAGCGATATAGTTTTATTAAAAGAATTTGTCTTTAATGAAAACTTATCTACCGATGATGATGAATCATATGAAGAAGTAACTGAATGCAAGAAGAGGAAGATGAATTATGAAAAAAGTGAACATGTATTATTATGATGATGGCCAAGGCATACATGTATATATCTACAATTATGACGTTTGGCATCAACATCGATTTCTACTTCAGCATCGTTAATAACAAGCAAACGTATAATTGGCGAAATAGATCGGATTTTAGAAGCAGAAAGATACCAAATGGATATTGAATCACTTACATTTTTGTTGCATTTGAGATGATGCCCTTTTTTCGATGCTGTTTGTGGAAGAAACTCAGCAGCATACTTTTTCAAATAAAATAAAAGTTTGAAAACCACACCCTGACTGTGAAAGTACCTGTTGAATGCCAAGTAGCTCTAGTTCGAGTTCGATCGCGAAAACTCGTACCCATGCAGAACACTAGTACTATCCTTCTGATTGTGAGGTAACAGATAGGTTTACTATTTTTCAAACATGTTGATTTTCAATTTAAAAAATCCAAATTGTATATTTTGTTAGAAAGACAACTAAAACAAACAATGAATGTCGAATGACAGGCTTATTTTTGATTAGTAGCAAGTAGCAAAGAAGATCCAGGAGCGGTGCGATCGGAGGATCACCCTTCCTGCTCCAGAAAATTTTGGCTGGTACTTTCTTTGATTTTAGAGAAATATGTTATAAAATTCTGATTCGGAGAAAATTTCAGTTTAGAGAACACTTTTCGACTTTCTCCGATTTTAGGACTGACTTCCCCTGCTCCGACCTCTTCGCGTCGCCCCTGAGAAGATCAGTTATTGTACTTGATTCATTAAATGTTGGACAATCCGGCTTCAATTCTTTTGGTCAAAGTCGTCAAATGTTATACACATAATATGCCTTAGAGAGATCGAAGTCGATTTATAATTACACTATTGGCCCGGATCTAGCGGTAAACTTTGGATGACGCTTATTATGACATATGAAGGAAAGTGGACTGATCAGAATCACAATAAACAAAACCATGAGACTATTGATCAATCCTCTTACATTAACTACAGAGTTTCATTAAATACAGTAAAGTTTTGAAACTTTTGCAAACTGTTCGCTATTGAGAAGCGTTTAGCTATGGGAGATGTTGTATGTATTACTACGAAATGAAAGGAAAAGATTTAGAATATAAGTTTCTTTACTAGTTTTGAAGTAACCAGGGGCCATTCTCTGTTTTGTTTATCTTTCTTCATTCGAGTATTTCAGAAACTTTTCAACAATATACAAAACTTTGCCTTTTGTTTCACAAAGTCTTGTATTAATGTTTTGATCTCGGCATATGTGAATTCGATGAACGTTGCTATACAAATAATTCGTAAACATATTCATTAGGTTTTATCATATTAAAGCCTTTGAATTATCATTTAATGCTATGATTTTAGTTTGTTTGATAATCATTTAGATACTAAATTTTTCAACTGATTAACACTGTGGTGAACAATAACCATCGTTTTTATCATTAGTTAATCGAAGTTTTTCATTTAATTTAAGATGTTGTCGTGATTTCAATATTTTCTCTGATGTGTACAGTGACAATAAACAATGAACAACAGTTTTTTGTGAATCTTAGCCAAGAATGATGAAAACAGGAAGGAAAAAAGTGCATCTGTATTCCTTTAAAAGAAATTCAAATAACAATTGAATCTGTAAAAGCATTGTTCCAGTTCAGATTAGGAAAGTGTTCGTTGATGAGAGATACATTTTCAGCAGCAACTGTTTTGTAGGACCGAAAACTTGTTTGGTATAAACAAGAGGCGTCAAAAACTTGGAGAACGCAATTGCTACCCCCTGGTAGTATTGGTGCACCGCTCATGTTATTTTGAAACATACAGAAGGTTTTGAGTATTGTATAAAGAATTAAACTAATTTATCTACATCTAACAGTGCCATCTATATCTAAAGATTATATTCTATTCATGTATTCTTCTTCTATTTGAACCATCTCCTTTTTAGTTTTCATCCTCTACAGTATTTGTCATTGTCGCTGATCATAAAATTTGTCGCTAACGTCTCTAATTTATCCATCTATAGACTGAATAACAGCGAGAGTACTAACACTAATAATAATAAGACTAATATTAATCATAATCATAATCATAAACAAACAAAGAAAAAGGAGACGAGTCGTATTTCTGCATAAGAAAAAAAAAGCGAATTCAAAAAACAAAAAATTATATTTCTTCAAAGCCAGTTAATTTGATTGTTTGACTGTCAAAATTTGAAAAAAGAATAAATTTTTTTTTTCATTCGGTCTATAGAGATACCATATACAGTAGCAATAGAATGATATTATCAAGGTGATTTTATATGTAAGTCAAACAGAAAACGTGTCGTAAAGGCAGCAAACGGTGGTAATTATTGTCTAAATTATTTTATTAAAATTCTTTTTGTTTTTACTTTTAATTCTAGACGTTTATTGTCGGACCCAATGAACTTTCATTATTCGACATTTATCGACAATACGACGTTCCGTCCAGAAAATCATCATTCACAGTAAGATAAATATCTTTTTATTTTAAATAAAGGAAAAATTTTGAGTATGTAAATATATCTTTACATATATGAGTGTCCAATCAGCTAGAATAATTCGGTTATTTTTTTTCTCCTATAGCCTCAATCATATATTAGAAAAATATAATATTTGCATTAGTTATAGTATAACCATAATACTGATTGTTTGTTCTATTCAAGTCTTGCCTCTCGTAAATGAAGAGATTTATTTGTCAAGATCTTTCTTAGAATCATTTAATTAGAACTCCATCTTCGATTAAGAAAGCCATTGACAAAGTTTTTAATTTACAACAGACTGAGCTCAAACAAAAACAATCATCATAATACATCTACTATAGCTAGTATACAATTTGAGATATCCTAACTGATTGGACACATCTATATATAACGGATAATTGAAAAGTGATTAGACAAAGTGTTCATTCATTTCTCAATCTTTCTTAAAAGAAACCTGTAGAAATTTGAAAATATTGAGTTAGTAACCAGAATTTTGTGTTCTGTTCTAATATGGGTTCAAAATTGTTATAGGACTTCTACTTAAAGAGTTATGAGCCGACCTTTTAGAGACCCGCAGGTTAAGCTAATACAATGTATGAAAGAGTAAACATTTCTAAATAAAATAGTATTTCAATAATTATTCAGTTCGAACATTCGTGAAACTCTTGATTCTTACATCATTTTGCAGAAAAGAATTTCGTCTTTAATTCTATGTGAAAAATTGGCTATATAGCGTATACACTAACCACATCTATTCGAAGGAATCTTTCTACATGTCACAATGCTTTTCGAACGAGGCGATGTTCTTTTACTGAGTAATAGAAAAGTTTAGAATGGTTCGATTTTCCGAGCCTTCATTCTGCAGACATCGAAATTTTACCAGATTTTTCAACAAAAAGTTGCGATCACGTGAAAATCCGACGTTCGACTTCAAATTTTGCATAAACAGAGTATACATAAGAGAATTAGGAATATTGAATATCTCAGGATCAGAAATACTGGAAAAGTCACGACTTGATCAATGAACAAATCTCATTGGGGGACTTTGTTTGTGCAAAGTTTGAAGTCAAAAGTCGTTTTTTCAAGTGACTACAGCTTTTTGTTGAAAAATCCAGTAAAATTTTCATATTTGCAGAATGAAGGTCGCGAGAATTACATCGTCCTAAATTAAAGTTCTAAAAAAATTTTGAATTCATATTCGAAAAGAAATCAAAATTCTGATTCATTCTCAATGTTTTTTAATTTCTGTAGGCTTCTTAAAAAGTCTGAAAAATGAGTGAACGTTTCTATCTAATTACTTTTCAATCACTCATTCTTTATATATGTATAATACATAGTTTCAACGAAGACGCACACTGTGATAACGAGGTCAATTTGATCTTGGAAAAAAATTACAATCAACATTTAATCGAACAATCAACAGAAAAACTTTTATACCAAGTACCAGAAAGGTATTTCTGAAATATCTAATTTCTATATTAGGCTAATTATACTTTAACATTTATGCAACACATGCTAACTATTTTCTATCTACATATATATATATGTGTGTGTATATGTATTTGAGGCTAGTTTTAAATGAATGATTAATTTTGAAAGAATAATTTTCTTATAATTTATTTTTCGAAAGTGTCCTCGCCAAACAAACTGATCAATATTATTTTATGCCGATACAAGAACGAAATTCAACAATGGCTTTAACCGGAAATAATTGTAAGAAGAACAAAAAACTATATTTCAGTATAAAATAGATGTCTATAGTACACGAATCCTTTTCTTTCTGATTGGTTGTTAAGAGAATCATAGAAACTTGATTTTTTTTAGGTTAAAAAGAAAACAAATAAAACTATTGCATACAGGTTTTGTTTTTAAATAGGAATTTTTTTTCGAAGAATTTTCTATGGATTTCATAACAGTTAAGATAAAAGACAGTAAACAATGATTTAAGAAGCAAATTTTCGATAATAGAAATATGAACTGCACTCATGATAATTAACTATTGAGTGACTTATAGTTTATCTGAGGAAAAAACTTCATCATGTAATAGATTATGATTGAGATAAATATCGCTATATTGAATAGGCTTTATTGACATGCAAGAAAGACTAAAAGAATAAATGCTGAGAGATTTTTCTTTTTCAATAATGAGCATTTTAATGAGTATTCTCACAAAATATTATACTCATCCTGAGATAATTTTCAAAATCTATTTCCGAATTCAAACATTAGACAAATAAAATTCTCAATCTAAAAGTGATCGAAAGTTTATTAAAATATTTATAGCACAAGAAGAAAGATTCACAAGTAAGAATTCTCTTTTCACTTTCTTTAGTCTCAATAGGATCTACTGTATAAGATGAAATTCCCTCATTAGCTGTATTTCTGAGTACAGTGTCATTATATTCAGCATTATTTTCAATCCATAGAATTTCAAATCTACTGAATTTATTATAATTTAATGTGAGCTATCCTAGAAAAAATATCATAAAGGTAATGATGGATTATTGTGATCCTGTCTGAGTCGAAATCTAAGAAAAAAGAGAATGTCCAAGAAAAATGAATCAGAATGAGAAGTAGAGCGCGGAAATATCCGAGTTTAGTTTGATATGATTTATCTTTTAGATAGTCAATGAGCATTAGTTAACATATTTTAATGAATTCTTATTGAACAAAAGAAAAACATCTTTGAAAAGTATAATAAAATAGTTGTAGACACTTTGAATAAGTTCTTTTTCAGTGATAAAATTGATAAAACAAGAGTTGTGTTTTTTTCTATGTCAAAGATCATAAGCAGCATCAGTTAAATTAATATTTAAAAATTCTGCTTGCAAAACGACATTTCTTTAATTATTTCTACAATGCTCAACATATTACGCTTGTGAAAAGTTGGTTTTGTATGAAACAACTTGTAAATAAATGAAGCATAAGCGAGAATAATGTTTATGTAGAAAGAGATAATTATTTCTTTGTGACTTGAACGTTCTTTTCATCTACAATTAAAATATTTTATAAGTTATCAAAGAATTAATCTAACGAGCTAATATCTTCAATTGATCAGTTGCTGTTGAATTCAGACTCTGTGCATAAGGTTGAGCCTAGTGTGACATGAAAAATCACACAAGGATAATTTCGTTTAGACCTTCTGTCCAGAGTTACAGGCATCTTACTGGAATTTTAAAATCGGACATGGTAAATACTAACAAATCAAATGATAGTATTTTGCCCATAGAGAGATCGATTTGTCAGTAGAATGTTCTGAAAATTTCAATTCAAAAGAATATTTCCTTTCCGAGATATTAAATTGAAAAAAACAGGAAATTCTAGCATTTCGTGGAATATAAGTAATGCTTAAGACTTTAATATCGCAGGAAGGAAATAATCTTTTGAAATGAAATTTTCAGGGTATTCTATTGACAAATGGACCTATCTATGGGCAAAATACCATCATTTGATTTGTAGGTATTTATCATGCTCAATTCTAAAATTTCAGCTAGATACTTATAACTTTGAACAGAAAACCTAATGAATCTTATCCTTTTGAGGTTTTCCAAATCTCACTGAATTCCACCTTATGCATAGAGTACGAATTTAAAAGTGATTGATCATCAGTTGAAAATATTTTCTCGTAAAAAGAAAAAAAACCATACAGAGTTTTCTGTTTCAACAAATCTACGATAGGTTTTATTCTTAATTATCTTTTAAAATTGCAATTTAAATCATTAATATATATATCTTTAATTCATTTTAGTAACTGATAATTCATCATTATTATTATCATCCAATCTTCAACATCCGTCATCTATATTTAATCTATTTGATGATACGTCACTCAATTATTTTTCTTCCTTAACACCAACTATGGATTTATCTGATAGAACAACAGTGAAAATATCAAATACAAATAATAATAATAATTTAACTGATGCCGAACTTGCTGCTTTATTTGTATCATCTATGATTACAACAACACCCTTAACACAAACAACAACACCAACAGCAACAAATAATTCAATTGATAATATAAATAATAATAATAATGAAATATCATCAAATACATTAGATGATGTATTTTTAAATCAAGTTACTGATTTAACGTATTGTTCATCACCATCATCGACAATTATTGATAAACAACAAACAATAGGACCACCACCTGGTTTTGAAAATTTTCTTTTTAATACATCATCAACATCCGATTTACTTGTTTCAAAAACAACGAATAATACTCCAACAATATCATCAATTAGTAATACTCCTATGGAAACAACTGTTTCTTCTTCAGATACAATTAATTTTAGTCAGTTATTAAAATCGACAACTGTCGGTAAATATAATTTAAACTCTAATTATAAAAATATACAATGCCTGTCAAAATTATTGAATCAGTACATAATTTTATTTTGTATATATCTCAAAAACAAAACACGTTAGAATAATCTGGTTTTCATTAGATAACAACCTCTAGTCTTAAGTATACTAATAATAAAAAATTCTAGACCATTCTATTGATGTGTCTAGCTTTTATTAATAATATAATCGCATCATGCCGTTTTTCATTCTTTCAAAATTATTCAACCATTTTTTTATGTAAGATTATGAGCGCCTGTTCTAAGGTGAAATTTTCTTTATTAAACATGATTCAAAAGAACGAATTATGCTCTACATAATCAGTACTTTTTATTGTAGCTTCTCTTCAAGTGTGGATTTAATAACAATGTTTGTTTGACCTATATCAGAAATTTTCAATAGCAAAATGACAAAAAAACCTTTTTTTTTTTTTTACTCATATGATGTTTACTTAATTTATTGTTCAAAATAGCATTAACAAGAACACTAGAATTTGCATGAGATATTTTATTTTAATGGACGCTTACTATTGAAAAAAAAATTATGTTTATCATATCCTATGTGTATACAAAAGTCACAGATAGACATTATCGATCTAATTCATGCATAGAAAAAGATGCAAAAATTGTTTTAAAAACTTAAATTTCTCAAGAATAGTTTTCCGTAGAAAATTTCTTATATTTGAAATCAAAACCAATAGATCATTTGAGTTATAAATAACAAGACTAAAAAGTTTACCATACTATCAATAACAGTTTTAGTACAGATCTCATGAAATACACAGTTCATATTCCTTAGAAACTTATGCTTGTAAAATAATTTTTTATACAGTCATTAATATGTGAATTAGGATAGTAAAAAAAATTCAACTTACGTTAGTCATCTTGTTTATGACTATTTCCGTTATAGGTCAAATAAACCTTGTTTTTCAATCTTTCCCTTAAAGAAAAGCTATGACATAATGTACTTATTAATCAGAGTACTATTTTTCTTGATGAATCATATATGCGAAAGAAAATTTCAATTGAGAACAGGCTTGCAATAGTTTGCTAAAAATAAGCAGCTGAATAATTTAAAAACGATGAAAAGCAGCATTTTGTCATTGTATCATTAATAAAAACTAAATAGATCAATAGATTAATCTGGAGTTTTTTTTTTACGAGTATACTAAAGACTCTAGATTGTAATCTAATAAAAATAAAATTATCTACTGTTTGGATAATCTTTTTTCTTTATACAGAGACTGTTTACATTCTATTTTTATATATAGATACACAACAGCAACAACAATCAATCGTTGGTAATGCTGGAAATATTCATTCATCATCATCATCATCTCATTCACCATTTACATCCGATGAACAATCTTTATTTTTTCCAATGTCTACTCATTCATACTCATCAGCATCATCATCATCATCATCAATTCTTCATGCAACAAGTCAGATTTTTTCCACTAATACACCTTCGTCATCCACGACAACAACAACAACAAATACTGCTGCTAAGCCGCATATGCCCAATAGTCTTTCATTATATAATAATAATAATTTATCAACATCATCATCTCTTGTTACATTTAGTACAACAGACAGTCCTTTATCAGCCACAACAATTGAAAATGAAAAGAAAATAATTGATAGAAGAATTACACCAAGTCATATATTTGCATCAACAAATTCATTCTTTAGTAATGAATCTATAGGTAAATAATAAAAAAGCACAAAACAATTTAGTTTTTAATATGAAAATTGCAAAAAAGAACCAAGATGAATATAATAGAATAACCATTTCAACTAATTATTTTTCTTTAACTTAAATAGGTTTTCGAAAAAAAATAGTGAGTATAAGTTTTAAGTGTGCGGCTTTGTGATATCTCTCTTACACAATTTAGTAGTCGAAATCAAAGTCAAATTCCATTTTATCGTTCCTTAGCAACGAAAAAAGATGCTAAATGGCATGAACAAAAAAAAGTTTATGAAGTAACTTTCTCAGATGTCTTCTTCTGATTTTAATGAATTGTTTTTTTGTCTATAGGTACCACATAGTGTTCTAAGAACAATCCTAAAATAATTAGAATTTCTATTCCTATTTGATTAGGCTATCGAGTTTTTTTTTCTAGAGCCCCCAGGTTTTCGGGAAAATCATATTTTCGAATTTTGATCTTGAACTTTGTTCATATAGAAAACTCAACTAGAATAGCTTCCATAAAAAATCAGAAGTTTTAAATAAAGTTTCTTCAAAATATGAGATATTCAAGATGTTGACCTTTTCTCATGTATAGTGTATACAAAATGTATTTTGAAAACTTCATACCTTGAAGAGATTTTGTTGAAAACTTCTGAATTTTTTTGTATAAACTAGCCTAACTAAATTCTCTATATGCGCAAAGGTTCAGATCAAAATTCGAATATATGAGTTTTCCAAAAACTTCGAGGCTCTAAAAAAAAGTCCGATAGTATAGTCAAGCCTCCATAGGAACTCAATTCCTTTTAGAATTTTGGTTAGAACACAGTGCAGTATCTAAAGATAAAAAAATCATTGAAATCGGAAGGGGATATATGAGAAGGTTATCTCGTTAGATCGGCTTACGTTTTTGAATGCTCTGAATAGCGCAGTATCTGACTTTTGTATCGATAAACGATTATATGATAAACATCAAGGGTGTTAACTATGGATGTATAGATTCGTCACAGTCATTATATGAACTATAGAGAAAGCATATCATCATCAAATTCTAACTTTGGGAAATATGCACGAGGGTATATATCCAGCTGTCGGATGCCGTTCGATCCCATCTTTTGGCTGTCAGTAGACTTCGATGAAATTAAGAAAATAGTAAAAGAGTTCGTACCCATGGCGTATCTGAGTGAAGATTTCATTATCACATAGGTGAAAGAGAATGAATTTGTTGGTGTAGGTGTTGACATAGAGAAATAAAACAGACAGCTTATTTTTCTGATTATGCTTGGAAAAGAATCTCTTGTTTATTGAAGATTTTTTACCTTAAATAGTTTTTACAATAGTAAAACTAAGGCTAAAAAAGACGTACTAGTTTAACGTTTCAGTTTCAAAAAGATCGTCACTGATAAGTTTTCTAAATAAAATCTATTTAAATTATTAAGATTTTACTCTTTCGAAACCAAAAACAAATAAAAATTCAACAACAAATCATCAAACATCAATTACGGCTCGTACATCATCATCATCAACTTCATCATCAACTTCCTCGTCAATCGATGAAGCACTTATACAATTAACACAACAACAACAACAACAACAACAACAGCAACAGCAACAACTACAAAATGTTAATAAATTATTTAACGATGAACCTATATCAATATTTAATTATTCATCATTACCATCAGAAACATCTATAGATAAACAACAACAAGCTGTTCATGATAATATTAATCTTCTTGCATCAATGGCAACTTCATTAACACCAATTGCAACAGAATCAACATGGCAACAATCAGCAACATCAACATCATTAGATTCAAATATTAATTTAAAACGTAAAATGCGTGCTATGATGCTTCAACAACAACCATCAAGAAATAATTCTATAAATATTCATGAATTAATAGAAAATTTAAATGAAATTTGTTATAAAGGTTTCGATGAATTAAATTTACTTATACAAGAGCAACGATGGGTAAGAATACTTTTTTTTTTAATCATAATTGATTGTTGAAATTTTTGAAAAAACTAATAAATTTCTATATGATTTTCGACGTTAGTATAGAAAATACAATTTAAATTTAATAGAAGAAATTAGAATTGAGAAGAGTTATGATTCGCTAAAAGCAATATGAAATAAAACAAAAAAATTCATGAGACAGGAAATGAGTTAATTATAGTTCAAATCTCGAGCAATAATACACAAGGATATGATAAGTCAATCTCTGAGACTGTTGAAGTCTGTTTAAAGTTTCTGAAAAGAATTCATAAGAATTTGTTACATTGATAATAATAACAAATGACTCCTTAACTTCTAGCAAGTTTGATAGGGTACTAAAAACAAAATATTCGGATAGCTATTCATTCTTTCGTGTTTTCTAATTCATTTCATATGTACTCAAAAATAATATTTTTCTATTATCATCCATGATGACATGTACTTTTATACTTTGCTTTTTTTTTGTACGAATAAAAATTTTCCTAGATGATTATCTTAAATTTCAGGCAAATGACTTGAAACGACAAATACTAATTCGAAAAAAAAATCAAAGAACTAGTTTTGTTGGAATTGAGCTTTCGAATATTGACACAATTAGTATTTTACCGAAAGTTAAAGTTTTTCTAAAGAATTTTTTTTTCAAGTTTTTTATCAGAAAAAAAATAAATACTACATCTTTTATTTTAACGTTATAAACACAATATAAGATTTATAAATAAATATTTCACGTTATAAGTTGTACTCAACGTTTTATTTAGATTTTCTTTTTTTTTTTTTAGAGGAGGAATTTAAAACTCGAAGAGATCTATTTTTAGAAGCTTATACATGATTAAAAACTCCGGAAGGACCGCCACGATATTCGGAGTGACGTCACTTCCTCGTCCTCTAGCCTGAATAAAATATTTGATGATTACTCAATAGATTAGAATTCAATAAAAACTAAATATAAATTCCTCATGTCATGTCTTCATATTAGAAACGAAATCAATTGAATATGTTCTCTATCGATCTATATATATAGGTACAAAGTTATGCTAATACAAATTCTTCATCAATTCCATCACCAAGTTCACCATCGAGAAGTTTCAACGGTTCAAATTGTTGTTCATCACGAATACTTATTGTACCTGAATATTTTATATTTAAATGTAAAAAAATTGAAATAACTGTAAGATAATTTGAATAATTTTATTTTAATTAATTATATATATAAATAGGCAAGTCATGTTTTTGAATTATTAGCAAGTGAACGAGCCGAATTACGTTTACGTGATTTAATGTTTGTTTTTAAATCATGGAAAAAAACCATTTTAAATGCCGAAATAATTCATCAAGATAAAGAAAATAAGTTAAGATTAAGTACAGAACATCCACAATCATATTATATGAGTGATACAGTTTTACAATCAGGTAGGTTTTTATCTCAATTAATATAAAGAAAAAGAAAAAAAAACAAAACCTTATGAAAAGAACAAAGGAACAAAAAAAACCATTGAAATATTTCTTTGATTTACATGAATAAGCTTTTGACAAGTTTTGTCTATCATACCTTTTTTCCTATTGATTATGACTAACGAGGCATAGGTAATCCTCCCATCTACGAAGACGTTTTACCTATACGTTTTCTTCGTTTGTAAAATTATTAATATTAAAATATCGTTTAATATATTATTCGATTTATATATGAATTAATTGTTCAATAATAATAATAATAATAAGCACAAGGATGAAACTTTTAATTATTTGACATATTTTTTTTACGTGCTGTTGTTAGAACAGTAAAATTAATAAACTGTTTCTATTTTCTTCTTTTTAATTGAAATCAATATTTCATTGGCGAATTTTTTCTCTTTATAATTATGATAGTTTCAGCTATTTATAGCTTTAATGTTGCCATCTATAAAAATTGTAGGTCATAGTGTAGGCGTAAATATAGATCAAGGACAAATAGTGCAATAAGATCATAAATCATAAGAACCAGTGAAAAACAGACTCATTGATATATTTATTAATTAACCAAATAATTTCTTTTTTGTATCGTAATATAAACTTTACTAAGAAAAAAAAAACTCTCATTACTATTTAATAGAGTTATTTTTTTATTATTTATCTAGTATTTGATCGAGTTTTATATGCAATACGTGAATTATGTAATATAACACAACAAGCTCGTGCTGCATTTCAATATGCAACATTAAATATCTATCAAGCATCGTCTCGACAACAACAATTTCAGTCTCAATTATCATCAAATATTCCACCAACATCAAGTACAATTGCTCTTGCTCAATTACAATCTATGCGACAACAAAAATAAATATTCATTCATTTGTACTATTCGTTTTATATGTATAATGATATGAAATAACAGACTTTCATAGAATTATGAAAGACAAAATCAAAGACCGGTGATGATTTTCAAAAAAAAAAAAAAAGGCAACCGAAGATAAATATATATTATGAACAGAGCAATTTCAAATAATCTATATGCCTTATTAATTTTGTTTTCTTTTTCTGTTTCTTGTCCTCAATAACATCTCGATTTTTTTTCTATGCACTGATTAATCATTCTTTTGACCTAATGGAAACAAGAAAAACTAAGAGATTAGTTTTTGTTTTTTCTATTTCTTATTTCTTTCTCTTATCTGGTTAAACTTTTTCTTTTGTTTTTTAATGTTCCGTCTATATCATTTGTGTCTGGCAGTCAAAATGTGCATTTTTCTTCTTCTTTGTGTTTTGTCCATTGTCTTTTGTGTGTACAAAGCAAAATAATAAAAAAACTGAACGAAGGTCAAAGCTCTTTTTTTTTGTTTTTGTTGGATCTTACTCTGCTTTCTTGTTTTTTGGTTTATTACTACCAAATTTATTCTTTTTTCTTTTTTTCTTTCTCTTCTCCTTCTTCCTCTTCTTCTTCGTCTTCTCCTACTTTACTCGTACGCTCTTTTCTTTTATGTAGCCACATCGCGCTTTTTCCTTTTTTGTAATAAAACATGAGAAAAAAAAAAAACTTTTTGATTCAGAAAATTACGATGGGGAGTGACGTGTGAAAAAAACGTATTTTTTCTAAATACATTCTTTTCTTTTTTTCTCCATTTAAGATATAATATTCACCTATTATGCATCTATCTATTTGGAAACTAGTTTGATTTTACGAATTAACTATACTAATATTGTCGAATATTTATTTCGATTATTTTCTCTTGTTTTGTCGATATAGAACAAAATTTACTAGTTGGTCTCGAAACATAATTTTGACATAATTGATGTAATGCATTACGTCCGTTAGCTTTAGTTGAATGATCAACTTCTATTTTCTTATTTTTTTATAATGTTTTTCTGGACTTTTGATAACTTATTAGGTATTCTATCATGTTTTCATTCCCTTATGAATATTTGTCACACGTATGGTGACTATTTCTTTTTTTAAAGTAATTATTGAAAAACGACATTATGTATGCAACTGGATTCTGCTGAAATTTCAATCACAATTATTTATATAAACATCTGGTCGATATAAATATAAGAATGTGACCTACATAGACTTATTCAGCTTTTAGCAAAGAAGAAAAAACCTAGTTTCTTTAGTTTATTTTGAGAAAATAAAGGAATTTTTTTTTAAAGACTGTTTTTTTTTTTTAAGAAATCTTCAATTAAGATTGAAATCCTTCACATTACTTGTCTTACATCCTTATTTAATTAATTTTTCATCAGAATCACAGCAACATAACTGTGAAAAATAAAAAGATCTTGTATTTCTGAAACTTTTATAGAAATAAGAGAAAGTCGGGTTAATCTCTATCTTTAGTTCCTAATATATATTTTTATCAGCATCAGTGTAAATATTTCATTATGCAAGTTACATTAAATATTTTCTAAAGAATATGATTATCATATTTAGGTATGCTTATTCTAATTATCTGTTGTTTTATTAGTTTATTATATTTCAAAGCTTATTCTTCTTTTTATAGATATTTAAATTAATAATTAATAATCAATTGTTTATTATCTATACATTAGTTGTGGTATGTATTCTTTCGATTTTAAAATCGAAAGTATTATCTTTTTAAAATGAGATATAATTTCACAGATTTTTCTTTCTAGTTTTCATCGTAATTATATATTTCTATTCCATACAGTTCTTATGATTCGAATACGGAATTCCAGGTACTGATTATATAATTATTATCATAAGTATTATATAATAAAAAGAAACGAAAAGAAACTTGATTCATAATACTAAATTTTCCAGAATGTAGAATATGCTAGTCGAATGCTGGGTTCATAAGATTAAAGTATATTATATATGTATTTATTTTATATGGATGAGAGATTGAGAAAAAAAATATACTAGAAAACATAACATTTTTTATTAAAATTCTTCGCATACAGAAAACTTCAGAAGAGATAAATCTCACTTCCGTTACATTTTTTTCTTTGTAATTAATAAATAGTTAATTTGTATCAGTTTCGACTCAAAGAATTTATGATTTCATGCTTTTTTGACCTAAATAAGTAGCCTAGTTTTTTTTTTAAACTTAAAAGATAAAAGAAAATATCTGTCATCATATTCTTGATAATTACTGTTAATTGGTTCGTGATTATGTTGATATTAATCTTTGTTTATTTGAAATATGTTATTAAAGAATATTTAGATTATATTTTTCTTATTTTACTCAATTAAGTTTGATGTTTTGTTTTTCTTTTGTAAAGAATATCATCTAGGATAATGAAATCAAAAGTAAAGAATGATTTATTATACGAATATTTTTCATGTATGAGATCGACTGATTTTTTTTACATGAATATATTAGCAAACTGATTTCATTATGAATGTTCGTTAAGAATATTGATATCCTCTTTTTTTATTTAAATGAAAATATACGTATAGATTTAATAATGATATTCTCTTTGATCTATTTTGAAAGGCTGTTAACATATTGATTACTGAATTAAGGCATGATTTATTTATTATTAATATAAGAAATGCTATCAAATTGTCTATTTATACTATCAGATTCATATAAAGATTTTATATGGATCTTAATAAGCACTGTTGAAACAAGAATGTGAACGATGAATTACTAAATCTGCTGTCATATAGTTGAAAACTTTGTTCTATTCATGCCATCATTCTAATTGGAAAATTGAGATAGACATAATTACATATATAATCTTATAAAAATGTTTGTTTTTTTATGCTCTGATAACACTTACGTTATGTACGAAAATCTATTTATTAAGTTTAAATTCTTAGTACATTCCAATTCTTTCATGAATAATAACATTTAATAAACTAGTAGTTTATCATATGATACTTGTATTTGTTAACTACGTCTTTAATATTCTGTTAGATAATTAATTAACAAAACAATATATTTTAATTATTAGTATTTCGATAATATTTTATTAGTTAGGATTGATGTGATATATTTTAAATAATATGATTTAAATGGCGTGTGTTATAAAGCAGAGAAAATCACTATTCTTCGATGAAGTGATAATTGCATATAATAGATGTCATTTTCAGTGTCTATATTAACTGTTTAATTATTTGAACGAATAAGGATCACCAAAGATTAATCATTTATGTTGATGTATTAATACTATAGACAACAATCGAACAAATATTTTGATTATTCTTTGCATCATCTAATTATTAGAAAACTATTTATTTGTCTATAAAGAGCATTGATTATGGCTGACATCTTAATAAGATCTTTCTAGAAAACATTGTACAATAATTATATCATTCGAAATATTTTTATCTATCAAATAAAAAAATGTATATTTAATTTTAATCATTTATTATCCTTTAAAATTCATTGATATAAAAATAGACAAAAAACAAATAATTTTTCCTTAAATATAAACACTCTGTTGATATCAAAATATATTTAACAGATAGTTTTCTTTTTTTTTTGTTCTTTGATGATAATATCTTATACATTTTAGAAATTTTAAATGATCATTATCTACATTTTGTATTTGTCATGTCTGAGAAAAACATTTCGTTTCTTATCTTTGTTGTATGTCAAATTTTTGAATCGAGGCATATGTTTACAATTATTTTCTTGTTTTAATACTATTAAAGAATTTGATTATTTATATGTCATATACTGACAGATGTTCTTTGTCAAATAGATTAGTTATATTAATTGTGATTTATAAAGAGAAACAGAAAAACATGTAACCAGTATTTTATCCAAATTTTCTCTTTCGGATGGATGATTTCAATTTTCTGTAGGGTAAATATCTATTTTTGATAGTATAAACATACAGTATATGGTACAATATTCATATTCTATGGTAGGGTCAACTTGATCTTCGGAGAGGCGCCCGGTTCGACTGAGTGACACACTACATTTAATCTTTCTCATTTGTTTTCGATTTTAAGATGGAAATTTTTTTAAAAGTTAAACATCTCTGATGACATTAAAATGTATTTATTGTCTGTGTTTTAGATATATATTAATTTTCGATTTTATAATAAACAGAAATTAACTGAGAAAAATTCTATATTAGAATAATATTTATTGAATATAGATCTATGAAATCACGACAAGTTGGTCAATGTTTAGTATGTAATGATGCTGCTGTTGGTATTAACTTTGGTGTACCAACATGTATGCCATGTAAAGCATTTTTTCGACGAAATGCTGTTAAACTTGGCGTATGTTAATTTTTTTCTATTTTTCATGTTGTTTATTTATTCTACTCGTTGTTTTTTCTGTTGTAGAGAATTGATTTTATTTGTCAAGAAGACGGTGATTGTCCAGTAACATATGAATCTCGTCGTATATGTAATTGTTGTCGATTAGCAAAATGTTTTCGTGTTGGAATGCAAAAATCATTAATTCTATCTGAAGCTCAGAGATTAGCACGAAAAGAACTTGTTCAACAAAATCGACAAAAACGTGCGCAATTAATAATACAAAATTTAAGTTTAGTACGTACAACATATCTATATATAAAAACATATAGAAAAAATATATAATTAGAAAAAATGTATTGAATATAAGACTCATTAAATGACGATAAAATTCTNCCATATTGCTAGATTAGAAGAAAAAGGTCTTGATCAGAAAGCTTCTATGTCACATAGACATAATCAGTTTCCTCTGTATATAATTTATTCGACTACATATCACAGAAAATTGACACAAGAACACAAAAGTGTGGAAAAATAGACTCACCCAAGAAGAAAATGTTGATAGAAAAACTACGTTTTAACGTACCATTTGGAAGAAAAAATGCTATTTTTGCGTTTAAATGCGTCGATGTTTCTTTTTCTAATACTTCTTTTTATCAAGAAAAGAGATTTTTTACGAACAATCTCAAAGAGTTTCTTTTTAATTCGTGTTTTTTGTGTCGAGAAAAACACATTTGCACGTGTTGCGCAAAACACGTAAATGTTCTAGCGAAAACGTTCATGCTCCAAAAAGAAGGAACACGTTGAAATGCTTTTTTCTGCTAATCTTTTATTCACGAGCAAGAGCACAAAAATGGCATAGCGTGAGATCAATCAATCTTTTACCTTGTTATTCTCTATCGAAGAAAGCAATAAAGCAATATTAACAGTTGTTGAACCTAAAGTAGATCTTCCTAAAATGACAATTTGATTTACGACCGAAAGCTCTCTTGCGACAGTAGCTTAACTACATAGTATTGTGTATAAGCAACATACTAATTAACCCCGCCCTGTTTCGTTAAAATTAATTCTATTACGTCAATTAATACTAAAGAAAAAGCTTTGCAATGTAAAACTTATCGAAAATATTTTCATATTCATGTCACTTACGATCATACAGAATATATATTCTCGAGTGTATTCAAATGATTTAAACGAGACATAGTAATTAAATTGAAAAAAATCTCTCTGACCATATTGTTTTGCATTCTGGCAAACTCTCTCTTCAATTGAAAATATACTATTAACAGGAAAATACTACTCTAACGAGGATAATAAAGGAAACTTAATACTGTACTATTTAGTTTCATTTAATTGTCTGTAGTCATAAATTTTCTTGTGTTGAAATTTAAAAAAACGTTTTCTTCAATAGCATTTAAAATCTTAGTTTTTTGTACTTTGTATTAGATATATTATTCTTTGTACTCTTAACTAAAAATTTGGGTGTACTGCATCAGAATGCAGGACACTGACGAAAGAATCTTGACAAAAATTATAAATACGACCGCAATGAAACTCTACCTTCTTCCAGTTAAATTCGAAGTAAACAATGCTCTGCTACTAATCTTTGTTGACTCGTCGAATGCTGAAAATCAAGAGTTAAGATGCTAAAGATTCGATTCTTTTGGGGTGGTTCTGATGTGATTTTGTAACGTTAGATAGCTTTATCTATTTTATCTTTCTGTCACGAAGTTTGGAGACTGAGTCAGCATGAGGGGCTCATTTTTCTCACTATAGAATTCGACGCTCATTATCAATCGTGTTTAAAAAAACTGTGGTAACAAGTTTGAATAGTTTATTGTTATAGTAGATCAAAAAGAGATTTCACGGACAATAGCTAGAAGTACAATATGAAGCAATGCACAGATACGACAGTCGAATATTGAACGATAATAGTTACAAACAAGAATAATAATATCAAATATCAAAAGTTGCTTTTTGAAATGATTAATATATTTCTGCACTGTTCAAACCACACTGATATTTGCCCATCTACCAATACCTAACGCTTTTCTATTTGTTAATATGGATGCTGTATGCTTCGCTTCTCGACTATTCATGATACCAGTAGTTGTCCAAGTTTCTGTTGATGGATCATACAACTCGGCACTACTTAGACTATCAAAATTTCCTCCACCAGTAACTAACACTTTTCCATCTGTTAATAAGATTGCTCTGTGCTCATCTCGTTGTTTATTCATGCTACCAGTAGTTGTCCAAGTTCCTGTTGATGGATCATACAACTCGGCACTACTTAGAGTATCAGGACTGTTTCCACCAGTCACTAACACTTTTCCATTTGTTAATACGGTTGCTGTATGCTGCATTCGTTGGCTATTCATGCTGCCGGTAGTTGCCCAAGTTCCTGTTAATGGATCATATAATTCGGCACTATTTACATTTTGGTAACTATCATTCTGTCCTCCAGTAACTAACACTTTACCATTTGTTAATACGGATGCTGTGTGCTCCACTCGTTGACTATTCATGCTGTCGGTAGTTGTCCAAGTTCCTGTGGATGAATTATACAATTCGACACTACTTAAAACGTCATAATTTTTTCCTCCACCAGTAACCAATACTATTCCATTTATTATTAAGACTGCTGTGTGCCAAGCTCGTTGATAGTTCATGCTACCAGTAGCTGTCCAAGTTCCTGTTGATGGATCATACAATTCGGCACTATCTAAAGTATCAGGATTATTTCCACCAGTCACTAACACTTTTCCATTTGTTAATACGGTTGCTGTATGGTGCACTCGTTGGCTATTCATGCTGCCAGTAGTTGCCCAAGTTCCTGTTAATGGATCATATAATTCGGCACTACTTAGAAAATCATAATCAATTTGTCCACCAGTAACTAACACTTTACCATTTGTTAATAAGACCTCTGTATGCTGCGCTCGTTTGCTATTCATGCAGCCGGTAGTTGTCCAAGTTCCTGTGGATGGATTATACAATTCAGCACTACTTAGAACATCAAAGTATTCTCCTCCACCAGCAAGTAACACTGTTCCATTTATTAATAAGGTCGCTGTGTGCTTCACTCGTGGATCATTCATGCTGCCAACATTGGTCGATCCTACATGAAAACATTTGTATGTATTTATTCTGACAAGAATATGTATTGTTGGATTCACACGATGGTCTAATGTGCGGAAAGTGTTGGATTTTATAATGATAAAGATTGTTTTTTACCAATAAAACAACGTTTTTTCTAAATTTTTGGTAATCTCAAAAAGTTTTTGAATCGACTATAACAAGTCGCCCATGATATAATGCGACTGTGAATTCTACAATTTTGATAAAGAATCGTATGTTTAAGTAACAGGTAAACTAGGTTTGCATTTTCTAACTATCAGCAACACTTATTTACAGAATTAATATGCTTCCAATTATACATATATTACTGGAATTTCGATGGAAACAATTTTCGGTTCGGGTTCACGTTCTATTCGTGTGTTTGATCGTAGCTTTCCTTAATCATATCCACACAAAATCCTATTTCTGCGAATAGTTCGTGCATGGCGTAATGCTCAGCAAGATGAGATGGTACTGAACAGTTTGCTTGAATCCCTTTTAGAAATGCTCTATTCTTTTGAAGCAATGATTACTTGTCTGAAATAACTACCAACGTAAAAAAGCACAAAGCTCAGTGAAATGCCACAGTGATGAGCAATGGGAAGAATATGAATAAATTTTCCTCTTTCACTTCAATGTTACGGATACTGAGTGTGTAGCAATGTTGCTAGTTATGGAAAGATTAGAACAAGCAACACGTTTGGTTTGTGATATCTGTTCGAACTCAATTTTATCCGCGTGAATCTGAAAGCAAGATATATGGATCTTCATGACGCGATTATTCTGTGTTCTGCGATAAGGATTTGTACTCGACTGTCCTACAAGCAAAAATTCTACTAGAGGACTACACAAAAATTGAGAATCATGATGCAATTCTAGTTGAAGTGAGTAGTGTTGGTAACTGTGTGTTACGCACTATTCATACATTTTATTCAACAATGCCTATCGATGAAACTCGTTGTCTTTGTTTGCACTAACTGTATACACATAAACAAGATTACAATAAAGTGAATAATTCTAAAATCTGTGGTAATATGTTGAATGCAAATTTTTCCACGAGAGTTGCTGAATTCTATTTTGCGATCTCCGATACGTATACTATAGTTAAGATCTGACATGGATACTGACCAAGATTAGTAGCATAATTATTTTTTTACCGATTATGCCCACTAGTGAACTGTCACATGCTACTGTAACGATTACCTCTATCAATATATTCTATACTGCAGTATCGATAAAAAATATACATGATATTACCAGTTTACATACTTCGCGTGCCATTGATAATTAGAATTGGAGAGAAAAGAAATTGTTGTTGAGGAGAGAAATGATGAAAACGCTGCTGCCATTACTATCTAGTTTTGAACCAAGTCGTTTTCTCGAACATTCTCTTGCTATTCAATAAGTATTGAACGCCATGAGAGAAAATCTAGTTGATCCGTAACCACGAAAAATTATAATCTCTTCGTCAATCTTCATTGTGAAATTTACAGAAGAAAAGATGATAATGAGAGCTGCAATTGAAACAATTCTTCTGAAATGAATCTGTTGGTCACTGACAACAACAGTTATCAAGTAGTGTAATGCAATTTAGACGATCATTTTGGTTATCACATACGCATTGGAAATCGATATATGTCTCAGTCTGTCCAAGAAAGCTCAATCATAACATGAAACCGACTCGTACTTCTTCTCATCTTCTTTAATTCATTTCTATACTCAAAGAATATATGCATAAATGAAAAAAACAATTTTTTGCCAAGAATTATTTGCTATACGACTTATCATTTGGAAAACTCGATTGCCTAAAACCTACCGATATTTTTACTAATACAATAATATTGAAGAATCCTCAGGCCAAAATCACATTCTAAAGCCATATGGTAACTCTACGAAATATCAGCAGCCATTTCTTCAGTATTGCTTTCAGTTTTCGAAGAAAATAGAAGTATGTTTAATAGTATCGTGGAAATTACTTAGAACTTTGTTCGCATAATTAGTCAATTTCTGCAAGGAACGAAGTCATCGATAACTTATTTAAACTCCGTGGTCTATGTAGAGTAGATGGTCAATGCATTTTTAACGATGAAGGGGAATAAAACTCAAGTATGAAATGCTCGATGAATAAGTAATTTGCATAAAGAAGAATATATTACTGCCATGAGACAGCTGGAGAAGCGGGATGAAATCACTGTGCTATTTGTTATGGCTAAGAGTGAACATCCCATTGGTATCTGATCTCAAGTTCATTTCCTCCAAGAGATTAAACGTTGATGCACACCTGTCTCGCATTAAATAGCTTTCTCAGTAATGTGTATGTATAGATCCTAAAAAATAGAGTAGAATACTCTTCTTATAGATCAGATATGGATACAACTGTTAACCTTGGCACAATTTTCGTAACACCTACTATCTTTTAAAACTGCGTGTGGATGTTCTACATCAAAACATTCCATTCACAAGCATCCTCAGTTCGAGTTGCTTGATTTCGCAAACCTCTAATTACTAATTCGGCGGTTATTCTTCAATTAGGCATCTATTCTTTACAAGTCTCTTTCGTTTTACTAATACAAGAAAAAGTGCAAAAATATCAATACCAATGATTTAATAAAGGATTAAAATTATATGCAATTTCCTTCGATTACGAACGATTATAACAAAACAAACCAAACTTATCATTTTTGAACGACTAATCCGATTAAATATGACAATAATGCTAGAAGAAAGAATGATGATTTAGATTACTCTAAAACCGGTCTAAATCGTATAAACCATGAAGAACTATTGAAAGTCAATTAGAATCCTCCACATCCTGTGAAGAATCTAAATTTATTTTGGTCGAATTTTTTCACTTTAAATGATTTTTATTAACTTTTGGTAAGCTCCTGACACTAGATGATTTTAATGTAACTGCTACCAAGATACATAGCATCTACCTATATCTCATTTAAAAGTCATATTTAGGAAGATTAAAAAGCGTCTGTGTACAGCGTACCTGATTGCTGAGTTGTGGTCCCAGCTGTTGCTAATAGTGTTGTTGTTGCCGTTGTTGATGCTGTTGTTGCCGTTGGTGATGATAGTGTTCCCGTTGATGATGGTGATGATGGTGTTCCCGTTGATGATGGTGATGATGGTGTTCCCGTTGATGATGGTGGTGATGGTGTTTCCGTTGATGATGGTGATGTTGCTGTGGTGATATCACGCTTCTTTGGTGCAAGTATGGCGAATTTTAATACCAGAGTGAGTATAACTCCAAGAATTGCCACAACGACAAAGCAGATGCAAATGATTGTAAACCAACGATGGTGCCACCATTTGCGTGGTACATTATTTCCATTGACTTGCTCACTCAACATCTATAGTTTTGCCAATACAGGAAAACCTGATAACAATACTAGAGTGTATCAATAGAAAAGGAACAGAAGTTTGTTAAAATTCATGTGACTATGCTAGTGAATGGAAGTAGCCTATAAACATGGAAAAGACGGTGCTAAAACTATTCCAGTCACAAATAAAATAACAGATAATACAGATCTACATGAATGGAAAACAATTAGAAACAGTGAAATTTATCCCACTTCGATCTAGACGAGTCATTATCTTATAACGATCTTTTCGTTTGGGATATCTTTACGAATAAAGGAAAGAAACAACAAAGCATTAATATTGGACATATCTTAAATTTAGGACATTTCTCCAGGTTAGTTAGAGTGATAAAAATGATTGATAGATACGAGTCAATTCTAGGCCACTAGCTTTTATTCATCGAAAATCTTTCCTAATGAGAAAATAGATTAGATTATGTGCGAGCTCTTCTTAGCTTTTTAACAACACTACCTTGTCTCTTCATTTTAATATACTTAATAACTTATGCTTCATACACTCTTTATTATTCATATTGTGTAAAAAAAAACATGTTAGCATATGGTTTGCTTTTCACCTATTTATATTTGCCTTTTGTTTTTCTTACTGATATGATACCGTTTTACCTTTCTGTTTTCTTCTCTTCTCTGGTATCATGTTTTTTATAAACATCAATAGAACTCATAGAATTAAGCTTACTCAAAAATAAACCTGTTGTTTTTTATCTTTTCGTATTCAGATGCCTCGTCAATGTGATGCTGTGAGTATTGGAGCTATTCCACTACCGATTTCGACCTTGCTCAAAGATATCATCGGATAGTCGGTAGATCTCAATTTGACTAGAGCAAATCATTGAGAATGGCTTCAGACAAGCTATTACAGTACAAGTATACTTCAAATTTGTCTTTGTTTTTATTTGTTTTTGTTGGTTTAATTCATGAAGAATATATCTAAAATAGAAAGAAAGATGAATTTATAAATATATAATTGGATAGCTCTTAAATTTTTATGGTGACAAGTATATTTTAGACAAAACCTAAAGGAATATATGATGATTAAAATAACAAACCAAAATAAAGTTTTCTTGTAAACGAGCTTAGTCCTTTCAAGTACTTCTAGATGTTGTCTGTAGTATTTGCTCGAAGTAGAGTTTTCAATATGACCGTTCGGAAATCACGTGATCCATGTTTTAACCGTTTTGGATCTCATCTCTTTCTTCTGTGATCAAACGTGATTTTTCTGGATCCCCTTCCCTCCCGGCCAAATGCTACAATTTTTTCAAATGAGTCTTTTTTCAAAGTGGTTATTTCCATTATCTTTGTTCATTTTGCTAGTTTTTTATGATTTATTTCAAAAATCAAATGTTTCAACATGAAAACAAACTCTACGTAAATCAGTTGTGGAACTCTGACAATGTTTTAAGAATTAGACCTGCTTCAATTTTCCTTCCTCCACAAAACAGTGTGTTGAACTTTGAATTTGCACGTATCCTTTCTAAGGAAAAAAACCTTTTTTTTATTTTCTCAGTAAGACTTCTCGTGATTGATGGTGATTACTCTAACAAATACCTTCTGAGCATGTTTAGATGAAAATCTTAAGTGTTGTACATTAGTCTTTTGATGAGAGGAAAACTGAAAAGCGTATACAATTTCTAAATCTCTTTTTGAGTTTCACCACTCATTTACGCTACAAAAATATTCAATTAGGAAAGTAGTTCATGTAAAGAATATTAATTGATGTATACAGTTAATCACCTGTAACTTACTGAACTCCAGTGATTTAAAAGAAACTAAATCTTTCTAAGAAATATGTTTAGTAATATATTGAATCTAACTGTTCATAGTTGCTTTTTTTTTCTATTATGGTATTTAAATAGTTAAAAAATGCATAGCTTTTATTATATAATAGTTGTAGAATGAAATAAAAAAAATGATGCATTATTTTTATAGAAGAAATATTAAGATATGAAAATCTATCATATAATAAGAGGACATGTTATTAACATCTTAATATGAGTTAGATTATATCATCACACGAATCTATTACAAATAACGTGATATTGTTCTATATTGATAATAAATTTTACAACAGAAAAATCTTAAAACTGTGTCTACTACAATTGTCTCTGGCACATCCAACGAAAAAAATTTCCAACTATCTATGATTACGTATAGTTTTTAGGATCTGTTGATGTGTTCCCCTATCTCTAATTCAAATTATTTCGCTTATTGATTGCTCAGATAATAAAATTCCTATGGTAGTATATATCTACAAAATTTCATGGTTAAAAATATTATTGTTGAAAAATGGCAAAATATACAATGAATAGATACTGCATTAGTATATCTTTATATCTCACTTAGGGCTACATACACGGAGAACTTAACTGACATTTGTGACAACAGTTGAACATATGGTTCGTATTTGAGTTGTTTCTCTCTTACAACGGTTCTTAGGGAGTCTTTAACATACTTCTTACTCCTTAAAAACTGGGGATTCATCTAGGATTTCGTATTTTTCAGGCGATACATCGGAGACTCTTCAGAGAAGAGTTGATTACAGCACCGTTGACTACTCATTAAAAATATCTATCCAAATATTTGTAACTAATACAAAGTCAAAACTATAAATGCGTTGTTAAATTCTCATTAGTTCCACTCATATCTCTAATGTAATTCTATGCAAAATGATGGCAAATATGAGCCATTGCTTAGTATAATCATGTAACAGGATAGATAACATTGGGCTCTCTGATACAGAATGCAGGAAAAAACTGCTTTATTTCATATTTGCTATACACTTTGTTAGGAAAATATATTGTAAATTAGCGCTTTGGAAAAAAATAGAAAAATGGCGAGAGAAAAAAGAACTGCTAATACTGTGTTCATATTGAGTCTCTAAATAGTTAGATGATGTTGTTCATCAGCTATTTATTCTATTTTATTCTGTTATATAGAATAATTGCGTTTCCTCAAATTAATCTTGATCTCACCGATTGGATAAATGATGATGAAAATAATAATGTTCTTCAGCATGATTGTCTTCATGTGGCTGCTTGGATCGAAAAAGATAATGATCCTTATCAGATTATTTCTTATTGTATGAGTGAATAGCCATCAAAACGGAATATTCAAAAAAATAATCAAGATCATAACTTTACTTTTGCTGAACTCTACAAATTAAATATGGCTTGTATTTAATTGTTCAGTATTTTATTATAAATGTTCAGTAAATTTTTTACCACATGTTCAATAGTTCTTGTTCATTAAAAAATTATTTTTTGCTCGGTGAATAATTCAAGAAGTTCAGTAAACAATTCAAAAAGTTCAGTAATTAATTTACAGTAAAAAAAAGTGTAATTACCATTAACAGAAATTTATTGAATCAGTAATGCTTTTTTGAATTTTGGTGGTCTACCACGACGTCTTTGTTCACCAATTTTAACATTTTTAGCAGTAGATAATGGTTTGCAGTAGTTTAATATAATTGCCATGTCGAGAACATGTTTACACATAAAATTTTTGAAAAATATTGAACAATTGCACACAGTATCTAACCATTTTAATTTATCTACTGGTAATGTTACAGACCAAATATTGAATGCTTTTTGTTTATATTGATCAAAGGAGTACCATTTCATTTTCTTCCCTACATCAATTTCGACGTTTGTAATTTTTGTTTCATTTTCAGCAGGTATATAATATTGAACTAAATTATCACATTCAGTCGAAAGTATTCATTTGTTGGATTTGACCCGTTGATATTTACTTGTCCATAATTCCAATGAGATTGTTTGCTTATAATTGTATTGCTTTGAACCTCATTCATAACATTTCGACCATTTTTACACAATTTCAAATGCTAATACTTAAAATCTTGATAATGGTAGACGTAGTTTTGGAGAATCAAAATTCAACTTATTTTAAAAAAAAATGAGCTATTTATATAGGAATAGGCAAAGGGCCAAACGAGGGTACGATGTCGAGAATCTTATTCTCCTTTGTTAAATTGAGAACAAGAAGAGAATACAATATATTCATCCTCTTAAATAACTGTAAAATATCAAACAACTATAAGAAAATATAAAACGTAGGTCAAGTAAAGATGACTTCGATAAATACGACAACATATGTATACGATTATCTAGGGATACTATGTAACGTAGCATATTTTGACTGATGATGTCATCATCCGTTAACGTGGACAAACGTTCTTCTATTTACATCAAAATATTTTCATCGAAAAAATAAAACTGATTACTGATAAAAATACTACTTGTTACTGAGTAAATGAATTTTTGAATCAGCAAACTGAACTAATTACTGAAACTTTAATTTTAATACTGAGCAAACAATTAGTTGGCTGAGCAAACGTAATAGTTACCGAGCATTAAATTTTATACTGATAGTTTGATTTCTTTACTGAGAATTTGTATATAATACTGAACGCATTTTACTGAATATTTACAAAAAAATACTGAACATTTAATTTGTCTACATTAAATATTACGAGTGAACAATTATATCTTTGGTCGGCACCAATGGATGTTGTTGAACGTTGTCAATTTTATTTAAATCTATTGTTAACTTCAAATTCATCGTCATCATCATTAATGGCGATACATATATTCTATAATTGTACATCACCTAGATTCGGTCCATTGTGTCAATATTCATTGAATGCTTACAAGTCTCATCATTTAACGTTACACGAGATGATTTGCGAATTTTATCTTCACGAATACGAACCAACAATATTGACGTGTTACATTCATTTACAATGGGATCGTGGTTCAACATCTGTATCTCTTGATTGGAGTGAAATATATGATGGAATTATCGATTGTCAAAATGGAGTCGATGAAGAAGATTGTTGGCAAGTGGAAATAAATGAATGTGAATATAATGAAGATCGATGTCTAAATGGACAATGCATACCTACGACATTCTTTCATGATGATCCTAATATTTTTGAATGTATTGATCGATCAGACGAAAGGTTATCTCAGCAACGATTATTTATAAATATGAGTGGTAAGCCTACATTTACAAAGGAAGATGTTCTGTGTTCCATACGTCATTTCAACTTCAAAATGAAGCTAACAAGTTCATGTGTGATGCAGCGCACCAATTTACTACAGCAGTTCATGTTCTCTGAGAAGCCAAGCATTATATAGAATGATTGTTGGTTAGCTGTTAAGTATCAGTTGGGTATTCCACACATATTATCAGATCTAAAATGTCGTGATCTTTCTTTTAAAAAAATTTGAACAGAAATAATTAACGACACATGTCCCGATATGCTGTATGTGCCAGCTGGTCCCTTTCCTTTTGGACATATGCACGTTCTATATACAAAAGAGGGTATGTTAAAATCTAATGCGAGAGTACCATCACCTGAATATGCCTGCTGCAATGATAAACTTTGCGGCGGATTTTATTCGAACCGAACATTATTGTCAATCGGTAATAATAGATGCCGCTGCCCCATAGATTTTCCATTAACTTTTAAGTCGCTCATACTCACCAGAGACAACTGGCGGAGCATGTATATTTTACCTCTGTATGAGCAGTTTTATCGATGCAACACAGTTGTCCACAGTGGTTCTACAAATTGTAACAGTTTAACCATGTACAGATGCCTCAAGTCCTAAAAATGTATTTCTAAGCATCGTCTTTCTGATGGTATGAACAATTGCGATTATGAAGATGATGAACAATGTTTTTCGATTAATGGCTCTTGTTCGACATATGGATCGAAAATGCATTTCAAATGTACTACAAGAGATCTTTGTATTCCTCCGACATTGATTGAAAATGGTTGGTGTGATTGCGGATATAATGAATATGATCTCTGTGATGATGAAAGGCTAAATCTTCATTATCCCAAAAAACATATCTCATTTCCAACAATTTGTGATGGTTTTACAGAATTAATACCTGTTAGTATCGGCGGACGAAATGAAACCGACGAAACTGAATGTGAATATTGGCACTGTAATAACACGTACACTTGATGTGACAGATTTTGGAATTGTTTCAATGGAGCAGATGAAGTCGATTGTGATCAATCACCAATATTGAGATGTCCGTTTCATCATCACATCTGTGTCTCACCTGAATCATATCAATTCGTGTGTTTGCCTCTTACAAAAGCCAATGACGGTAATATTGATTGCTTTGGTGCTACTGATGAGCCACAACTATGTCGATCAAATACTTATGAACTCAGCAATGTTANGATTGAAAACTGAAATGGAAAGCGTATTAATCTGCCTCACGCGTTAGTGAAGTTTTACACAAAAAACAGTTCTTATCGAAATTTCATTATTATGATACCAGCTGAATAGGGATGAAATAGCACAGAAAAATAGAGCTTCATTTTCTCTATCGTCTCATAAAAACAGAAAATTTCATCAAGCCTTCTATACGAAATTGAGATGCGACCGCCACTACTTTTGGATATCCCTAAGTAAATTACTTCAATTCTGTTTAAGTTCAGTTTTAAAATGTTCCATCAAGCATTCGTATTGATATTCCTAAGAAATCGCCACAAATTTTGATCAGTTGTCTTATATGGCGAAAAATAGAAGAAAAAAGAATTTTGTGTAATTATTGAAAAACTATTTGATCATGTATTCTATTATGATTGAAATGCGACGTAGTTAATCACAGCATGTTTCACTGTGATCGTTCTTGATGGTGACATATATATATGCGTTATTTTCATTTATAATTATGACTTTAGCTAAAGTACCTATTCGAAACTGACAATATTCTAGAATACAGAGTGGGTCTGAGTGTAATAAAAAAGTTTTCACACAAGTATATCCACATCAACACCTACTACTCACACCCTGTTCGTACAAAAAAAAACTATAAAAAAAATTTCAGCTGAAACTAAAACGAAATAAATCTTCAAATTAACCAATAGCTAAAGAAAACATTCATATGACAAAATCTAAAAGAAAGATTAAAAGCCAGAAAGTAAAAACTGTGGATAATGTCAGGAAAGAAAAATTCAGAAAAATATAAAGAAACAACATACATTGATAATTAGTGTAACGAAGGGCAAAGAAAAGCATGATAATTCAAGATCTTTTCTTTTTCTTTTTCCTCTGCAACCGATGCGATTATTCTTATTTACCGTTGCCATTTCATGAGTGACCTTTTCTCGAAAGAATGAATGAGATTTTTGTCATATCGAATTTCTGTGCGGTCGTTTTGTATTACGAATCTCAATCGAAACGAGAGAAAGAAACTCATTTTTATGAGTTTATGGCGTTGACTAACGTTAAAATTACAAAATCGCAGCATTTAGAAAGACTGATGAGAGTTCATTTCATTCGCAAAATTTAAACGAATAACTGAACTCAATCTAAGTAGCGTGTTATCAAATCAGTATTGAAAATCAATTAAAAATCATTACACATGCTTTCTATCATTATTACACTCGTCCTCATCGCTTTTTCGCATTCTTTTCATTGATTAAATACATGAAGCTTGAAATGCCATCTTTTGTTATTTGTATGTGATCATATAACTTTCATCAGCTTCACTATCGACTGTTTTGCGGATTGATGACGAAGCTCGTACTTTTAGCATTCTTCGTGACGATTTCTTGTTCATATTCAACATCAGAACGGTTATCCAATTTATCGAGTCTTCATTCGCAATGGAGTTCAGGTATATTGTGGTGTTCAGAATTATCGTTTCAACTTTTACTTAGGAATAAAAGAAATACAGAAAATTGTTCTAATCCTGCTTCCAAGTAATCAATAACGTTTGACTAAGAAATCTTTGAATAGATAAAATCTCATCAACGTCACTTTTCAAAAGGATAAAAATAAGTGGTTTGTATAGTTACTTTTGTTTTGTAAGATAATGGAGATACAAAATTAAAGTAGAACTTTTCAAAACAATAATCATATTCTTAGAGGATTCTTTGTACTTTTTATGCTTGAAGAGGATGCACAGTTATCTGGCAACATATCACTTGCTTCATTCGGTGAAGTTCTCGGAATAGCATCAACAAATGTTCCAGCCTATTCGAACGGAAATGACAGCTATATTTCTAAGGAATATTATAATCTGTATGGTATATTCATGGGAATGAAATGGCAATGTGTTGAATACGCCCGTCGATGGCTTTTTATACGTAAAGGCTGCGTTTTTGGAAGTATCAAGGGCGCTGCTGACATGTGGAGTGTACTAGCTCATGTGCAACGAGTCATTGACGGTCAATGTTTTCCTTTGACAACGCATCCGAATGGTTCTCCTTATTCACCAAGAAATGAATCTCTGCTTATCTACAGTCGTAGTAGTCCGGACATGCCATATGGTCATGTTGCCATCATAGTCGATGTCGGACTTAATTTTGTCCGCGTGGCCGAAGAAAACTTCAACTTTTATTACTGGTCAGACAATTATGCACGACAAATTCCATTCGTTATAAAGAATGGCAGTTACTTCATTGAAGACGACTATCACATTTACGGATGGATGTCAATTGAAGATCGTAATCAACTCAAGTCGTTAGATCAATCTACCATCAATGTCATCGTTCAGCAAAATATATCTTTGCCTGATTTCTTTTGTTCTTATAGTGCTGCTCGTTATTGCGCTCCATTTCATCATTATCTATATTTCTTTCTTTACTTTGTTTTTTTACGATTGACTTTTCTCTAACATTTTTATCAATTTCCAAAAATCACCTATCAATTAATAAATACGGCAATTGATGTGAGTATAGTTCTTTTTCATCAGCAGGAGCTGTTCGGTCTGTGTGAAGCGCAATGATACCGCAGATATCAATCGTTTCTGCGAGTACCAATTGTGTAGCACTTCTTTTACAGTGACTCGCACTTATATGTATCTAGATTGTTTATCTATTGACTTTACAACAATGTTCAATCACGGAATGCCATTGCATTATCAGATGAAAAGTCTTTTTTGAAACAGTACAACCCATTGTGTCGACGTGTTCTGTTGACTTCGTCGTGAGATTCATTTCGGTATTTCGATTCTGAATCACATTAAATAATTATCTAAGTTTTCGTCACACAAATGTTTCTCTTTTTGAAAATTCTAGTTCTTGCTGCAACTTGACGAACACGAATGATTTTCAATGTTCCACAAGAGGGTGTGGGTTTTGCTTCCATTGCCACTGACCCCTCACACCCACACCCTCTATTTCGGCAACAGATACTCTTGTATAATAGCTATCTTTGAGTTTACTCAAAAAACAGATAGAAATAACAAATTAACGTGAGATAAGACGAACGTGCATCGAATTAGGCGAATTCTATAGTAATATCACCGTGTCTAGACATAATGGCAACTCTTGTTAAATGTCAATCTGAATTTCCCTCCGAATCACAATCAATAAATGCTATATGCTACATTATTCTTACTATGATTACTTTGAGTTCAAATCGAGCTAAATCTTGTCCGATACATGAACGATGACCACGAACGAACACAACAAAAGCATAAGGATGATGATTTTTGTCGTCAACTAGGAATCATTCTGGATAGAAAATATTTGGATCGATAGACCATAATCGCCGATCATATGATAGATTATGGGACGGTATGACCACTGTTTCGCCTTTGTACAATTGAATACCATTCTCGGACAGACGATCATCGGTCGTCAGTAAGTGAAATACCTCGTTGATAACTCAATCCAAATAGACGAAAGAATCAAAACAATCCAGGAACATTAGGCCCATCAATTTCGTCTTGATCTTTTGTTTTAATGGTGGATATTTACTCTTGAAATGAATGAATCAAGCCAGAGCGGTTGCAGTAGTTTCAAAGCCAGCGATATGTATTCATGGCTTCTTTGGCATAGTGGAACTACTTATGTTATTTTATTTTTCTCATTCTTTCTTCTACCGATGCAACATGTTTCTCTGCTCATGACTCAACTGTTGTTACAATTGTGCAGTTGGAAAATTCCATGCCGTATTATATTGCTTGTTTTTTTTCTTTCTATTTCAGCTATTTCATTACTCACACAACCACAATACTTTTTACGACGAACGGAAGTGACTAATATACAATGAGTGACAGAGATGTATTGCAGCCGGCAAAAAGTTTTATATGGCAAAAGTTAAAACCATATCGTGGTAAAGTGAAACGCAACGAGAAAGGCGATCAATTTTATCAGTGGGATTATACGCACGGTGATATCGAAGTTTACAATAAACGAGGTGAACATTTGGGTTGTATAGATGGTAACACTGGCAATTGGACCAAGCCGGCTGTAAAAGGTCGTACAATTGATGTTACATAAATCAATTTTTTGTTTACTTATTTTATCTTTGAATGTTAATAAAATAAACAAGACTTCAGTTGATTTATGATGATCTTCACTATTGAGAATATATGAAAGATGAAAGGTGAATTCATTAAATCTGTATTCAGATGTAAAAACGAGTTTCACATTGATGTAAATGACACCAAATGTTGAAATAATGTAATGCTTTCAGGAAAACAATGACAGTAGATGAACGATGCACATTAACTCTTAAGAACAACAGAGAAGAGAAAATATTTTTTTCTTGAGTTCACATACCACGAAAATCGTAGTTCAGAGCTCGAAAATATTTGTATCAGATATAGAATTATATTGTTCCAAACATTTAGAAGTAACCTCTGTCATAAACGATCGATTAAGTTTTAGTCATTTCCTACTAGTATAACTTTAGCACGAACAACATGATGGTAATTTATCAAAGACTCATACACTAAAATAAATCGAACCTATTGTTTTGGGTCATAATTTTAGTGTCCTGAAGAGAATGTCACAGAATATAATAAAATCTATTTTCATCAATTTACATTATAGTAAACTGGCAACCATGTACATCCACACTGAAAATAATAAATGCATCTTTTTTAACGAACACAAGCATGATGTGAATTATAGAGCTGAACCATTTTTAGAAAGAAGAGTCTAATACAGTGTTTATTGTGCAATTATTTTTTCAATAGCGAATTCAATCGATGTAACGAAGATAAGATTTCGCCATTTATAAAAAACTCTTCTTAAATGTTTTTTTTTCTTAATGTTGTTAGTAATTTTTTGCATTTGAAAAAGAATTTTAGAATGTCTTTTTTTTATTGAGTAAGATCTTAAATGACAATGACTTGAAGATTGTATACGAAACTCATTAAAATCATATGAATCCAACACAACAACATTTAGTATACAGTTTCTTATTCAACTTGAAAGCCAAGGCGGCAGCGTTACACCAACAATCGAGTTGATCGCCTAAACTTTGTCACTATTGTACCATTTACTGAGTTTCTTTGCCTTCAAAAATAATTTTGGATCCTTCTAGAACATTTAATTACTCTTCAAAAGTGAAAAATCTGGATGAAGTACTGGTAATGCCGTCTATTATCATTGTTGTAGTAAAATATTACATAGTTTGAATTGATGAAAGTTTCATTCAATCTACCGAAAAAAATCACAAGAGAAATAAAGAATCTTTTAACATTACATATACAGACCGAAAGTTAATCGAGAAAAACATCGATTTCTTTAGTGGCTGGAAATTGAAAAAACTTGACTAGAAAACACTATAATAATTTAAGTTGAAGAGACAAATTGTAGCAAATAGACTTGGAATAAATCTATTTAAACATGCATCAAGATTATTGATAGTTTGTTCACTATTGCTTATAGTATCATAACAGATCAATGCTACAAAAAATAACTAAGAGAAAGATATCAAAATTCTTTAATATGTATCGATTAAAATGAATTACACTTACCTATTTGCAGAATAAAACTTTCCGCTCGACTAAAGAATATTGTGTACCTAAAATGAACATAATAATTATATTCAAATCATTTTTACAAACATAGATTCCAGTGCCGTATGACATCAGTAAAAAGTATTGAGGTTTGAACACTTCATGAATATGAGTGAAACTTTTTCATATTATTGTTGAGATTTCCTCAATTAATATGTGATTCTATCAACAATGCTCTACATAAAACATATTGATATTTATCGATATGAATTGAATTTATGATAATAATAGTGATAATATTTGTTCTTAATTATAAACAAAAACAAAATAAATGACTCAAATATAGAATAAATAAAATTGTAATTTAAGGATTAATAATAACATTGTCAAATAAAACTATAAAATAAATAGGTTTTAGTTTGAATGAGTTATTTTTTTGCAATTGCAATCAATAATCCAATAAGTGTTTCGGCAAAATTAATCATTTGTTCATTATTTTTAGTACATGAATTTTCAAAAGATTTTTCCAAAAGTTCCATAAAAGTAAATTGTTTGTCATTTGGAAGTAGATTTATTATAGAAAACAATTGTTGCTTTAGGCAATCGTATAAGTTTGAATTTGAATCGAACGCATATTTTATAAAATCATTTGTTTCTTCATCTTCCAAAGCAATAGAATAATTGACGAGAAGTGGAGCAGCAAATAACCATGGAAAACTTAGCATACGCTTCTCTATGGCACTTTTATCAGTATATGCTACATAATAACAAGCAGCTGCTTTGGCTTTGACTTTATGATATGACACAAGATCATAATGAAAGCTCTTTCGAATATTTTGAAAAATAGCTTTCAGTAACTGTTGTGCTGTTTGTTGGATGTCACTTCTTTCGTTGGCTCTCATATTACGTGAATCCATACAACAAAAAAGATCAATTTCATTGGAAAATCCATAAGATCCAATAATTTCCAGCATTTCATGTTGATATCGTTGATAAAGATTTTGTGCAAAATCAATATATTCTTCATAACCTGTGTGAAGAAGAGTTTGATCAAGAATAATTTCATTTTTATCATTAGAAATTTCATTTTTAAAAGTATCATTTAAACGATGAGCACTTCGAAATAATTTTCCTATTAGACAACAATAAAATTCTAAATCTATTTAAATTCATGTCAAAATATAATATATCTAACTTACCGAGTATTTTCTGAGATTGATACACTTCATAATCAGATGTTTGCATAAAATCAGGTCGAGTTGTACCAGCTGTGTCAACAATCTTCTTAATTTGATCTGACGTATAAGGATGTTGACCTGATTTTACGCTATCTAATTCGTCACTTAATCCAGCAGCTAATAAAATAGCTTCTTCACTATCAATACCAAGTTTATCGACAAGAACAAGATGAATATTACTCAAACGACCTAAATTGTCTTGTTCACAAATATCTAATATAACTTTCAATCGATCATTGCGTGTTACAACACGATTAAGAGGCTTTGGACTTGGTCCAGAATCATATTCGTATGGAGTTGGATTAGGTGAAGTAGGTACGAGTATTGGATCCCAAATGACAGTATATTCGTCCCCATCCAAATCCGATCCAGATATTTCACTTGCGTGGGGTCGTGAACCTTGTTGAGGAAATACTAAAACATCGTATAAATGATAAAGAGACTTCTTATTAACAGCTTCTAAAACCCGTAGATCGCCAGGATGATGACATGGATTTTTCGTAATAGCAATAGGTCCTTCTAAAATAGTTCTATTTCCATCTTCATCAGTAATTTGAATAAAAACTTGTCCTTCCTTAAGTACTTTATATTCATCAACAATGCCAAACATATAACGTGCTTTCGGAACACGAATATGAGCCCTTGTTACTATTTGATAGAGATTATTTGTGATTGTTGTAACAAGAAGACGACGAAAAAAAGGTTCGTTTGATAAATTTGGATGACGAGAAATTTCTAACCATGGTAAAACATGAAGAATCTTATCACGAAGAACACACAAGGTTGATTGATTGGAAAAAAGTGAAGCAATTAGCCATAAGATATTTCGCAGTTGAAAGACGAGAAGATGTTCATTGGATATGCCACGATATGAAAGTAAATTGATTACTTCACGATTAAGACATAAATTACCTACAATAGATCATATTATAAAATATAACGCATGAATCAGAATAAATACAACTATAGGTAAACAATTTCTCTACAACGAAGTATGACAAAGTTATAGAAGAAAAAGTCGAGATGCGGCAAAAAGTATCAACTTTTAAAGGCTTAATTTTGGCGTTTTGAATTACTGAAAATGTATTTGTCTTTTCGATGTAATGTTTTATTGTAACGTATTCGTTATAATAATAGAATAAAATACTTTCAGTACCTATTCTAAAATAGACAATCTAAGAACATCTTCTGTTCTATTGATTTTCTCAAGCAATATAAATTTCCTAGATGAATTTAGACTTACGTCTAAGTGAACGTTTGCATAATTCAAGTACTTGATGTTTACATTTAAATTTATTCATGCTTGGTCGAATTAATAATTGCTTCTTTTTTCTATGCAGCACTGGATTTACAGCAACAGTACCCTTACAACCTCCATAGCGAATTTGGAGAACACTAGAAACATATTCACCCTTTTCAACGTTAATACCAATTGATTCATGAATCTAAATAGAATATAATACTATTAGTTAGATTAAAAAACACATCATTATTTACCAATTGATTTAATTCTGGTGAGATTTGTCCAACGCCATCCGTAAAATTATATTTTCCATCGGTTGTCTTTAAGTCAGGAATAACATTAACGAATTGTTTATCGATCTTTAAGGAAAACAGAATGATACTTTTTTGTTTTCAATTAAAAGTAATTTATATATATTCTTACTTCAATAGTTGCTTCTGTGCTAGAAAATGGCTGGGTTCGTCGAGCAGTATTCTTTGCTGGTAATTGTTCATCATCAAAATTTCCCATCCATGCTTCAAGTACTTCACGTTTCATTTTGCCTTCGTTTTCGCAGTAAAAGTAAAACTGTTTTTGTCGTATTTGAGATTGTGCGTGATGTAAATAAATATAATGACGATTACCAAACCAAAATCCATTTTCCAGATAATGTTTTAAAAATGGAACAAGTTCCTTTGATAAATATGCTGATCCGGTATCATCACGAAATTCTACTAAAGCCATTGATTGACTTGCATTGGATATATATCGAAATACTCGATTGGATCGCATAAATTTAAATGGTTTGACACTAAGACGTGTTGGTGTAAAACAGAACCATGGTATACGAACATAATTAATCCAAGCTTTATCCATTTTATAAATCGTACTATTAAGATAGAAATCATAATAAGAATTCTTAATAGTAGGTAATTCAGATGGAAGTGGAAAAAAAATATTTTCCGGTAAAACTGTCAATCGTCTCAATCGTTCGAAAATATAATAAATAAATTCATCAGTATTATTTTCATTTAATATTTGCAAGATATTATTATTATTATTAATTTGATCATATATATGACATCCTGTACTTATAAGCATATGCCAAGCATATTGGTAAATAAATGTATACGTAGATATTTGTAAATGATTGCTATAAATAAAGTTCTTATATGCAAAGTTAATAGATCCAAAATATATCGGAATGCAATGATAACTAAAAAATTGGATAAAATAACGTAAAATCTCGTGGACCGGTTTAGCATTTTTTTGTTGACGATAAATCGACAAATGCATGGTTGAAAAACATGGCTGCAACTGTTCGTCACATGTGTTCTGCAGCAAGAATAGACGTGTGTAACCTTTGACAGAAAGAAAAAAAAATGAAAATTGTTGATATGCAGTCAATGAGAATGCTGCTATAGCTTACATACTGAAGAGAAAAAAGCAAACAAATAAAAATCTAGTTCTTTTTCTCTTGAAAAATTACTTTACTTGACAGAAAAATTAAAATAAGTATATAACCTTTTCTTTACTTCTACTAGTGATAACATACCAGTTGTTCCGTATTGGAGTCTATATTCTTCGAGATTGCCTCGTAGACAAACATGCATAATGAAGCTATGACTCGATTTTATATCAATGATAACACCATGCTGAATATCGATATGATCTTGTTTTAGTTGATATCTTGAACGTCCCATGTTAATGCTAACAAATGAATTATGTTTTGCAAAATAAATATTACACTTTGAATATGAGTTTTTATCAAACAAGAAATTTGATGCAGCACACTTAAATTCTTTTGGTGAAATAAGAGAACCAAAAGCTAAAGTAACATTGTAATCTTGAAGTGAAATATGATCACATTTTTTATTATTTCTAGATGTCTTTAATTCTTGTGAAGGATTTAAAAGATACCAGAAAGATGAAAGTTTTTTTATATTGATTTTCATTGTTGTGTGATAGGTTCTTTTGTAAATTGTGAGACCGAAACTATTGATTTCTTTTTGGCCTATTGATGTATTCTTATTCTGACATATATTATAATTTAACGATTGGGTACATAAGACAATTTCTGTATTTGATGGTACGAGCACAGCATCTTCGTCTTCTATGCAAATAGATGATAATAAAACTCACGATAAATTTGATACTTACTAATGAGCTCCATATTATTGAATATCAGTTGAAAAAAGTAGTATAAGAGAGTTTCTTTGATTGATTAAAATCAACTAGTGAACTCCAATACATCAAAGTCAGTCATGCCATATTATATAGTGTAAAAAAACCCACTGAAACCTTTCTATTTCTCTTAGTACAGGGAATTAGTCACTAAGTCATATCTCTGTTGTTTTTTTCTTATTGGTTGATTACACGAACTCAATCTTTTTTTTTTATTCCAACTTTCTTCATCTATAGTTTTACACAAACAAACGTTTCAGACAGCCTCTTTTTATTTTTCTGACCAATAAAAGACAAACACATATATAAAAAGTGTATGAATCATAAAAAAAAAGACCATGAAAAGTATTTGATCAACTTTACAAAAAAAATTTTCTTTCTTACATTTTCATTTCATTTTTTATCTCGTGACATTTTCAGATATCTATAATATTATTATATAACAGAGATGTTTATCGCAGCTGAAAAATCTACCGCAGTCGTGATTCAATGTCAAAGAATGTTTCGAAAAGCACTGCCACTAAAGTACTACACTAGTACTCTTGTTACTAATCTATCAGATTCATTTATTCATATAGTATTGTAATTGTGAACATCGAAATTCTGTACAAAAGCATGTAGTTTGGTAATGTACTCGAAACAAGCTGTTGGCATCCACCAATACTCCTTACCTTTTTAGTTGTTACTCAAATAAATCTAAATAAGAAGAATAAAATTCATACTGTAATATTATACTTACCATCACAGTGGTGGGCGAAATTGGTATAAATAAAAAACAACACAAAGTTAATTCTTGTAAATTGATACATGCTGTTAGAATTGTAGTTAAGATTGATCTAAATGCATAAAATATAATCGTTATTCTAATTTCTTAGCATAAAACTTAAATCGTCTACTATTTATTCTTTAATTCCTGTTTTGTCTTTGTGACAGTCGAACATTCCTATAACGAATTATTTGACCAGATCTCTCACTTATGAACAAATACAATTTAGTGCATATTTGAAATGCTAATGCATTTTGGGAAATACAATTACGAAAAAAATAAGGCTCTAGAAATTCCATATTTTTCAGGCAATTCAATGAAGACTGGAAGGGAATGCCGACTTGGGCAGCATTGAAGACTGATTGAAAATATCTATCCAAGTATTTTGTAATTAAGAGAACGTCAAAAATATAAATGCGTCATTAAATTCATGAGTTGCATGCATATTCATAATGTAGTTCCAAACAAAATCGTAGCAGATGTGAATCATAGTTTAGTATAATCATATAACAGAATGGACAACATTGTAATCTGTGATGCAGAATGCAAGAACAAACTACATTATTTCATATTTGCTATGTACTTTGTTAGTAAAAAGTATTGCAAATCAGCATTTTTGAAAAAACAAAATGGAAAGATAGCGAGACAAAAAAAAATGCGCTTTAAATATTACATTCATATTGAATCTCTAAAGAGTTAGATGGTGTCTTTCATCAGCTATTTATTCTATATCATTCTATTATGCAAAATAACTGCGTTTCCTGAAATTAATCTTGATCTTACTGATTGGATAAATGACAATCAAAGTAATATTGTTATACAACATGATTGTCTTCATGTTGCTGGTTGGATTGAAGAAGAAAATGATCCTTATCAAATAATTTCTTATTGTATGAGTGAATGGCCATCAAAATGGAATATTCAAAAAAATAATCAAGATCAAAAATTTACTTTTGCTAAACTCTGCAAGCTAAATATTATTAGTGAACAATTATATCTTTGGTCAACACCAATGGATGTTGTTGAACGTTATCAATTTTATTGAAACATAATGTTAACTTCAAACATAGCATCATCATCATCAATGGCAACACATATATTCTACAATTGTACATCATCAAGATTTGGTCCATTGTGTCAATATTCATTGGATGTTTCCAATTCTCATCATTTAACGTTAAACGAGATTATTCGAGAATTTTATCTACATGAATATGAACCAACAACATTGACGTGCTACACTCATTTACAATGCGATCGCGGTTCAATATCTTCATGTCTTGATTGGAGTGAAATATGTGATGGAGTCATTGATTGTCGAAATGGAGTCGATGAAGAACCTTGTTGGCAAATTGAAATGAATGAATGTGAAGATCATGAAGATCGATGTGGAAATGGGCAATGCATACCTAAAATATTTTTTCATGACGGCCTTAATCTTTATGAATGTCTTGATCGATCAGACGAACAGCTGTTGGCGCAACCATTATTAATAAAAATAATTGATGAACCCACATTTGCAATGAAAGATGTTACATGTTCCAAACGACATGAGAGCCTCAATGTGAAGCTAGCAAGTTCATGTTTGCTAAAACGCAAGAATTTACTACAGCGGCTCATGTTCTCTGATAAACCAAACCAAGTATCGAATGATTGTTGGTTAGCCGTTAAGTGTTACTTGGCTATTGAATATCTAGTATCAAATAAAAGATTTGATGATCTTATTTTCAATCAAACGTGGACAGAAATAATTAACAAGACATGTCCCGATATGCTGTATGTGCCGGCTAGTCCCGTTGCTTTTGGACATATGTACTCTCTATATACAAAAAATGGTATGTTAAAATTTTATACGAAAGTACCAACACCTCAATATGTCTGCTACAATGATCAAATTTGCGGCAGATTCAATTCGAACCAAACATTATTGTCATTCAATAATAATACATGTCGTCGTTCCACAGATTTTCCATTAAATTTTAAATCGTACGAACAAACTAGAGGCAACTGGAACAGTATGTTTGCCTTACCTTTGTATCAACAGCTTTATCGATGCAACACAGTTGTCCACCGTGATTCTACGAGTTGTAACAGTTCTAATATGTACGGATGCTTTAATTCCTCAAAATGTATTTCTAAGAATCGCGTTTGTGACAAAATGAACGATTGTGATCATAAAGATGACGAAAAATATTCTCCGATTAATGGCTCGTGTTTCACATATGGGTCGAAAAATGATTTCAAATGTACTACAGATAACCTTTGTATTCCTTCGACATTGTTTGAGAATGGCTTGTGCGATTGTAGGTATGATAAATCTGATTTGAGTGATGATGAAACGCTACATATCCAAAATATCAGAAAACATATTTCGTTTCCAACAATTTGTGATGGTTTTACAGGATTAATACCCGTTACTATCGATGGACGAAATGAAACCGATGAAACTGAATGTCAACATTGGTAATGTAATAATACTTATACTCGATGTGATGGATTTTGGAATTGTTTGAATGGAGCAGATGAAGCAGATTGTGATCGATTTCCAATATTTAAATGTCAACTTCATCATCATATCTGTCTCTCACCTGACACATACCAATTCATGTGTTTGCCTCTTACATAAGCGATCGATGGCAATATTGATTGCCTTGGTGCCATTGATGAGCCACATCTATGTCGATCAAATAACTCTGAGTCCTGCTATGTTAACATTCATTGCACCATTGGCGAACATGGAATGTGTGCCCCTTATACATATTTATGCTCAACTAGAGGATGTAACGACACAGATTATGACAAAATTTGTGACGATTCTGTAGACATTGGATTCGTAACTATATGTCATGACAAATATACAACTGTTCGTTCTGATATTGCAAACTTTTTTTTGTAAACATCAACTCTATTATAATCAATCATCGGTTACATATTTTTCGTTGGATAGAATTGACAACTCAATAGAACAAATAACGAAACAAAACACAAAAATAATACATTTAAACTCATCAATTACTAAACAAACCGCTCTTCAACATCAAAAATGTTGTAATCGTGGTCTTTTTGTTAGAGTTTGGATAGATTATGAGAAAAATTTAACGACTGAAACATGTCTTTGTCCACCTAGTTTTTATGGAGATATGTGTCAATATCAAAATCAACGAATTAATTTCACTTTACAATTTCAAACATATTCTGATTCTCGACGAACTCTATTTGCTATTGTTGTCTCACTTATTGATGATAGTGATGAACAGACCATTCATTCATACCAACAATTTAGTTATTTGTACGTACGAGATGATAAAATTAAATTTAACATGTATTTATTATACTCAATTCGACCAAAAGACGAAAAAAAAAACATTATTCAATACATATTGATATCTATGAAAAAGTATCACTCACATATCGAAGAAGTTTTTTAATACCAATTAAATTTCCCTTTCTACCTGTACATCGTGTCGCTGTACAACTCAGCATTGCACGTACAACTGATGATGTGAAAAGTTGCTCAAATCAACAATGTGTTCATGGTCAATGTATTAAATATGCAGACAATCTGAAAGGTATTAGTTTTTGTCGTTGTTATCCAGGATGGTCTGGACGATATTGTACTATTTCTCATAACTGCACATGCTCACCTGACTCATTATGTATTGGTATCTTAGCGAATAACTGATCTTTGTGTGTTGTCCTATAAATAAGGGGGGTTCCCAATGTTTATTACGAAGTACAATATGTCACTCTAATCAAAACACCACATGTTACAACGGCGGTCAGTGTATACCTACTGATGAGCATTTAGTATCGAACAAGAAATTTAAATGTATCTGTCAAAAAGGTTTCAATGGAGACAGATGTGAAATAGCTGATAATAAAAACATTGTATCATTTCATCGAGATATCATTTTACCAAACTCTTTACTTGTTCATTTCATTCAAGTGATTGACGATGGTCCACCTACAAATGGCAGTACATTCAAAATTATTTCTGTCAATCAAAATACAGTAATAATTAATTGGTCATATCCATTTCATATTGCTTTTATTCAATTTTTCAATAAAGATTACTATTTAATCAGTGTTCAAAAGAAATATTATCAATCGATAACCATTGTTCGAGAAATTCAACCATCAGATCGTTGTCGACATATAAATGAAGTATTGAATGAGACAATTGTTAAGTTTCATCTTCTTCATCGTATTAAATATTATCATTTACCATGTCAAAGACATTCACCACAAGTGTCTTGTTTTTATGATGATATTCATTTTTGTTTATGTAACAATTATGGACAACAACGTGTAGCTAACTGTTTTGAATTTAATTATAAAAAGAAATTTGATTGTTTTGGTCAAAGTAATTGTGAAAATGGAGCACAATGCTTACAAGATCGATCAACATGTGCACAAACATCAACATGTGTTTTTTTAACATGTTTTTATGGAAGACGATGCCAATTTAGTTCCAATGTATTTGGTCTTTCACTTGATGCAATTTTAGGTTATCATATTCAACCACATATTGCCATCAGACATCAATCTCTTGTTGTACAATTATGTATAGTATTGACGATCATTATGACTGTAGCAGGATTGATTAATAGTGCTCTATTGATGATTGCAATTAATAACAGAGAACCACGTAAAATTGGTTGTGGTATTTATCTAATAAATTCATCGATTACTACTATATTTACAATGATTCTGTTTGCATTGAAATGTTCGATACTTATTATTGCACAAAAGACATATATTACGAATCGTTTATTCCTACAATTACAATGTACTTCAATAGATTTTTTACTACGAATCGGTCTTAACATGGATCAATGGTTGTCAGCATGTATAGCTATAGAACGAACAGTTGCCGCAATAAAAGAAACCAGTTTTGATAAGAAGAAAAGTAAAAAAAAATGACTAAATATATTGTTTTTATTCTTCTAATTTTGAATATTAGTACAACTATTCATGATCCTATTCATCGACGTTTCATAGATGGTGATGATGATGATAGCAAGAAAAGAATTTGGTGTATTGCTACTTATTCATCAACTTTTCAAACATTTAATATAGTGGTGAATATATTTCATTTTTCTATTCCATTTATTATTAATTTGATTTCGGGTACAATCATTGTCTTAATGACTGCTAGACAGCGAAGAGCTGTTCGAATTCATGCAAGTTATCGAAAAATATTATATAAACAATTTGAACAACACCGTCATCTGCTGATTACTCCAATTGTTTTGGTCATTTTAGCTATTCCACATTTGATAATTTCCCTCATTTCACATTGTATTAAGTCAATTAATCATCCATGATTATTTTTGATCGAATATTTTATTTCATTCATGCTATCTATGCTTACTTTCATTGTGTTTGTTCTACCATCCACATCATACAAACAAGAATTTTGGAAGACTTACACACGATATAAAAAAGCGATACAAACACGATTATATATTGTTTCATAGAAAGTTTTAAAAAAACCAAAGTGATTACACATTTATTTTCATCAATGAACAAAAAAATTAATATTTTTTGTATTGAGCCTTATAATTACAAATATATATCTATATAGAATAAAAATAAACTTGAGAAGGGATGTGGGGTTGGAGTGTGTGACTTTTCAGTTCAACCACGACCATGCTGAATAACTCTACATCAGAATGAAAAAAATATTTTTAACCTAATTCAGTCGTCAACAGATAAATGAGTTGAAAACGACAGTTTATGTGATCTATAAAACAAAATTATTTTCAATTTACTATAGTGGCAAACAAGGCATCGTCCATCATGCATTCAATGCAACTATACAGATCGATGAACTCAATTTGAGTACATCACTATCAAATCAACGACAATTCTTTCATGAATTTAAATATAGTAATTTTCTTGGAATTGACTCCCAGTACAAATTTCAGTTTAAAATCTTTCGATCAACATGATAATTTGACTATATGCTATAGTTTAGCTATGCCCCAAATAGTCGTCGAAAAATGGGGTATCACACGTACTGATATTGATTGTTTTCATCATCGGATTTATTATTCTAATTCTTTATGGACTTCACTAAATATGATGTATTTTCATCGACCCTAGCCAAGTCATCTGAAATTTTCTAGAGTATCGATGGAGTCAAACGAACAGCAGACAAACAGCTGATATTGACTGTAAGTATTTTCGTNTTTCTTTTTAATACATCATCAACATCCGATTTACTTGTTTCAAAAACAACGAATAATACTCCAACAATATCATCAATTAGCAATACTCCTATGGAAACAACTGTTTCTTCTTCAGATACAATTAATTTTAGTCAGTTATTAAAATCGACAACTGTCGGTAAATATAATTTAAACTCTAATTATAAAAATATACAATGCCTGTCAAAATTATTGAATCAGTATATAATTTTATTTTGTATATATCTCAAAAACAAAATACGTTAGAATAATCTGGTTTTCATTAGATAACAACCTGTAGTCTTTAGTATACTAATAATAAAAAATTTTAGGTCATTCTATTGATATGTCTAGCTTTTATTAATAATACAATCGCATCATGCCATTTTTCATTCTTTCAAAATTATTCAACCATTTTTTTATGTAAGTTTATGAGGGCCTGTTCTAAGGTGAAATTTTCTTTATTAAACATGATTCAAAAGAACGAATTATGTTCTACATAAACAGTACTTTTTATTGTAGCTTCTCTTCAAGTGTGAATTTAATAACAATGTTTGTTTTACCTATATCAGAAATTTTCAATAGCAAAACAACAAAAAAACTTTTTTTTTTACTCATATGATGTTTACTTAATTTATTGATCAAAATAGCATTAACAAGAACACTAGAATTTGCATGAGATATTCTATTTTAATTGACGCTTACTGTTAAAAAAAATTATGTTTATCATCTCCTATGTGTATACAAAAGTCACAGATAGACGTTATCGATCTAATTCCTGCATTGAAAAAGATGCAAAAATTGTTTGAAAAACTTAAATTTCTCAAGAATAGTTTTCCGTAGAAAATTTCTTATATTTGAAATCAAAACCAATAGATCATTTGAGTTATAAATAACAAGACTAAAAAGTTTACCATACTGTCAATAACAGTTTTAGTGCAGATCTCATGAAATACACAGTTCATATTCCTTAGAAAATTTATGCTTGTAAAATAATTTTTTATACAGTCATTAATATGTGAATTAGGATAGTAAGAAAAATTGAACTTACGTTAGTCACCTTGTTTATGACTACTTCCGTTATAGGTCAAATAAACCTTGTTTTTCAATCTTTTCCTCAAAGAAAAGCTGTGACATAATGTACTTATTAATTAGAGTGCTATTTTTCTTGATGAATCATATATGAGAAAGAAAATTTCAATTGAGAACAGACTTGCAATAGTTTGCTAAAAATAAGTAGTTGAATAATTTTAAAACGATGAAAAGCAGCATTTTGTCATTGTATCATTAATAAAAACGAAATAGATCAATAGATTAATCGGGAGTTTTTTTACGAGTATACTAAAGATTCTAGATTGTAATCTAATAAAAATAAAATTATCTACTGCTTGGATAATTTTTTTTTCTTTATACAGAGACTGTTTACATTCTATTTTATATATAGATACACAACATCAACAACAATCAATCGTTGGTAATGCTGGAAATATTCATTCATCATCATCATCATCAATTCTTTATGCAATAAGTCAGATTTTTTCCACTAATACATCTTCTTCATCCACGACAACAACAACAACAACAAATACTGCTGCTAAGCCGCATATGCCCAATAGTCTTTCATTATATAATAATAATCATTTATCAACATCATCATCTCTTGTTACATTTAGTACAACAGACAGTCCTATATCAGCCACAACAATTGAAAATGAAAAGAAAATAACTGATAGAAGAATTACACCAAATCATATATTTGCATCAACAAATTCATTCTTTAGTAATGAACCTAAAGAAAATAATAAAAAAGCACAAAACAATTTAGTTTTTAATATGAAAGTTGTAAAAAAGAACCAAGACGAATATAATAGAATAACCATTTCAATTAATTATTTTTCTTTAACTTATATAGGTTTTCGAAAAAAAATAGTGAATATAAGTTTCAAGTGTGCGGCTTTGTGTTATCTCTCCTACACAATTTAGTAGCCGAAATCAAAGTCAAATTCCATTTTATCGTTCCTTAGCAACGAAAAAAGGCGCTAAATGGCATTAACAAAATGGTTTATGAGGTAACTTTCTCAGATGTCTTCTTCCGATTTTAATGAATTGTTTTTTTGCGTATAGGTACCACATAGTGTTCTAAGAACAATCCTAAAAGAATCAGAATTTCTATTCCTATTTGATTAGGCTATCGAGTTTTTTTTCTAGAGCCCCCAGGTTTTTGGAAAAATCATATTTTCGAATTTTGATCTGAACCTTTGCGCATATAGAAAACTCAACTAGAATAGCTTCCACAAAAATCAGAAGTTTTAAATAAAGTTTCTTCAAAATATGAGATATTCAAGATGTTGACCTTTTCTCATGTATAGTGTGTACAAAATGTATTTGAAAACTTCATATCTTGAAGAGATTTTGTTGAAAACTTCTGAATTTTTTGTATAAGCTAGCCTAGTTAAGTTCTCTATATGCGCAAAGGTTCAGATCAAAATTCAAATATATGAATTTTCCAAAAACTTGGAGACTCTAGAAAAAAAGTCCGATAGCGTAGTCAAGCCTCCATAGGAACTCAATTTCTTTTAGAATTTTGGTTAGAATACAGTGCAGTATCTATAGACAAAAAAATCATTGAAATCGGAAGGGGACATATGAGAAGGTTATCTCGTTAGACCGGCTTACGTTTTTTGAATGCTCTGATTAGCGCAGTATCTGAGTTTCGTATCGATAAACGATTATATGATAAACATCAAGGGTGTTAACTATGGATGTATAGATTCGTCACAGTCATTATATGAGCTATAGAAAAAGCATATCATCATCAAATTGTAACTTTGGGAAATATTCACGAGGGTACATATCCAGCTATCGAATGCCGTTCGATTCCATCTTTTGACTCTCAGTAGACTTCGATGAAATTAAGAAAATAGTAAAAGAGTTCGTGCCCATGGCGTATTTGGGAGAAGATTTCATTATCACATAGGTGAAAGAGAATGGATTTTTCGGTGTGGGTGTTGACATAGAGAAATAAATCAGACAGATTATTTTTCTGATTATGCTTGGAAAAGAATCTCTTGTGTATTGAAGATTTTTTACTTTAAATATTTTTTACAATAGTAAAAATAAGGCTAAAAAAGGCGTACTAGTTTAACATTTCAGTTTGATGATTTGTTGCTAAATTTTTATTTGTTTTTGNTAATTGTTCAATAATAATAATAATAATAAGCACAAGGATGAAACTTTTAATTATTTGACATATTTTTTTACGTGCTGTTGTTAGAACAGTAAAATTAATAAACTGTTTCTATTTTCTTCTTTTTAATTGAAATCAATATTTCATTGGCGAATTTTTTCTCTTTATAATTATGATAGTTTCAGCTATTTATAGCGTTAATGTTGCCATCTATAAAAATTGTAGGTCATAGTGGAGGCGTAAATATAGATCAAGGACAAATAGTGCAATAAGATCATAAATCATAAGAACCAGTGAAAAACAGCCTCATTGATATGTTTATTAATTAACCAAATAATTTCTTGTTTGTATCGTAATATAAACTTTACTAAGCAAAAAAAAACTCTCATTACTATTTAATAGAGTTATTTTTTTATTATTTATCTAGTATTTGATCGAGTTTCATATGCAATATGTGAATTATGTAATATAACACAACAAGCTCCTGCTGCATTTCAATATGCAACATTAAATATCTATCAAGCATAATCTCGACGACAACAATTTCAGTCTCAATTATCATCATATATTCCACCAACATCAAATACAATTGCTCTTGCTCAATTACAATTTATGCGACAACAAAAATAAATATTCATTCATTTGTACTATTCGTTTAATATGTATAATGATATGAAATAACAGACTTTCATAGAATTATGAAAGACAAAATGAAAGCCCGGTGATGATTTTCAAAAAAAAAAGGGCAACCGAAGATCTATATATATAAAAAAGAATGTTTGTCTGTCTGTCTGTTCGCTATGCATTTCCATACGGTACGAGCAAATGCAACCAAACTTTCCAGGAATCTTTCTCTCATCCAGGAGAAGGTCGACGTCTATTCTTTTTTTCAAAAACAGTTGATCCTTCGCCAGGAAAAGCCTGCCTATGTTGCTGACCAATCAGATTGCAGTATTCGGTACTGTAGAAGTACTGTTGAGCACCACTTCGTGGATACACAGAAATATGGAACCAGAGATTTTCGAGGACGGTGAGCTCGAATCTGGAGTCCATTACCCTCAAAATCTGATCGATTGTTCGGAAACCAATAGGAAAACAGCTCCTAAGAAAAGAGACAATCACTTACACTATCGGGAAAATGATGAGGCAAAGGTTTTTTAGATGTGATAAATTCTAATCTGTGATTCAATCACTTCGATAGCTTAATGATCAGTGCAGAACCAACAGACACCGAGTTTTTGGGTAAATGAGTATCACTGAGTGATCGCAAGAAGGACATTAGAAATCGGGAATCCGTCGGGGCATGATACTTTACTGGACGACCGGTGGCTTAATTGGATGAGACATGCCAAATACACATATGTTTTAGAGAAACTGATACCTTGAAGATCATCTGCGGTGGGAATCTATCTATACTTTCGGGAAAACGATGAAATAGGAGTTTTTCGAGGCGGTGAGTTCGAATCTGGAGCCCATTCGCCTCGAAATCCTATTGGTTGACCAGAAACCAATAGAAATCGAGCTTTTGAGAAAACGAATATCACTGAATGATCGGAGATAGGACATTAGGAATCTAAAGTCTATTAAGCTTGATACTATTCTTTTAATCATGTTTTGAACGAAAATGTTTCAAAACAATGTCAAGTTTTACAAAGAAGCTTTTTTAACTCCAAAATAATGTAGAAAGGATTCAAAGCTTTCATCAAAAGAATTTGCAAGAGTGATTTTCAAAGCGATTCAGATTATGTTAGTCGGTGCCGATAACAGAGATCGCTTTTTTGAAATAGAGTGACTATATACAGGCATGAATTTGGAAAAAAACAAGAATATATTGAAAAGAAAAATGAACGATAGGCGAAAATACCGCAACAATGTCAAAAAAATACAGCACTTAGCAAATTTCTGAACGATAGTAGAAGATGGATACCGTGCATATTATCTCTGTGTTATGGTACATATTGGAAATGTACCAGAAGGAGAAACAATGTATATATGAATACTTCCCTTGACTCATATTGATAACGTGTTAGTTACATGCATCTATTTCTACTTTCTATTCTTTCCTTTTTGTCTAAGGTATTTCCGTAGTGCTCCTTTGGTTTTTTCCATTAATAGTATTTCTAGGCTATTCATAGGAGGGTTTTCATTTACGAATCTTGGGTATAAATCTACATTTATAAAGAAGAAAGTCTATTTGTCCGTTTGTTTGTTCTTTATGCATTTTCACACGGTACGAGCAAATGGAACCAAACTTTCTCAGAAACCTTCCTGGCATCCAGGAGAAGATCAGCGACTACTTTTTCTCCAAAAAGTATCAATTCTTCACCCGTAACCGGTCCGTCTGTGTGCCTGACCAATCAGATTCAAGGCTTTGATAGTATGAGAGAACTACTCAGCAGGACGTTGTGAGCAGACACAAGACATACACCCATAGGTTTTCAAGGGTGCTGAGCTCGAATCTGAGGTCCATGTGCCTCACAATCTGATTGGTTGGCCAACAACAAACTGGAATTCAGCTGCGAAGAAAACAGACAAAAACACTTATACTCTCGGGAAAACGATGAGATAGAGGCTGCTACAAATGATGAATTCGAAGCTGGGGCCCAATCACCTCGATAACTTATTCTTTAGTCAGGAACCAACAGGAAACAAGTTTTGGGGAAAATGAGTAACACTGGATAATCTGAAGAAGGATATAGGAAATCCATTGATCTCGATGCCTTACCGGATCATCCATGACTCTACCTGGTGGATCGTGTCAAATACAAGCAGAACCTGAATATCGTACGTTTTATCTCTGTGTTAAGGTGCATATTGGAAATTCACCAAAGGGATGAGTCATGAATCGTCATTGGAATGTTCCAATTACGCCATATGATGGAATTATCGAAACATTCCAATGGGTTCTATACATATCCGGAAATCCCTTGCTTTTCTCATGGTTAACTTTATGTGGCATGTTCTAGAGTTGGGACTAGAAAGAATTTGTACTTCTTTATCCCAGACACAAAAAGTAAAAATGTTGTGTATTACATAGCTTTGCAATTAAAAATGTATTTCAGTGCATACAGTCTATTTTGCATTAAAGAATTCCAAAACAAATCACTTAAATGCTAAGAACCGATACAGGTCCTAGAGAGAAAGAGATTGGAGGGCATTTTTCGATAACCAAAGTCGGTTATTCATAGCAAATCATGAAAGTAACATTCTATAATGTCTCGAGTATCCAATATCGAATTTTCCCGAGCAACGCCGGGTACTTCCGCTAGTAAATATATATTATAAATAGAGCAATTTCAAATAATCTGTATGCCTTATTAATTTTGTTTTCTTTTTCTGTTTATTGTCCTCAATAACATCTCGATTTTTTTTTCTATGCACTGACTAATCATTCTTTTGACCCAATGGAAACAAGAAACTAAGAGATTAGTTTTTGTTTTTTCTATTTCTTATTTCTTTCTCTTATCTGGTTAAATTTTTTTTTTGTTTTTTAATGTTTCGTCTATATCATTTGTGTCTGGCAGTCAAAATGTGCATTTTTTTTTCTTCTTTGTGTTTTATCCATTGTCTTTTGTGTGTACAAAGCAAAATAATAAAAAAAACTGAACGAAGGTCAACGCTCTTTTTTTTGTTTTTTTTTTGGATCTTACTCTGCTTTCTTGTATTTTGTTTTTTTGGTTTATTACTACCAAATTTATTCTTTTTTCTTTCTTTCTTTCTCTTCTCCTTCTTCCTCTTCTTCTTCGTCTTCTCCTACTATACTCGTACGGTCTTTTCTTTTTTGTAGCCACATCGCGCTTTTTCCTTTTTTTGTAATAAAACATGAGAAAAAAAAAACTTTTTGCTTCAAAAAATTATGATGGGGGGTGACGTGTGAAAAAAGCGCATTTTTTCTCAATACATTCTTTTCTTTTTTTCTCCATTTAAGATATAATATTTACCTACTATGCATCTATCTATTTGGGAACTAGTTTGATTTTACGAATTAACTATACTTATATTGTCGAATATTTATTTCGATTATTTTCTCTTGTTTTGTCGATATAGAACACAATTTACTAGTTGGTCTCGAAACATAATTTTGACATAATTGATGTAATACATTACGTCCGTTAGCTTTAGTTCAATGATCAACTTCTATTTTCTTATTTTTTTATAATGTTTTTATGGACTTTTGATAACTTATTAGGTATTCTATCATGTTTCCATTCCCTTATGAATATTTGTCACGCGTATGATGACTATTTCTTTTTTTTAAGTTATTATTGAAAAACGACATTATGTATGCAACTAGCTTCTGCTTAAATTTCAATCACAATTATTTATATAAACATCTGGTAGATATAAATATAAGAATGTGACCTACATAGACTTATTCAGCTTTTAGCAAAGAAGAAAAAACCTAGTTTCTTTAGATTGTTTTGCGAAAATAAAGGAATTCTTTTTTAAAGACTGTTTTTTTTTAAAGAAATCTTCAATTAAGATTGAAATCCTTCACATTACTTGTCTTACATCCTTATTTAATTAATTTTTCATCAGAATCACAGCAGCATAACTGTGAAAAAAAGCATGATGACGACATATGAATAATAAAAAGATCTTGTATTTCTGAAACTTTTATAGAAATAAGAAAAAGTCGGCTTGATCTCTATCTTTAGTTCCTAATATATATTTTTATCAGCATTAGTGTAAATATTTCATTATGCAAGTTACATTAAATATTTTCTAAAGAATATGATTATCATATTTAGGTATGCTTATTCTAATTATCTGTTGTTTTATTAGTTTATTATATTTCAAAGCTTANTTTTCATTTATTTTTCTTTCTTCTAGAACATACTGACTCTGGTATGTTTTTTTCTTTGTATTCAGTCATTAAGTTGATGCGTTGTATTATATGCCCTAGAAATGCATGTTTCTTTCTCTTCACTGAGCTGTTGGAATGCAGAAAGATTTAATACTTTCCGAAGCTGCAAAAGAAGCAAGACGACAAACTGTGGCACAAAATCGTCAAAAACGAGAACTAGCATTAAAAACAAAATGTTTAGATTTGGTAAGTATTAACATATTGAATGAGATTTAATAGATATTAAAGTAAAATGAATACAAGAATTTTTTTTAAAAAATTCTAATATTTTACATAGAAATTTATTTGAAACAAAGGACTTATTTAATTTATTAAGTATTTGTATTAAATTAGGTTTTAATTATTGTTCGACATAAATTCTAGAGTTATTCGAAAAGTTGGAAAGAGTCTTTTTTCTTAAAAGACTATCAGAACTATCGATATTGTTTTATAATTTTTTTATATACATTCAAACTTGTATTATTTATTTCGATGTATTAGTAATGTTAGAATGTAATATGACCTCTACTAATTGTCGTACTTTTCATTTATTTTTCTTTCTTCTAGAACATACTGACTCTGGTATGTTTTTTTCTTTGTATTCAGTCATTAAGTTGATGCGTTGTATTATATGCCCTAGAAATGCATGTTTCTTTCTCTTCACTGAGCTGTTGAGATTTGCACTGTTTTTTTTTTATTTTTATTTTCTATGTGCGCAATTAGAAAAAAGTGTTTACATCTCTTTCTTATTAATGTCTTTACCTGAGTTCAAGAAAAAATCCTTTTCAACATGCGCATGACAGATATATGTTATAAAACATAATATTAGTTTGTCTTTGTGTACAGATTAATTGAGGCAATGATAATGAATACATTCTTCTGTATGAAATGCATCCACTAATCCACTGTTAGTCAATTACAATATAATTATTTAGTTTTACTGTAAAGATATAATTGTATGTATTTCCTTTAAGATCCATATATTATTTTTATTCTATCTGAATAGAAGACTAAAAAATATACTATTTTATGAGCTAATATAATAAAAATAAATTTGATTATTTTTATTAGATTCCAGCATCAAAAATAAAATATTTAGCATGTAATTCATTATCGAATTTATCTGAGTCTGATCGACTTCTTCTTGGAAATGTTTTTAATGCATATGAATCAACATGCATGGCAGTAAAAGATTCTCAATTTCCGGAATTTCCTTCAAGAAAACATACACATTTATTTGAATATTTAAATGAATATTCTTCTATACATAAAGTATTAATTGATTACTTCAAAATTATACCAGAATTTAATAATTTATCTATTACTGACAAAATATGTTTAGTACGAAATCAATTCGGTGTTATAATCAATATCAATGAAGCTATTGTTCATCCAGGTATAACAACTAATTTAGTTGTTTCATCATCAAATGTGTACGGTGTACATATTACTAATCATATTTTAAAATCTATTGGACGAATAATACCATTTACTCATGATCCTGTTATACTTAAACTTCTTCTCATTATTGTTGCATTTTGTAGTGGAAATTATCGAAATCGAAATGATACGGGTATGGATCAAATTTGTAATGATACTTTGTCAATATATTATGCACAAAACATTTATGTTGAATTATTATGGAAATATATTTTATCACATTCATCAACTGAATTAGATGCAGTGAAATTTTTTGATAAATTAATTCAATTTTTACTTTATTTATTAGATGTTCATTTAATAGTTGATGGTTTTATAAATAGTCAAATTAATGAAATTCAACGAATGGACCCATTAATGCAAAGTATGTGGCCCAAACCAAGTAGAAACGAGATTAGTTTAATAAATGATATCGATATGGATCATTATTAAAGATGTGTCAAAGAACAAAATATATCGTTTGCAATAAGTCTCTATATGTGGCTTGTCTTGAAGATCCTTTTTTTGCTTGGTTTGTCAATATTATCTTTTAATGCTAAAAGCTCGATGTCTTCCTTTATATGTTTAGTTAGATGTCAAGTAGATTCTGTCGTAAATTTATTGACTGGATAATTTTTTTCTATGATGATTATTCAGACGATATTTTACAAATAAATTGTTCGACATTGAAGTTATTTGTATTAAATGTTTGTTCGTGTAGCAATATATCGCGTATTTTCTTCATTGTGTTATTTATTTTGTTTTAAGAAGAGTTGATAAGATCTAATGAACAGAATGTTATTTTTGATGTTATCTCTTACAGTGTATAGTGTTCAAACCGATGAAATTTTCTGAAACTTATCGTTTTTGATTGCAAAAAATAAATATATTTTTATATGTTGTTAATTGTTCGAGATTATACAATCTTTAAAATTATTAAATATTTGTATTCCATATAACCATTTTAGTTCTTTGTTAGGATGGTTTTTTGAAACTTTTTTTTTTTTTTTGTGTTTGTTTCTTTTTAGATAATATATCTCATTGTATGTGTAATGCATCGAAAAAAATAAAAAATCGTTATTATTTAAAATAAATTTTATTTATCTTTTATTTTCTATTAAAAATAAGGTAGTTTATTATGAGTTCAGCAAAATAATTAGTCTGCGGTAAGAAATCAATTGGTTATAACTATTGTAGTTTTTTTTTTCTGATGGAATGCTGTTCGACTTAGTGTAAATTCTTTTCTTAGCTTAAGTAGGCAAGACATATTAGCATTGATCATTGTGGTAAAAACAAAATTCTAAGGACAAGGGACATTTTTGTGCCATCCTCAGTTTTCCTTCATTCATGGTTTACTGAATGTAGAATTTCATTAGAAATTCCATGGTAAGAAAATAATGCGATTTCTAAAGGATTCAAATTAATTTTTCCTCAAATTGTCGATATTCACGTTGGTACCATAAATGAATAACTAATATACGAAAGGATGGCTCGTATAAATTTTCTCATCCTAAAATATTTCTAACTGAAAAACGTGTCAACCAACTATTCATTCTATAATCTCTCTCGGATACAAATTGTTGCTCGAATGATTCAAATGTTGCTGAATAATGACGTAAGTTCTGTTTCAAATGAGCACGAGAATAATATAGTTATATTACCACTTTTACTCACTATTTCCTTACTGTTTTGGAAAAGGAAAAGAACAATATGAGTTTTTGATTGATTTTGAATGTTAGTAGAAAGAGCGACAAAATCAAATAGTTTCTGATCTGTTTAGAACTAGTCGTTGTTGAATAAGACAACTCAAATTTCGTTTAGACATCATTTCTTTTTGATTTATTCGCCGATCTGCAACAAATTTTGGTTAGAGAAAATAGAGTTTGAGTCAACACAAATAACATGAATGAAATCAGCATAAAAAATTCAGTCAACTTATATACTTGTTTCGAAACTTTTCGACAAACTTTTTTTTTTCGGAAGAATCCTGTTGGAGTCTCCCCCTTCAGAATCTAGTTAAAGAGTGAGTTTGATGAAAACATCATTTTATTGGTCAGTTATTTGTTCCTTCTTCCTCTCGTTGCGGTGTTTTACAAACTCAGAATTTGTTTTCCACTTATCAGATGATTGTCTCAATGAACTCATTTTTTGAATAGGTCCTAAGGGAGACTCCAGCTGAAAGTATTCGAAACATATACAAGTTGTGTAAGTTTTTATACTGATTTCAAATATGTTATTCGTTTAGACCCAAATATAATTTTCTCAAATAAAAATTTGTTAAAGATCGATGAAAAAAATTCCAAAACATGGTGTCTAAACGAAATTGAAGTCGTCTTATTTAACAACGACCACTTCTTAAAAAATCAAAAACTATCTCGTTCGGTAGCTCTCCCTATCAGCTTTCAGAATTAATCAAATATCTATCTGGCTTTTGTTTCTTTCTCGAGATATTAAGAAAACAATGAGCAAAAATGATAATATACCTAATGATACAAAAATGAGTACCAATAATTTGAGGAACATTGAATCCGTATCTTTTAGAAATTGCTTTATTTTGTGACCAAAGAATTTCTCATGAAATTCTGCATTCAGTAAACCATGGACGGCGAGGAGAGTAACGGAGGATGGAACAAAAAATACCTCTCATACGCTTCTGTCTTTTGACGAAGAAATGATATTACTGATGACTACGAGAAAAAAGCTCTTCGAATTATCACTTAGAAGTAATGAGGTTACATTTTTTTCTCCTTACAGAAAACACGCCATATTATATAGTGAAAATTGTGATAATTAGATTGATGCTTTTTTTTTTTTTTACTTCTTGTTGTTGGTGAATTCTTCTATTTTCTTTTTCAATCTTTATTTAAAATATATATTTCTGTGCTGATTGTTTTTTACAATATTATGATTATCTACTTCAGTTAAATATCTTTGTAGTTAAGGGAATATTGAAAAGGTCGATAAAATATTTTACATATTCTTATTAGAACATATTTTATATGATCATTCTTAAGAGAACTTCATTGTAAATTAAGCAAAATTTCTTTTCTTGATATTTTTCTATGAATTAAGTTTTCTACTTTAGTACTTGTTATAATGGGAAGCGCTTAGTTATTTTAATATTTTTTTTAAACATACAAATGAACATCGATGACGATAGTGAGTACTGTAGTACCGTTTCTAAGACGAACCTTTTATATTTAGATTGAAATAGAATTTTCTTGTTAGATATAATGATCATTAAATATATACCAACTGTTTCTGAGATTTATTTTATCGGAAATTATTGAGAATTTTCTATACGACTCATTATCTATGTTACCAGTAAACGAAAGAAACTAGGTTAAAAAGGCAAATACCTGACTGATGGCGAAAGGGAAAACGGCACTTATGGCTGGCGATCAGCTGAGAGTAGAGACTGAATCCTCAGAACTATGGCTTTAGTGAATTTAAATGAATATAATAGAAAACGAAACATTATTCAATTTTGTATAAAGCTCATTATCTATTGATCTTATGGATCTTATTCTGCCTTTATTGCATAGTCATAGTAAGAGGATGAAAATGATTAGAGTTTGCATAAAAAATACACATTACTTATTAGAAAATCTATCATTAGTTTCATGTATACTTTTTCTTGATATACGCAAAAATTTGAAAAAGAAGATTACTTTCTCATTAAATATGTTTATTAAAGCTTGAGTATTAAAAAGAACTCATTTTCCTCAGGTGTAATTATTTTTTTTCTTTTCATATATCAAGGATTATCTATAGATATTTCAGATGAAATATAATAATATTATGTGTTTTATTCAAAACTATAAATTTTCATCATTGATTCACCCAAAATTGATTAACTTTCAATGACATATTACATAGAAAATCTTAAAAGTCGATTACACTCTCTAGATTTATTATTTCACCAATGCCAAACAAAGATCAAGGTCGATGTTTAGTATGTGATGATGTTGCAATTGGTATTAATTTTAGCGTGCCAACATGTATGCCATGTAAAGCATTTTTTCGACGAAATGCAGTTAAACTTGCTGTAAGTTAACTTTTAGTATTGAATTCTTTTCAACGTACGCAGTTAATTTTCTTTAAAGACTCGTGAATTTGTATGTCAAAATGATGGTGATTGTATAGTAACATATAAATATCGTCGTTCATGTAATTGTTGTCGTTTGGCAAAATGTTTTCGTGTTGGAATGAAAAAATCATTCATACTTAGTGATGAAGAACGTGAAGCTCGAAATAAACTTGTCGAAACAAATCGTCTTAAACGCGGAAAAATACCTAAGCTACAATGCATTCCTTGGGTATGTATTACATATATAATCGAAGAGTTTTGAATTGAATTTCGATTTGAAAAAGTGTAACATGAAAAACAGATTGAAGAAACGATAAAATTCGATAGGTGTCGTTTTCCAGAAAGACCTTCTGAAATAAATATTGAACTATCTACTACACAATCTCAAACATTTTAGTTTCTGTGATGTAGTCTATATCTTTAGTTAGATTGTTGTTTTCTTCTTCGTTTCTTTTCATTCTTCTTCGTTTTCTCTATTAACATAAGTCATCATTTCTATGCATATATAGACATATATATATGTTCGTCTTTCTCTTCTTTTTGTAGTCAGTTACTCTTGTTCGTTTCGTTTCATCTAACTTGTTTTGTCTCTGTTCTTCAAGTCAATAAAACATCATTATTGACCTTGACCTCTATTGTATTACGCAATTGATAATACAATACATTTTCCGGCATTTACGTATTAACGACAATACGTGACAGTTTCTTGCTGAACTTAATTGTTGAGACGAAAAAATTCTAAGGTTTCATCACATGTTGTCATTTGAGTTATTGCATGACTATGTTTTATAGTGTTAGTTTTAGTAACTTCCCTTCTATTGGTCTTGGAGATAGTACTTGTAAATTTGGTCCGGTGCCAGTGCCAGTCATTCTTATGTTTTTTAAAGGTCTTATTCAAAACTTTGTTCTGGAGCTTGATGAAATCATTCATGTGAAATATTCGTTGTTTGATTGGTTCAGCCGATAAATGTTACTTTTTTATTTTGTCTTCTGAGTTTCTTTTAGGTAGGTATGATTTATAATACAATTCACTCAACATAACAGAATACAGAATTGCAGCCTCTAGTCTTGATTTGTCCTAATATCTGATTAGGTCTTACACATTTTTAATAGTGACATATGTAACGAATGCTTTTCCTCAGTTAAAAATATTGGCGTCATATTTCGGATTATAACCTGCTAGGATTGAGTTATGAACCGTTTGATATAGATGGTTATAGGTTATGGCGATTCTTATTGTCTTTGTTTTCTAAACATGAACCGAAGAGATTTTGGATAAGTGAAGCAAAGGGATTACTCTTCTACGTTAGACGTTGGAATTAGAATATTAAGTGTCTAAGTATATTTTACGAGAAAAATCAATCTTCCGCCCACGAAGAAACTTTCCTAGATTATAAGTTGCTTTTAAGATGACAATCATCTCCTAAAATAAAGTTTATTAAAACTAAAAAGATGCTGAAGTGCTTCATTCCCACGAATGTTCTCGAATAGTGGCAGGGCATTGGAAAACAGTTAGAATGGTACAGTTTCAACATGAAAGCTTTGCTTATAAAAAAAACTCTCATGGCTTTTTATATGTTGAAAAGACTTCAGTAAAAATGACTAAAGCATTTCTTGAAATATGAAGTAGCCAAAAAGGACATATCTTTTTTTCATAAGGAATAGTAAAAGCTTAGCTTTATTAACAGACGCATGTTTTCCGAAGGTTTTATTTATTTCGGTTAAAATTCTTTTTCATATTCTAGAAAACCTGAGACTTTTCATTAAATAAAATTTCCCGTTAAAACTGTACTATTCGAGCCATCCCTAAATACTCTACCACTATTCGAAGATCTGATAACATCATCATAAGTCAAGACCGAAGATCTATGAAAATAAATCGTTTGAGAATCTTTTAAGTTTTATTAGACTTTAATTAAGGAGATAGGTTTCATCTTAACAGTATTTTATAACTTGAAGAAATTGTTTCAACAGCATAAAGTCAATATTATTTATACATAAATGACAAATATTAACTACAGATGCGTCCACCATCTCTACTTCGTATGACAACGAACTCAGCTCAATGGTTATCTTCTACTGATCAAGTTCTTCTTGGAAATATTTTCAATGCATATGAAAATACTTGTACAGTGGCAAGAAACACTACTTTACGAAATTTTCCTGCTGTTCAACACACATCTATGCATGGATTTGTGAATGAAATGTCTTCTGAATTCCACGTGTCTATTGAATATTTAAAACTTGTACCTCAATTTAATAATCTCATCTTAGATGATCGAATACGTCTTATAAGAAATCATATCGGCACAATAATTCATATAAATGAACCTTTAATGCACCCAGTAGCACCTATTAATCTTGTTGTTACATGGAACAATATTCTCGGTTTTGATATAACCAAACGTTTATTGGCACGCCATCAAATTATTGAACAATATCTCGTTGACCCTATTATTTTAAAAGTTATTCTCATTATTCTTGTATTTTCCAGTAGTAATAGTAGAAATATTGATCATACAGATATGGATTTAATTTGTGATGACTCATTATCTATATTCGCAGCACAAAATATATATGTTGAACTATTATGGAAATATCTTTTATCATGTTCACCAAATGAAAAATATGCAGTGAAATTTTTCAATAAATTAATGATGTATATATTATTTGCACAAAATCTTCATTTAGAAATAGATGATTATGTTGACAGTTTAAAACATGAAATTGAACAAATGAATCCAATGATGCAAAGTATGTGGCCAAGAACAGATGATCAAGAAGATATTCATAATATGACTATAGGTCAGGATATTACCCTGTAATATTACAGTAAATATTTATTTTTAAATACACTCAATGCAACAAGGATTTATGTCGAATAAGTCTCATATTCTTCAATTTACATGTCTATCGGTTTCGAATTTTCATCAATAGCAAGATTTTTAGCTTGCTGAAGCTGTTGATCTTCTTTATTTATTTTTTGTTTTTTTTTTGTACAGTAGCACAATTTTCCAGCTTCATTTATAACATATATTTGTATCTACTGAACGATTTCAATAAGAAATTGATGAATATATGAATGTATCAGTTTTGATTGTTTTTGTTTCATTTTTTATATTCAGATTTCCGAAAAAATTGAAAAATATTTTTGTTCTTCTGTTCTAGATGAATGACTCTGTAGGAAAGATGCATTATTGACATTTACTTAACTATGATGTAAACCTATTTCACTAGAAGAATTTTTACAAGAAGATTTATAAAAAGGATTACTATAGAAATAGAAATTACTTTATTATTCAAAATAATCAAAAACGATTGAAATTACAACTGGTATGTTGCATTCGTTCAAGTGAACATTTTTGATGAAATTCAATTTACTAACTTCGAATTATGAGTATCTCTATGTACTAATAGAATCTGAAATACTTTGAGCATTTTCTTAAATTTGATTCACTATTAACGGATAATCAAATTATTCAAATACAATTTTTTTTAATTAAATGGTAACTAGCAACAAAGTTAATTACCAGCATATAAGTTGTAATGTATAATGAATTGATTTACGAAGCATATTTGGTACTATAGATATAAGCCGATGCAATACTCGGCGATAGCGGTTGAAAGTTTTCAATAGTTTTGTTCAAAATTTTGTTAGTTCTCTGAAATTTTGAAATGAGAAAAAAGTAAATTATGCTAGAGAATGTGGTGTTAAGCAACTAGGCAAGAACATTCTCGAAAAGTGATCCTGAAGGTCGAAAATTTTCAGAAACCAAGAATGTATATTTATGATTCGGCAACGGTTAGACGCATCGACTTTTACCTCTATGCGATATCAAATTAGTCATGAGTTCTTGAAATCAATTGAATTGATATAATCATGTAAACAGAATCTCCTTCAATAGAAATTTTTTTTTATTTTTCCGACTTGAGCAATATTTAGAATTACATCAAGGCATGCACTAGAATGTATTTGTTGAATAGAATTTATTTTCTTTTGCCTAGTCTATATTTGTAGTTTGAATTTTCTTGTTTCTTTCCTGATAGTTTTTTATTGATCAGTTAATTAGGTTTAATTTATTGGCTAAGAAGTATTGTCAAAGGACTTATAAAGAATTAGCAAATCTATTTAAGAATAGACTCTTACGATTGTTGAATCGAATATGTTTATTTGCAATATTTGCAAGGAAATATTCTTATCTAAAAATCATTTCAATTAGTTACGGCTACGACTTTAGTCATTTACATTGTTATCCAAGAAATTTTTATAACATAGTATTGAACACGTGAAGAAGTAAATCAAAAACAAACACATAATATAGGCTACAATAAAAGTCCTTCACATTTAAAACATTTTGTGATGCATAAAGTTAAACTTTCTTCTGTAGATTTACATTTTGTGGCATGAACAAATGCTTGTGTCCATCGATAAATATATAATCATTCTTTTCCTTCAATAGATATTTCACAATATGTACAAGAATAATGAGTACAAAACATGATGAGGTACTTATAGTGGTCAACGTTTGTTGAATTGAAGCTATTTTACTTTGCTTTTGGATGAAACATATTATATCATGAACTGCTCAATAAACAATAGTCTATTCATTTTTTATTCATCTATAATTATTTAGCGTTCTATTACTTATTCCAGAGAAAATTTTAGAAACTAATTCCTCTGTACAGATATAATACATTCCAAATGCCGAAAAAAGATTATGGTCAATGTTTAGTATGTGATGATGTTGCAATTGGTATTAATTTTGGTGCACCAACATGTATGCCATGTAAAGCTTTTTTTCGACGAAATGCAGTTAAACTTGCTGTAAGTTAACTTTTGATATCAAATTATTTATCGAAGTACGAAATTTTGCTTTTGTTCTTTAAAGACTCAAGAATTTATTTGTGAGGGTGATGGTGATTGTATAATAACAGATAAATATCGTCGTTCATGTAATTGTTGTCGTTTGGCAAAATGTTTTCGTGTTGGAATGAAAAAATCATCGATTCTTTCTGATGAGAAACGCGAAGCACGAAAGGCACTTGTAGCAATAAATCGTCTTAAACGTAGTCGAATGCCTAAACCAGAATGGCTCATATGGGTTTGTATTAATTAAATATTGGAAGGAAATTAATTCATTAAGTTTAGATTCATAGGAAAAGAATATGCGAAAAAATATATGATTTTATACATTTAATAGATATGTTTTGGTAGAAACTATGGCATTAGGATCAATATGAGTCATGAGACACAAACTGCAGATACCAAGAAATATAATGCTGTTGTGTTTAAGAAAAGAGAAGCTGTGTAATTCATGTGAGCATGTAGAAAGCTAAGTTTAGTTAACATCTCCTAGTGCTAGATTATAATCAGTATAATGATTAATTCTTTCACTCGACGTCGTCTTAACTCATGAACTAACTTATTATTTGTNAATGATTTGATTTGCAAAAAAACAAACATTTCTATGATCAATTTTTTAAAAAGAAAAAAAAAACATCCAAAAACTTGAAATTTATCATTATCGATTACAACTCTGCACAGAGCATCTGTCAAAGAATATCTCATGGATAAATATCAGGAGAACATTTTCAGAAGTGAATCATATAATTCAACAGAAGATTAATCGAATTTACTAGAATTTTTAGAGAAAAATTCTATTTGACATTTTCCGTGACCTTCTTTTACCTAACGAACTTATATTAACAAAAAAGTATATAGAACAGTGCAGATAATGATTCATAATAATAACCATAGTATATGGCAAGATGACGTTGCATAAAATACAAAGAAAAGAAAAAAAAACAAGAATCCTATAAATAGCAATGAAATGAACTATTGTATAGAAAGTTTTTTTTTTAATAATTATTTATATTATATCTAGAATCTACAATATCATAAAATTTCAATCAAATGGCTTCAAAAGTTGCAACTAGTAACAAAACACGAATTCATATTATCTATTATTCAATGTATGGTCATGTTGCAACATGTAAATTTCAAAATAAAAAAAAAAAAAAAACAAACATTTTTAATTAACTTAATATCTCTATTTCTAGTGGCTAAATCTATATTGAAAGGTGTTGAAGCAGCTGGTGCTGAAGCTCGTTTAATTCAAGTACCAGAAACATTATCAAAAGAAGTTTTAGCAAAAATGCATGCACCAGAAAAAGATAAAACTATTCCAACAATATCATTTATATCCGGTATTGAAAATACAGTTACACTTGAAGATGCATTAATTAATTGTGATGGTATTTTATTTGGTATTCCAACTCGTTTTGGTGGAATGCCTGCACAAGTTAAAGCTGTATGGGATGCTACAGGTGGATTATGGATGAAAGGTACACTTGTTGGAAAACCAATTGGTGTTTTCTTTTCAACTGGTACACAAGGAGGAGGGTGAAAAGAATAATTTAAAATAAAAAACAAACAAAAATTTGCACAATTTCTTTTTAGACAAGAAACAACAACATTAACAGCATTAACAAATTTTATTCATCATGGAATGTTATTTGTATGTATTCTTAAAAAAAATATTCTTATCTTATTATTTTTAAAATAGGTACCAATTGGTTATACAAGTCCACTTTTAAGTAGTATGAATGAAATTCATGGTGGTAGTGCATATGGTGCTGGTGAGTTATTAATCACATATACACAGGATGTCGCAGAAATTCAAATGAAAACATGAATAGAACCTTAGCAAATATTTTTTTGACAATTTAATTATGTACTCATGAAACCTTTCAGATAAAATGTCTGTGTCTACAAAAGTAAAATAATTTTATTCATGATAAAATTCCAATAAGTCCGCTTCGTAAAATGATAACTAGACACTAAGTTTGCAAATAACACACGAATTAAATATTGTGTTATCACATATTTCAGCTATTTTATGAAACTAGCACTATCAAAAATTGATCACTATAGAGTATAATTACTGACGAAAGAGTCGATAAAATTAATGACACTTGTAAAAAAAAAAAAGAGCCACGATTAAGTGTTTGGTCTATGTAACTTGTTGTTGTAGAATTGTTGAACGAATTGTACTTTAATAACAAATGTTCCGTCAAAGTTTAATATGTTGTTGGTTGTGGTAATGAGCAAGCTTGTACAATAAATCAAATACTCAATCCTAGCTCATTTTTACAAATATTCTTAATTTTGTCTTCAGTGATTTCTTTGCAGTCTTCCACAATGCAATCAGTTTTCGACAGTTCAAATTACATAAAATCACTGAAATGTATTTCTATTTAAATCTCTTGAATTGCTAAGAAGCTATTCACGTTTTTCTTTCGGACTTTTCGAACATTCTGTACATATATATATATATAACTCTTTACCTTCTTATGGTTTTTATAGGTACTTATGCTGGCAGTGATGGATCACGACAACCAACAGATTTAGAATTAAAAGTAGCTGAACATCAAGGATCATATTTTACTCAAGTAGCAACTGTATTGAAATTAGGTCGTGCAGCATTACCATCTAAAGATGCAAATCCATCTGATTCAAAAAAAAAAGTTAAATGAATTAATAATTATAAAATAGTCATATAGAACAGCATAATTTGCTTACATTAAGTTCTTATTAAATCTATGTTGTCAGTTAGGTTTCTGTTTTTTTTATTATAATGAACATGATCGAAGTCGATTGCTAATAAATTATCGAATCATTTGTTTAACTACCTAAATAAATAAAAAAATATATACATAACGATCGATAATAAATAACTTCTCATTAAATGAAAAGTCTTCAAAATGATAAAGAAATTTTTTCTAGAAAATATCTCTTCCTAATATGAATATACCAGCTAAGTGTTACGTTTTCTTTTGCACTGGTTAGCATCTATCTCTTATAAATTTAGTTAATCCAGGGACATGAGTCATAATATAAAAAAAAATAGTGTTGATAAAAATTTTTATTTTTATCCGTTGTTCTATATATGAAAAACATATTGGTGATTATGACAAATCAAATTGTGCATTGTAATTAGACATGAGTGAAAGCAGTTATTGTTTTTGGTGCTGGGAACAGAGTCATCTTATCTCATATCTATTTAGAACTATGAGTCATGAGAATATGACATTTGACGTAAGGCTTAGACGACCAAAAAGCATGTGGTTCCCCTAATAAAAAAAAGTGTTGGTTCCGAGCAGAACTGCCGGTATGGCCTGCTAGGGCTCTTACGCTTTAGGAATTAAATGTTGGCACATCATCTTATTATTCGAGAGTACTTTGACAAAATCATTCGAATCAAATAACGAATGCTGAAACCGAACGTTAATTTACTGTCGTAGGATTTACAATGATTGACAGGAAAAATTTGTTTAGATTCAAAACAATCGGATGGTAAATTTTGTACTCGTACTGTTGCGAGCATTGATGGTCAAATGTAAATATCTTTGTCTTTTATTGTAAGTGTTGTTCATTTCCGATATTTTTATTGTGTATTTTCTTTTATCTCTTCTTCGTAGGTCTAACCAAATGTTGTTTGTACTATCACGATTGTTTTTTCTTTCTGATTTTGCGAAACAGAACTGATATGATCAAGAGTATGTGTTAGCTCAAGCCTTTCTTGCGTGGAAAATTTTTATATTGTTTCTTTATTTTTATTTGTTATTTCATGCAAGATTTCGTTATTATTTTATCTCTTACTTAGTTTGCAAATAGTATATCAGCAGACTTTTAACAGCTGTAGTTAAATATATTCTCGATTTTTATACAAAAATGTAGTTTTTGATAAAAAAAAAAGTCTTAATAAGTTGGCCGTTTTGCAACGTTAAAAAAAGATGTTCTTTTTTCTAATTTTAATCTCTGCCGAATTTCTACGCTATGAAATATTTCGAATAAATCACACAAAAATAATTTAGCTTATATATAATTTCTGGAGATGATGATGACCGATGTTCTTCGCAAGCTGATATTTTGTTGGAAAGGATTGTATTTTACAAAAATTTCATTTTTCAAACTTTTTTGATAAAATACTGAAGGAGAGATCAACAGAATTCCGTCAATACTGGTATTTTAATGTATTTTTATTCCAATTTAATTCATCTATATAGCTCAAAATAATTCAAAGATACAGACTTTTCAAATAGAAAAAACATTGCAAGAACTTTTTTTTTGGGAATTGTTTGTTTTGGACTTATTCTCCTTGTCAGATGAGTTCTAAAAAAATATATCTAGCAGAAAATATGTAGTTCAGATGTTACTCTTTTTAACATTAAAAACGATTTAGTTAGTCGCAATGTTAGCAGTAAGGTGGCAGAACAGAGTTTGGCATTTTTTAAAGACTTTTACATTACATATTATTTCATATAGATAAATTCTTCGTGCACTAAAAATAATCCGAATGGAGAACAAATAGAATATTTTGGTTAACCCTTTGACTATTATTGACGTAAATATATGTCAAAGACATTTTTCACTGAAAAATACAGGCGACAACCTCTTAACCCTGCTATGTTTGTAGTACTTTGTATCGATTTTACCATCTTCTACCGACTGCACTCTCTCCAGTGGTTCTGATATTCCATATCGGTTATCATTCTTTTTGTCAACAGTTGGTCTTGTATCTTCGATACAGCTTTTCTTTTCTACACATCGTTAGTTGTTTCTCCATTTATGGTGTTATTTTCCTTTCATGTATTATTTCCATTTATGGATTATAATGACAGACATAAGTATACGGTAAATTATGCATACATAAAAAATAATAAAGCCCACTTAAAAAAATTCTACGTGCAAAGATAGTTGTAAATATTGAGACAAGACTTTCATTTTTGCATTCATTATTGTAACATGAAATTGTTTTCAATTTATTGTTTCAAGATTACTGCTATATGTTGTGTATATGACATTAATAAATATTTTTGTCGAGAAATTTTTTTTGTTACTTATAAAAATTTTAAATTTTTAAAAATTTATTGTTTAGTTTTAAAAAGAAAACCAAATCAGCATTTAAGGGATTAAACGATAAAGAATTTGAAACACTAAATTCGATTATTTTTATAAAAATCTTTTTGATATATATTAAAAATTGAAAAGCAACAAATATACAAATGGTAGATAAACTGAAAGTTAATTAAATAGTATTTTTGCACTTTTTGATCAATAATCGTGTTGATCGCGATACTTAACATTGATTTTATCTGAAATATGCTCGATATAAACGTAGCTATTATATCAAATCACAATGAGTGCTTATATAAAGCCATCCAAAAAAATCTTATAACAATATCGAAATATTATTTTACATTGTAAATCAGATTATATTTAGAGTGTTTATATTTCTTCATCATAATGTTTCAATGTGAGCGATTTATTTCTCATGTGCTAGCAACAACAACAAACTGCTTGTTTGTATCGAAATTTTGATTGTCTATTGATTGTTAGTGTAAAATATAGCTGAGTAATAAAGTTTCACAATATCATGAACTCCTATATCACGATACGAGTGAGTTGATAAGGTATATCGATTGTTGATAATGACTTTGAGTATTGATGGATGTTCATATGAAGGAAATTTAATACGATCGAATATAAGAAATACACCAGCACTACTATTTTTAACGTTCGAAGTTTTTACCTGGTTGATTATATAATAAGGATACTGGTTCTGTGGGCTTTTCTTAGATTCGTCGCTTGATGTTGCAATTCATCATTTCCATCAGTTTTATAAGCAATGTTTTTTCAATCGAATCCTTATGTATGGTGATTATAGCATTACATTATTTATATGTAGAAATCCATACTTGACTGTCATTTTCATTGGTTCGTTTCAGACCAAAATGATAATTTTTGAACATTATAGCATCATTACTAAGTTGTGTGGTAATTTTAAAAAATGTATCATAGGTAACGATCGATCTTACGATTTAGCTCATCTTCCTCTTATATATTTTCATTACAACTACATGTACATGAAATGTCTGGAAGAGACGTGACGTCCATTGCTAGACTAGCTGTAACAAGACAACGTCCTCTCTAAAACAAGCTATCTGCACTGATCCTCTCATTATAACTATTTTCACTTGTTTCCATAATGCAGACATCTTTCCAATTTGCAGCAATTTTTTTGTTCCTGTCATTAAAGAAAAATGTTCGCAATCAAGAAGACATGCAATAATTTTATAAAATAATTGGTGTCTTGAACAAAAGAAAAGATTGCAAACACTGCTTAATGTCATTCATTTCTTTGATATTTTTTTTTACACTTATTTATTCTATTAAAATGATTTTTTTTTATTAGGGACTGACTAAAACTAAATAAATCAGCTGTTTTTTCCTTGAAAATATATATAAATGAACTCATCTATCCAAATCCTTCCCGTCAAAAAAAAAAGAATAAACAGTCAAAACGATTTTTTTCATTCACTGGAAAAACTATTTGATAGAGCACAACTAATGCATATTGATGTAAGGTCACTTTGAATAAAACTCCTTCGCGCAATATTAGACAAATAAAAAAAGCAATCATGGATCTTTATTTATGTAACGAAAATTTTTCAAAATAAAGGATCATTCCCCCTAACTTCTCTCTGTTCGGAACCTCTCTGTAAGTCTCATGGAATGGTAACAAATGTTCACCGATTAATAGCGTCCTCTTGAGATAAATTCGATTGGTTATGGCTACATGAAAGCATTCCCAATGATACTTTTACTAATGAAAAAATACTGCAATTTATCTAATAATTTGTCTCATTTGTGCTCTGTTTTCTCTTGGGTTTAAGTCATTATTCAATTTAAATGTATCATTATTTCAAGTGAAAATACATTATTTTACTTGATTATAGAGTGAGAATGTTATTTTAAATTTTATACATGAATAAAATTTTGTTTTGTCTTTTTCAATATTTTAGAAAAACAAGAAAATGTTGAAAGACGAGATGCGTAAAAGTAAAGAAAAAGATGTATCTAATGATCGTGAACGTTTATTTGATTCATTGAAGAATACTAATGAAGAGAGTAGTAACAAAAATAACGAAGAAAAAGTTATTGATGAAATAATAAAAAACAAAGAATTAGCAGAAGATGATGAATCTGATTCATTAGAAGAAGTTGAAGAAAAAAGAAAAGAAAATCCAAATAAACAAAATAATGATTTAAATGGATCAACTGTTGAAATTGTCCAACCAATTAATTCAAAACCAAAAAATCTTGGTTTAACTAGAACATTGTTATTAGCTATGTTTGCTGCAATGATTGGTACAGGTGCTCAATTTGGTTATTCACTTGGTGTTATGAATGCTCCATCACAAGTATAGATGAATCAAAAGAAATATACATATATTCTTTGTTAATAATTTATATTTTCTTTTTCTTTATAGTTAATTAAAAATTATATAAGTGAAATTTATATAAAACGTTATAATTCAACAATAGGTGCATATGAACAAGACATTTTATATTCAACAGCTATATCAGTTGTTGCACTTGGAGGAGTTTTTGGTGGTCTTCTAGCTACACCATTGAGCGATCGATTTGGTCGGTAAGTTAGTTGATATTTTGTATTGGAAGAATTTAAATTCCTCTAGATCATGACAAATATTAAAAGTCTTCTAGTAATTATTGTGAAACATAATAGAAAAAAAAATGAATTAGCCATTTTTCTTAATTTATTAAGAAATCTGTAATGAGAAACTGTAGCATGCTAAAAATATCATCATGAATGCATTATATTGATCTGTTTCATACCACAAAGATGAATCAATATGCTACTAAATCCTCAGAATTACAATAGCAGCGAATTCATTATATTTTACATTTAGATCGTACGGAAATTGTATTAATAGCTTTCATACAACAAGGCAAAAACGTGTTTGTTAATCATTGACATCTTTTGTGCAAATAATTTAAAATATGATATTAGTATTTGTTTGCTTTCATTATGAGAGTAGTACAAAATTTCTTTGTCATTTTCCGTTTTTTCTAGACAAATTTCCTATATAAATTTGTCTAGAGTAGAAAGAGTGCCGATGGTGACGCATGTGCTACAGTGCTGCTCATAGTAGAGAGAGTTTTATATTTCCTATTCAAGTAACTTTTACCAGCAAATTAAATTAGACGAGCTTGATGCATGTTTAGAGAGTAGAGATATGCGGAACCGGAAATTCGAGCAAAAACAGTCGTCTCAAGGGGGAAATAAAGATTATAATTAAATATTCTATGATTTTAAGTGAATTATCTTATAAATTATATAAATCAGAAGATCTTTCAAGAGAGATGATCTAAACAAAGTGCTCTCTTGAATGTAGACTTCGAAATTTTCCGGAGACCAATGAAACTATCTTTTGCAAGGTTTCGAAAATAATTTAGGCGAAAAAGTTTTCCGTACATTTTTGGACCTTTACTATTGTAACTCGAAAGTAAATGTTGAAATTTTTATTAATATATCAATTTGTAGAGCAGAAAATATCCTATAAAATGTACTTATGGAATTTTTCAAAAAAATCGACTTTTTAATCAAATAGCATTTCGTATAACAAGAAGTTCATAGCAAAGTATGTATTATTCCACTTAAGTAAAAGTCACAGCTTTGCTCAATTATAACAGAAGTATCCACTCGACAAAATGGTGGACTCCAATAAATTCTGGCACATTCGAAAGAGAGCTAATAGGGATTAGTAGAAGCCTATTGGTTCACCATTGAATCTAATTTTTTAGCCTTTTAAAACATTCCTTCATCAGTCTTGAACAAAGGCTGATATAAAATTTCTAAGGCCATAGGTCCAGCACATCTCTACTAAAGAATCATCGTGTATGAAACCTTATCATTCGCCATTCTCAAGAAACAAAGACGAACTAGAATAGACAAGAGGTGTTGTTTAGAAATTTACTCATCAGCTATTTTTTGTTTTATTGCACATATACTTATTAGTTCGACGAGTTTTTTTACTTTCTTTAAACAATTTTTAGAAAAACTGGTTTACTTCTAAATAATATTCCAGCTATAATTGGTTCAATTTTAATGGTAATTAGTAAATTTATAGCTTCATTTGAAGCATTTATAATTGGACGAATTTTAATTGGATTTACTGCAGGTTAGTTAATTGCGTTTTGTTTTTTATTAATAAAAAAATTTCTGTTGTTTTTTGTTTTAAAACAAGGTTTCGGAGCAACAGTTGGACCTATTTATATAAATGAAATAGCTCCATTACGTGTGCGTGGTTCATTTGGTGCCTGTTTTCAATTATTTGTTGCTGGTGCTGTATTATTAGCTCAAGTACTTGGATTAGATATTATCTTAGGTCGTCAACATTTATGGAATTATCTTTTTGGTTAGTTTTTCTTTTTCTTCTATTTTTCTTCTTTATTTTGTTATATACAAACAGCTATACCAATTATCTTCAGTATACTTCAATGTACTTTATTGATATTTACACATGAAACACCAAAATTTCTTTTACAGCAAAAACGTCGACGAGCAGCTGCACGAGGTTTCTATTCATTTGATTATTAGTTTCATAAGAAACAAAAGAAAAAAGGATTTATTATTTAGCACTAAGATGGTTTCGTCAAGAAAAAAATATTGAAGATGTTGAAGCAGAAATTCATGAAATGGAAGAAGATTTTCATAATATTCAAACAAATGCAATACAAGTGAATCCAAAACAAAAAAATACAAATATTGAATATTTTCTTTTTGTAAACTAGATTTCAGTTCGTGACTTATGGTCCAAACCTCTTCTTCGTAAATGTTTTCTTATATTAGCAATGACACATTTTGCTCAACATTTTACTGGAAGTTTTGTTGTATGTTACTTTTTATATTTATAGAATAGATTTCAAAAATAGAATTTGTTTTTTTTTTAATAGATCTTTTTCTTTGGTGATATTATTCTTGCTCGTGCACATTTAAAAATGGAATATGCATCATATGCAATGCTTTCATGTGGTATTACATATTTAGCTGTAGCTATATCATTAGTTTTTATTCTTGATAAAGTTGGACGTCGATCACTTTATCTTTGTAAGTAATTAGGAAAAACAAGATTTTTTTATTTGAAAAACAAGAATTATTCGATTTTTATTTAATTATAGATGGTTTAATTGGAATGGCAGCAGCAACATGTGTTATTGGTATTACGATTATTAAATCAAAAGATGTAAGTTTTAACTATCAGTTTTGAAATTATGATAAAATTTGAATGTATGATGAGATGGAGAAAAATTTAACAATAGCATATTTTTGATTGTTTTTTTTAATAGTGTTAAACATCTCGCTCAAATGTAGATAGTAATTATAATAATCAATAGAGTTTTCAGAACCCAGAAGACTTTGTCGGATGTATTTTTAACAGTGCCATTTTAAAGAGAATAAAATGAATGGTCACAGTATTTTCTATGGGCTTCCCTTAAAAAACCAAAAATGTATAATAAAAACCGAAAAAAGGCGATCTTTTTACGATTTTTGTGATCCGACAACGTCTTCTGGGACCTGAAAACTATCATGTCCGTATTTTTAGAAATCTTGATATAGACTACATTAAATAGAAAACTTAATTGGCTATTAAAGTCGCTATCTATATTTGAGATAATTACTTTATACTATGGAAAAATAAAAACTTAAGAAGTGAAATCTTAATATTTTGAAAATTAGTCAGGAATATTCTATGTTCATTCTTAATTGTTTTTCTGCAATGTGTCATGAATATGTGAACGGTTCGCATGAAAACATCAGTACCGAAAAGTTAAGTACGCAAAAAAGTTGACAGCAAAGGGTGCGTTTAAAGATGCGGACAACTTAGAGAAAGCTCCATAAGTATTTTTTTCTCTTTTTTTATTTGAACTTTCAATTTTTTTTGTCATATTTCACGTTTTGAAGTCTTCTATAAATTGAATGCAGTTCGATGATAGAGAGATCAAAGACGTATCATTTTGCTCCATCAAATAAAATCTTTTCCCAAAAGCTTTGAATGTTAGTCAGAAAGCTGGTTTTAGGTCCTTGGTTTTCCATAGGTCCTCATATAAGCAGTTTTTGTTGAAGTATTCAGAGCTACCAATCCTAATAGGGAATCGTTTTACCTACAAAACAGGTTTATTCAGATTCTTGCTAGCCATTATCGTCGAGAAGAAAACTTCATTTTTTTTTGTGCATTGAGGTTTCCTTCTGTTTGTCATTTTTATGCTTAAGTATCCAAGCTCATCATTCCGGTTCTCACTTTTCATGTTTTCTAGTACTAGTGTTAATAAAGATAGTGCCATTGTGTTCGAAAAAATTAACTAATGTGGTTATCATTAGGAGTATCATTTTTGTGTTTATGAGAAATATATATTTAATTATAGATACCTTTGTATCATATGATCTTTTTGGAAATATTTGCTATGATGACACATGTTGGCTTTTGTGCTATGGGCCCCGGTATGTATTTTTGGTTTTATTATTATTATTATTATTACATAATGTTTTTTATGCATAGGTGCTATACCGTGGATGTTATCAACAGAAATGTTTTTTCAATCCGAGCGTGCTTATGCATCAGCTATTGCTATTATAGTTAATTGGTTGTCAATGTTTTGTATAATCATGACATTTGTTCCACTTTTTGTAAGTAAAATAAGCCATTTTTTTCCATCGAGAAATAAGATAATAATTTTGATTTATTTTTTATCTTAAAGCATGCTGTGGGTGCATTTTTATTTCTTGCTTTTGCTACAATGAGTTGTGGTTTTTGGTTATTAGTTTTTCTATTCGTACCTGAAACACGACGAAAAACACCTGAGTGTGTACAAGTTCTTGTTGCAAAAGGAACCGTTTACAAAGCAAAACATCAAAAATAATTTTGAAAAAAATGTATTGTTCACTTTTTGATATGCCTAGTCATCAGTGCTTATTATGCTACCTCATGTTATATCTCAGATCTGATGAGGAGAGAATTGGATTTCTTTTTTCTTTTTTTTTGTATATAGATTTATATATATATATACGTAATAGTGGATAAAATTAACAAAACAAGATCTTTTTGATTTTTTTATTCTCTATAAAGTTAAGAGTCTAGCTTAAATTCAAAATAGACCATTCTATAACAAGGTTTCATATATGAACTATGATAGGAAGACTTCTAGAGAAAAAAAATCGGTTGTTGCTAGGACGTGGATAACTTTTTCGAGATTTTTTAAAATAGCATTATCTTCTACAGAGCACAAAATTCTGAAGAAAATTAGTCATCGCGGTTTTTTTCTGCGGTGTTTCCCGAAAAAGTTAAAATCATCATAAAAAGATAACGAAAGAAACGGGTTCTGTGTTTGCTTTTTTTTTGTGATAACTGTCGTATTTTTCGTGTCTTGTGATGCTTGCAACTAGAGATCTGCGTGATCATTCCGTCGTGACCAAAAAAAAAACAAAAATTCTTCGATAATAATTTCCACGGTAAATGTGAAAAAATAATTCTGTTTGATGTTTTCTACTCAGAGTTTTAAGCTCTTCAAAATGACACAAAAATGTCAAGGATATGATGATCTATGATGGAGAAAACTGCTGCACATTTGCCGTGACCAGAAACCGTCGTGACCGGTCGTGACTAAAATTGGTCGCGACGAATGCACCGCAGTTTTCTCCACCATAGATCATTATATTCTCGACTTTTTTGTGTCATTTTGAAGAGCTTAAAATTCTGAGTAGAAAACATCAAACAGAACTATTTTTTCACATTCACCGTGGAAACTGTTATCGAATAATTTTCGTTTTTTTGGGTCACGACGGAATGGTCACGCAGATCTCTACTTGCAACCATTTTAGAAATGGTGGAAGAAGATAAGACCGCCGCTCATTTTGTTTAGAATTTTGAATTCTTTAACATGGCACTATTATTAAAAAAAAGCAATTTCAAAAAAGCCATATGACTAATAATCTTTATTTGAGCTCATAATTATGGTTATTTTATTGAATTTTCAGTCTATTGAAAGATATCTTGAGAAAAATTGCAACAAAGAATTTCAGTCTGAAATTCTTCCTCACACCAACAGTAGCTTTCATGGTCCTTATGATATCTTGAAATTTCAGCTCAAACGAATAACTCTTTCTTAAGAAATCGTATGTGTAAAAACTGGGCTATTTTTGGAACTCGTATGTAAAAGTAACGTTTTTTTTTTTTTAATTTTTTTTGTAAACATGTTATCTCAGAAGGGAAACATCTATTTGAGCTGAAACATTCAGGATACCATAAAGGTCATGAGAGCTATTGTTAAGTACAATTTCAGACCGAAACTCCTCGCTGCAATTTTTCTCGACATATTCTACAACAGGATGAAAGGTCAGTACAATGATCATAACTCGAGACGAAATACCTAATGGCAGGAACCTTTCCAGGATTTTTGTTCCTATTGCGACCAAAATATAAACTCAGACGGAGACTATCAATCGAATGAATTTCCATGTGAGACCTAATAACATCTATTTTTTTTTGTTGCTTAAAAACCTTCCCTTTATAATCCATTACTGGAAGCTTGGTAAAGAATGAATCCGATAAAGATCTTCATTGAGTTTTTTATATCACTATTTATATTTGAGTTAGATCCTTGACGTTAAGAGAAACAAAAATATCTTGTTTAATAATATTTGTTCAGTGCTGTATATCTTTAATACATTTTTATTCCAGCATATTATGTTGTCAGTTTCTTTTTTTTTTTGTATTTTATAATGAATCTTTATTGTGTATTTGTTGCATTTATGTTGTTATTATATCTTTTTCTTATTTGGTGAAAATATTCAATGATGTTAATCTAATTGAATATTTTTGAAAATGGTAAATCGTTGAGAGCGAACTATTTTGTATAATATGTCTGTTTTTTTTTGTTGCATTGAATTAAAAGATAATTAACCAGGCAAATACAATTTTTGTTTTGTCAATTATTATAATATCTTTTCGTTTATTTTTCTTTTTCTCTTTACCTTGAATTTATTACAGATAAGAATGATAAGTAAGATCGAAGAATAACAACAAAGACTTGATAGAGAAACTTTTACTGGTTCTTTTATGTCAAGTAAAACGATAACAATTTAAAATTATTCATGGAACGTTGTCTTTTTTTTGTAATACTAGAAGATTCGTAATTCGTTTTAATTGTTGGATTACAAAATGTAGGGGTGTCTTAAGGTCATTCATCAAGATTGAGAAGGGAAGTAAACTATTGAGAAGATAGAGTTTCGCCTCTTGTTGCGGAAATTGGTGAGCAAAAACAATAAAAATTGTTCGGTTGCGCTGAAAAGAAACGTCAATTTTTCAAGGAACATCCTTGACAAAAACTATATTTATATACTACGAATGTCGTATTAGAACAATGTACTTTTGTTTTATTTTGTTATTATCAGAATGTTCTTTACTTGTGATGCAAACCCTATATTCGAATTTTATGTGAATGCATTCAATCTTCCATTTCTACTAACTATCAGTGGTTCTATTGCACTTTAATAAGTACATACCTAGATATAACATGAATATGACAGTTTTCTTGATAATCATGCGTCTTTTGAATATGTTATGCAGACGAATTTCTCTTGATGTTGAATTGATTCTTCTTATATATAGTGCAGTTCTTTCCCGATCAAAGTGATAATTTTTGTCAATTGTAAACTATTGCTATTAATTGAAATTTATCACTAAATAAGATCGATTAATAATTCTATTTCATAAAAATTTATCAAACAAAAATAAAACAATAAAAGAATTTGAAAATAAAATTAATTTATCATTTTTAGAGTAAAATATCATGGATAATGATCCACCTTTAATAAATTTGCTTAATAATGACAATCAAGAAAGATCAATTAAAACTAACGATGATATAAATGTTCAAACAACTACATCTAATATTCTCAACGACAATAATGATTCTCCTTTAGCAAACCGACAAAATCTTGATACAGTATTTTTATATTAAATAGATAAAAAAAAATCAAATATATTTTGATTCTTTTTATAGGGTATAACCAGTACATTATTATTAGCCGTATTTGCGGCAATTAGTGGAACCTCGTTTCATTTTGGTTATGCATCAGGTGTTTTGTAAGTTTATTCAAATTCAAATGATTTTTTTGTACTTTTGTTTTTTGTTAATATGAATAGAAATGCCCCACAAGATGTAAGTAATTCATTGAAATGGAATACTTTGTTTTTTTTGTTTTTAATAGAATAGTTTATAGGTTATAGAAGCATTTATTAATGAAACAATCCATAGACGAGATAATACTACAAACATAAGTCAATCAACTATAACATTAATATTGTACTTTGTCTTCTTTTTTCTTCTTTTATTTTTTAAAATAAAATTTTGTTTTTGTTAGTTCTTTAGCTGTATCTATTTTTGCTCTTGGTGGTATGATCGGTGGTCTATTTGGTGGTTTTATTACTAATCGATTGGGACGGTATAAAGTCAACATTTAGATAAGATCTTTAAAATATATATATATATTTATATATAGAAAAGGCGGAATGTTTTTAAATAATGTAATATCTTCGATAGCTTGCGTATTAATGTTTCTTTCAAAACTTATTTATTCCTATGAACTTTTAATTGGTGGACGATTTTTAATTGGACTTGCTTGTGGTAAAAAGAAAATTATTTCGTTATAAATTATTGGATTTATTATTTTAATTAAGGTTATGGTTCATCGGTTGCACCAACTTATATAAATGAAATATCACCAAGAAATTTACGTGGCACATTAGGTGCTTCATTTCAATTGGGAATTGTTGGTACACTTTTTGTTTCACAAGCAATTAGTTTACATTCGGTATTAGGTTCTGAAGATAAATGGCATTATGCTTTAGGTAAAAAATCAAAAACAAAAATTATCGTGAAATAATTTTCTTTTGTTTTTAATCAGGTTTACCAATTGTATTTAGTGTTATGCAAGTAATATTACTTTTCTTTGTACCAGAAAGTCCAAAATATTTATTAATTAAAAAAAATAATATAATTGATGCTGAAAAAGGTTAGCTTTATTTTTAATTAAAGAAACAAAAAAAGAAACAAAAAAAAAGAAAGCTTGATTACATTTTACAGTTTTTAAAGAAAAAATGATTTCATCACTCATCAAAAAAATATAATTGTTCATTATTATTGATTGAATATGATCCTTTTTTTGGAAGAAATTGTGATTCTGATGTAGTTTCTTCTGGTTCGGGTTCTGGTGTTGATCCTTGACCAATAGATTCTGTTGTTGTTTCTTGAACTTCAGGTTGTTCAGTTGTTGAACTTCCTGAAATACTAGTTGTACTAGTACCTGTATTATCAGTATTCTTTATTCTGAAAAGAAGAGCTGGACTAATGAGAATATATTTTCCATGGAAGATCTTTTTAGCTGTAAATGCTGGCCATGGACGTCCTAATTTTTGAGCAAGACGACCTGGTATACGAATATATTTTGGTGAACGATATTTAACCCATTTATGTCCATTAGATTCTTGAGATACTTCATTCTCGGTATTTTGATGAGACTGACCTGACCATGGCCATGCCATAGTAAAAGTAATCAAAAGACCAAAAGTCAACAGAAAGATTGATGTTGAATGCATGGTTGTTGTTGGTGTTCAGATAAATGTTGTAATGATTGATATAATTGATCTTCTTTCGTACGCATGTATATATATATACATCAATTTAGAAGCTAATGTCAATATTTTGACAACAGGATTTTAGTATTAAGTAGTTAAATCTAGAAGTGATAAAAGAAGATATGCACTTCATGAAAAACAAAATGAACAATGGAAAATAAAAATAGAAGCCCTTGATTAACTAATATATTTAAGAAAAAAATAAATATCTATTGAGTTCAAATGAATTATATGGTACGAGCAAATTTATTTTATTGGGTTAATCGGTGAAAACGAATATGATAGTTACAATAACTTCGTGAAACGCAATAAATGAGTTAGAATAGCGGATGCGCAATTTTGACGCAAATACTGAAATACTGACAGCGATTTACTGATAGTGAATCTACTATCACGCTGACTATACACCGATTCAGTGTATAGTCAGTGGGAGTGTTCAGTGAACAGATTATTAAAACTGCACATTCTTAAGTTTCATTACATGATAATTTAACATATTCTTCGGATGTTTTCCAATATGTTGTAAAAGTTTATTATTGTGTCTGATTAATATACAATTTATTGTGAGATGAGAAGGACTAATTTTATTGCTTTTTTTTCAAAGTCATCAAAATCATCTTAAAATTGAAGACATATGAAAGGTTAAGTAAATCAATAGTCAGCTGAATATCATCTGAATGAGTGTACATCTAATTAAAAGTTTCCAACTTAAAGAAAGATAACGATAGTAGAGTTCTAAATCTTAAACATCTCAAAAAGTTTCGTTTCCAAAAAACTCAAGTTTGAAATTTTTCGTATCTACACATTGAGACTTTAGCATATGATAGAATCAGAAATGAGGATAGAACAACTTCTTTAGTCGTCTGCTATTCATTCATATTCTGATCCTGCAAAGCAGATATACAATTTATAGTTACATTTCATTCTATTTCATTTTGTTGATAAATAACATAACTATTTTCTTCAATAGTGCTTTATTAAAAAAAGAAATACTTGTCGCACTTTTCTAAATGAAGATAACGTTGTTTTTCTTCTATAATGAATTGCACTTTAAAAAATTTGTTACTTGCAGGAGTAGCTGATATCGAGTGAATTGATCAAGTTATGCTAGATAACAAACAACATTTTTCTTTTCTATGATTTTTAAATCATAAAGAGATCAATTATTTTTCTCGTTCATATGAACTGAACATATTTATTTTTAATGCGATGTAGTTTGAATAATTCGGTGATTTTTGAAAGAAACGAGAGAATAGAACAATCTGAAAAGTCGTACTTTTTAATTTTACAATCCTAATTTTGAATTGACAAGAATAGCAATGTTTGTTTTTCATTCGATTAATATGATGCAAGAAAAGAAGAAAATACATTTATTTTAAACACAATTTTTTTTTAAAACACCTCTTTATTCACTAAATAATTATATAATCAATGAAAGCATTTTACCAAAGATAAATGTTTTTTTCGACTTCTCAAGTTTCGCTTCAGGATCCACTCAATGATGTAACATCTCTTATCTGCTAAACTATTAGAAAACTTCTGAAACGCATTTGATTGACCAGTTAATATTTTCCTCGATATATATATATGTCACATAACATTTTTCTTGAAATGTGTGTTTAGACACAGACGAACGAAGCAGAATAGTATATTGTTAGCAATAGATCGTTTATAAAGTTCTCTACAAAAAAATATAGGGTCACATAGTTGTAGATTACATAGTTCGATTTTGTTCGTGTACACTCGTGAGAAAAGGATTAACTTTCATATTCAAATATTTATTGAGCTAATACACTCTTTTTTATATTAAATGTCCAACTAATATTGTTATCGTCTAATTGTCCTCTACACTTATATGAACATCAAAGTCTTTATTTGGCTCATTACAGAGCAGAGATGGGCAAGTCAGAGGTCATTAAGGTTCAAGTCGAGTAAAGTCAAAACATGACTTGACTTGTGCATCTCTGTTACAGAGCAGATTTTAAAGTGCAGGACGAGTTGACGCATCTTATATATTTGACAGAAGAGTGATTCTTAGTTTACTTTCCACAAACCTCAATTTCCAACTAATATGATTCAATTAGACATAACACCATACGAGGATGAGGATGGCATGTGAAAAAATGAAGATTTATCTCATAGAGTGAAGGCAAAAATTATATTTCTTGTCGAATAGCGAAAAATACAGAAGACAGAAATTTCAAAGGAAAGCAAAACAATATGAATTATAGGAAAGTTTTAAAACAATTACTACTTGCTCTCACGACAGATTTCATGCTCAATTCGAAGAAGTTTACGAAACCTTTCATATTTATACTCATATCTAATGTTTATTATTCGTGAATAGATTATTAATTATTTCCTGAATCTCTTTTAATTATTTCTCTATGATGCTAAGAGATTTCCCTTTTTTGTCGACTTTCTTTTTCAGCTTAGAATAATTTTTTATTAATGACTATTATTTTTCTTTAGCACTTCGATGGCTTCGTAAATACTCGCATGTTCATCATGAAGTATCCGAAATGCAAGATGAACAAAGTCAACAACAACAATCAGTAAATAATTGTTTTGTCTTGTATTTTTTTAATTGATTTAATTCTATATTTAGGCTCGAATGATTGATTTATTTTTAACACCAACAGTTCGTTGGGCATTATTTATAACAGTATTTCTTCAATTATCTCAACAATTTTCTGGTATAAATGCAGTTATTTATTATTCAACTGTTATATTTCAATCAGCTGGTTATGAAAAAGGTATCGCTGAATATGCAAATTTAGGTTTAGGTGCAACAAATGTATTTGTTACAATAATAAGTGTTTTTCTTATGGATCGTCTTGGACGACGTATTCTTCATTTAACTGGTATTGGTGGAATGTTTGTAACAAGTTTACTACTTGTTATATCACTTGTTGTTCAATCGACTGCGTTTTGGAATAAAGTTTCACTTATAACGACTATATTATTTATTGCTTTTTTTGCTATTGGACCTGGTTCAATACCATGGCTAATTACATCAGAATTATTTAATCAAACATTTTGTGTACCAGCTTCAAGTATTGCTGTACTTGTTAATTGGTCAGCTAATTTTGCAGTCGGTCTTGGTTTTAAACCTATTTTCACGGTAAATTTGAAAGAGAATTTTTCTATGATTTTTTTTTAATGTTTCGTTTTTTTTTCTCTAGGATTTATTGCATAAATATACATTTCTTATATTTACAGGACTTTTATTAATATTTTTTCTTTTGACATTTTTCTTCGTACCAGAAACAAAAGCAAAAACTGTTGATACAATCTATGCAGAAATAAACGCTGGTCAAGTATGGAGAAAACGTCGACCACAAAGTCAATATCATGAAGATCGACTCGGAGGCAATAATGATGTTGGTAGTACTGTTGGTTATGGAGTTTTAACATCAGCATAAATTATTATTTTTAGTGAAAAAATCACTTTTTTATTTCTTATTCACTTGGATTAAATTATTACAGTTTTATTTATTTATTTAAATTAGCTATTTATAAAATAAATCCTGCAATTAAAATATTAAAATGACATTAGTCGAAAATTTTTATAAAAAAAGGGATTTTTTTTCTTCGGATTGATCGATTTAAATCGAAATCATTATAATTTATTGAATAGTCATTGATTTTAACCTTTAGAAGGGTAAATTCAAATTAGATCTGTATGAGATGTAAGGAAATTTTTGATAGAAACAGTTTGACATTATCGTTATAAGTTTATGACGAGTGATGATAATTTAATAAAAATGAACAATATTGATATCATCGTGTCTACGTGCAAAATTCGATGATCACAATAGTGTTTTCAAGCTTTCTTCGTTTGTATTGTACTAATTATTTTTTTTTTGCTTTGACTAAGCGCTTTTCATTGGATCCTGAATGCTGTTTTCTATTTGTGAAACTAATATATTGTTTGATAAAATGATACATTTTACTACTCGAGTAAATATAGCTATCACCTTTTCTAACCTCTAACGGCCATCTTTATGAAATATTTCGTTAGTGTTTGATGTATTGTGAAATTTCAATTTATCTAATTCTAAACTCGTAGGGTAAAATGCAGTGCGCTATATGTAATTAATTAATTATTCTTTGGTAATTAGAACGACGCAAATAAGAAGCTGAAAACAAATACCATGCTTTCAGCGCACAACAAAATTAGGTTGGCTTTTTTCATGGCATTTTTGTTTGTTAGTACCGATAAAAAACAATGAATACAAGTCAGTCAGTACGAGAACAAAAAGTTCTGCTGTTCAGATTTTACTCATACAAAAGTATTCTATTAGTATATTTGCTTGACATGATATCTGTCTTGTTGCACCCTGAAGCACAGACACAAAACCAAGAAATTTTCGAAAACATTTATTTTCCTATGGTAGAGGAAGAAGACTAAAAACATCCTATAGATATTTTTTGATAACAACATTGTCTTAATATGAACATTAAAAATTGTTAACAATTTTCTTCTTTTACTTTTATAGTGCCTAACTTATAATATTTAACAGTTCGTACTCTTGATGTTGAAAATGTTGTAATTTAAAATATTGTCAATTTTGCGAAAACTTCATCTAGTGCGACACAGTAGTCTATAAATAATGACCAATTAGTCTATTTATTGTACTAAAAGATGTACTCATTTTTCAATGAAATTACGTGATCATCAGTATTTATTTTGATATTCATCGATGTCTAATACTAACACAGTTTCATTTCGATTGATTTGAAATCTCAAATGAAAAGATACTTCATTAAAATTAAGATTTTCTTTTCATTACGAAATTTCTCAACTCATGAACCCTTTTTTTAATTCACAGTAGAAGTAACACAACATTGTTTAATATTTTAACTTAGAGAAATTTGACTAAAAGTTTATTTTCTACCCCTTGATCATTTTAGGCATAAACCAAACCCGATCGTTCTTTAGTGCAGTCATTTACAATTTGTTACTAAAAATGCAGTAGAAGAAAACTAACAGAAAAGATTTTAGTGTCAACCATGGTATGTCTACATACAATAAAATAAATAATCAAAAAACTGAACAGATACAAGTATCCAGATATGCTTCGAGGTCACCAAAATTGGAGGATTACCTCTCCCTATTCAGAATGCTCTTGCAAGTATCGTAAAAGAATATTAGCAATATTCCAAAGTATATCTTGAACAATTATCTAGCGAGGAATCATATCCAACTGTCGGACGCTGTTAAATCTCACATTATGACTACAAGTAGATCTAGGTAAGACTACAAAAAGCTTAAAAAGATTCGGGCTCATGACCGTTTTAATAAAATTTTTACTAAGAACAAGTCATTTCCTGAAAATCAAAAACAAAGAGTTTCGAGCTGAAATTAAGTCTATAGATATGTTTGATAGTCATTAGATAGTCCTGAAAGTTTCAATGAAAACGAACATGTCTTTCTCGAGATATTCAATATCTAAAGACACACAGCGTTTTACCATAGGAAGATAGAGTAATTGAGTCTACTTGAAAATTGAACATCTTGAGAAAGACATGTTTGTTTTCACTGAAACTTTCAGGATTTTCTAATGACTATCAAAAATATCTATAAAGGTAAGTTTAGCTCGACTCTGTTTGTTTTGAATTTTTTTAGCAATGTCTCGCCCTCAGTAAAAATTTCATTAAAAAACGGCGATAATTCTTCAACGGTAGGCCATGAGCTCACATCTTTTTAAGTTTCTCTTAGTCTCATCAAGACCCACTCGTAGTCATAATGTGAAGTCGAATGGCATCTGACTGTTGAATAGTTCCCGAACAACAATTCGCGTATCGGTACATACCTATTCGATATATGGTGACATCTTTTTCCATATGCCTATCGTTTGATTTGCTAAAACATTGTTACAAATGAAAAATTTTCTTTCGAACTAAAAAAACTCGATGGTAAAAAAATAGTTTCTTTTTCTTACTTTGCTAACTTACGCAATTCTAATTCAACTTTTTCATAAGTATACATTCTTTCTTTTGTTACGGATTGAAAAATCATGTCTTCATTTTTAACTTCTCTATCAGAGAAATATCAACTTGGTAATGAAGATGAAGCTATTAATGTAATTTTCGATTATTTCAATCAATCATCTAAACCATATGATGATTTAGTTGAAAATATTTTACAATTAATTAGCACAAATAATAATACGATTAATGCAAATTTAATAAATTGTCTTGTTCATTCATTTATTCAATGGAAAAATCAATGCGAAAAATCATTACCATCACCAATTATAGATGAAAATATTCTCAATAATTTGATGTCTGAATCATTACCAATTGCATGCATAGAAGATTTTATTGAAATATTTCAAGTAAAAAAATCTTATTTAATTAATTTATTAAAATTATCATTAACTTATACAACAAATACAAATTTATATAAACGTGCACTAAATATAGTAGTTAAATTAAATTATCAATTTGAATTTCAACCAAATGAAATTCTTTTACCATTAATACTTAATTCAAAAGATCATCTTATTGATATATATTTAGATGATAATATACAATATGAAGAATATTTAATAAATTTATTAAATCATTTATATGAAAATGGTGGCAAAAAACTTCAAGAAATTTTAACAAATGAATATAATATGAAAAATATAACATTTAATAAAAAAACTTTATCAAAATTAGCTGTACGTTATTGGAATTCATATGGTAATGAACAAAATGAAAAATATCCTAATTTAGCAACATTACAAAATAAACGAACATTAGGTTATTTAATGAATGTTAAATATAATAATATTAATGATGAGAAAACAATGAGTGATGAATGCTGGAATGAATTAGTTGGAGTAAATAAATAAATAAATAAAAAGCAAATACTCATTTATGAAATTTTATTATTTAAGGATATTGTACAAGACAATGATGATTTATCAGAATATTTAATTGAAATATTAGCCGATAGAGATGATATTGTTGCTGTGAAATATTGGAGTAAAAATGTTATTGTTATTTTTTGTTGTATAAAATCGTTTTTTCTGTTTTAGTGGCTCAATTGGATCGACCTTATTATGCATTACCGGCTTGGGTGTGTATGATCATTTGAGAGAAATAACGAGATTTACATGTTAAAATGAAACAACAAATTTACTTCTGTAAAATTGAATTAAAAAGAGAGAGTGAGAGATGCTGATTAAAACATCTTGTTGATACGTATAAGGGATTGTGTTGAAGAGTAAGATCATCGGATCAGAACATGTTTCCAATTTATTCTAGAGTGTCTGAAACGTCGTATATCACAAAAAAGAATCTAAAGCTTCACTATATTTGTAACGAAATGAGAGCTTCCTCAAACAAAAAGTAGTTTAGTAATATCGCTTAAAACTATTATTATGTAATTGCAAGAGAAAAATTGTCGTTTTTTTGTAATATGATTCGAATTCCTCACGTTTCTGCGAAAATAGTCATCGAAAAAAGTTCTTCAAAATTAAATATGTATTCTGAAATATGACTTTTCGGACAGAAGGTACTGACTTGATAGATATTCTATATGATCAATAAATTCAAACAGTATTGAACGTTGTACTAAAGTCAACTAGAGCCAAAATGAATTTCTATTAGCTTGAAATGCTCTTTCTATTTTATTGCTAGGTAATATTTTTGTAACTCTTACTAGCAATAACACTGATCTGAAAAAGTAACTTCAATGTTCCCAAAGAAATTTTCATGAATGTATAAGTATAGGAACTATTATAAATACAAACTGAAATCTTCGATATGTAAATCTCGTTGTATTTTGTTCGATAACTCTGCTTGTTTTGTTTGTTTTTTTTTTCTTAGCTAAAGAAATAATTGTTATTTGTTTTTTTGTTGAAAGGTTCAAAAATATATTCATATCAAACAAAATAGTGAATTAAAAGCAATACCACGTACACAAGTGACAAAAGAAAATTCTCCTATTGATTATTATAAAATTCCATTAGAAAATAATGAAATAATTTTTATTGATTCAATGTCAACTTATGAACGTTTACTTGATCGATTATTTAAAAATAATAATGAAGAAATATTTATTGGATTTGATTGTAGGTTTTATAACGAATAATTAAGTTTAATCTTTGTTTCTTTTTTTTTTGAAAAAAAATCAAATATTTCTCATTACTTTCTTTGATGAAAATTAAAGATCATCATTAAACTTATACATATTTATTTTCAGGTGAATGGAAACCATTATTTAATTATACATCAACATCAAAACAACGTATAAGTGTCATGCAAATAGCATTACCAAATGAAATATTTCTACTTGATTTACTTCATTTTTTTCATACATGTGATCCCGAAACAATACAACAACGTTTAGCACATCGATTATTTGATGATGATCAAGTAACATTACTTTGTATGTTATTATTAGTATTTGAGAAAAAAAATTCAAACTTTACGAATAATAAACTAAAAAAAAATCTTCTTTTTCTTTTGTCTAGGTTATGGTTTTAAAACTGATGCTGCTATGCTTAGTGCTTCATATCCTATATTTAATCGAGCACTTCTTTCAGGAAAAACTTTACTTGATTTATCTCTTGTACAACATGAAGTAAATAGTTCCATAGTTATTTGTTGTTTAGTTTTCTTGTCTTATATTAGTTGCTTGCTGCTAAACGTGATATATTTCCATATGCTACAACAAATAATAATATATCATCAAAAGATAAAGGTCTTAGTGAATTTGTTCGTTTATGTTTTGGTAAACCATTGAATAAATCTGAACAATGTTCAAATTGGGAACGACGACCATTAAGAAATGCTCAAATGTTGTATGCTGGTAAAATTTTCTTGATTAAATAAATATTAATACTTTTTTCTTTTTAATTTATTTAAGCAAATGATGCATATTGTCTAGTTGAAATTTATAAATTTCTTTCGAATAATCTTCAATCGACTGATTATTTAAATTCATTTCGTGGTAAAAAACCCAAAAAACTTGATTCAACTATAGCTCGTGAAATTGATGAAAATTTTCAAGATACACCTAATAATAATAATAATAATATTAATCAATCTCAAATATCAAATGATGTTAATCATGTACGTATATGATAAGAAAAAAAAAGAAGAGAAGTCAAAGTCTTTTTGATCTGTTTTATATAGTTTCTTATTTTTTTATTTTAAAGACTTCAAATGAAATTATACGTCCTTATCAAATCAAATTTGTTGTTGATAATATGTTACACGGTTTAGGAAAAGAATTACGTGTAACTGGCTGTGATACAGTGATTTTAGGCGATGATGATCCACATACAGATGCTATTAGAGTAAGTAAAAAAAAATTAAATTAAAAAAAATTCCTATAATTTATTATAATAGTATGCTCGAGCAGAAAATCGAATTATTTTATCACGTGGTGCACCATATAATCTCGTAAGTTTAAAAGTTAAATACACAATCGTACAAATAGAATATTTCACTCAAAGATTGAAATTTCATAAATTAGTATTTAGTTGTTTCAGTTTAGTTATACGAAAAATATCTTGTTTAATCTTAGGAGAAAACTTTGTCAAGTAATAAATTACTTTTGTGATAGGTTTTCTCTTATTAAGTGAGTTCTATTAACAAGAGAAGGTCCTACTGACCAATGGCACTGATATTCTTGCTGATTAATAGGCGCTAACGGGACTAGTCGCAGTCTATAAGAGTTCATCCATTTTGCATTGCCCTTTCCAAGAATGTTTCATCCAGATCTTATCTTCTGCAGAAGTGAACATTTATCTTTCGGAGCACAGACATATAATAAGTACGTGACACAACAACCCACCTTCGAGAGACAATACTTTTTCTAGTGTGAAGGCCAAGTGAGCAACGTGTTTCCGGAAGAGAAAAATTTGAATAAAACAGTGCCAAGAGAATCAATTCGATCTTTGAAGATGCACTGTTTCTTCTATGAAAAATATTGCATTACGGAATTCAGCCCATAGATATATCTGACGGACAGTAGATTGTTCTGATAATTTCAGGCAAAACGAATGTGTTATTCTTGAGATATCGAATTTTAAAACATTGAACTTTATTTATAACAAATGGTTGTTTTTGGATATTCAATATTTCAAGAAGAACACATGGTTTTAGGCAGAAACTTACCTATGAGTGAAATTCGGTTAGTTGATTTGTTCACGTATGCTCTGCCATAGGTAAACAACTCAGTAGAATTATAGTAACTTAACAAAAACAACACATGAGAATGAACTCTTATAGGCTACTAGTAGTCTTGTTGGAAGTAACTTATGGATAAAATATTAGTTCGACTGTCGAGTGAGTCACACTTGAGAATCTTCTTTCGTGAGACGAAAGAACTGTTTTTTCTTCTTGAATCATGTGAGATCTTTTTACAACAAAATGCCACATTTTTCTTTACAGTTATCTTGCAAATCGAATTCCACACTAATGAAGTTCTTAATGAAATTATATAGTTTTATATGAAAGTGTCACACTTTCTAGAATTCGCAATCCTCTGATACCATTATTGAAAATTCTGACATGAGAAAATGTAAAATTTATCCTTATATTTATATCGTAGAATAAACGATACTATTATAGAAAAGCTGATACCTATATTGTATTAGTACCGTTGAGAGCTTTACTTAGACAAAAACTCGAAATTCAATTTTAAAAGTTATCTGAACGAGATTATAATATTTAATAGAAAGACTTATTAAAAAAAGCCATAATTCAATCAGAAAAACCTATAGACATTAGTCTTTTTTATGTATTTTCTCTAGTTTCAATATGATGAGGTTACGTTTATCTCAAAATTGATTTATCACTTGATGAAATTCCCTCGTTAGACATATGAAACAAACTCCTTAGGAAAGTTCAACATTGCAAAAAAGGAAATAGTCTTTGAGATAATATCATAGTGAAACATCATTTCCTATTTCACATATCAATTTAGAAAATTTTCTATTACTTTCTAATAGATATAAATAGTATTCCTAGTAACATTTTATATTGTTTCTATTAGCTACGATCTCATACTGTTGAAGGTCGTTGTTGGCAACCACCATTAAATGTTCCAGCAAAAGAACAACGTGCTGCTGTTCTTAAACATTTCAATGTAAAAATATTACCAGAAGATATATTTAGTCGGTGCACAGTAAGATCTCTATTTTTTTTCTCGTATTAAATTTTGATTATTATTATTTTTGTCTATAGTTATGTAATGGTGGTGATTTTGCTATAGTTGATGGTCGCGATATGCGTTTACTTTGGTGTAAAATAAATAATTATTTAATAAAAGATCTTGAACCTGATCTTATTAATTATAAACCAGAAATGATTGATATTGATCGTATGACACTATATAATGAAAATGTTCCATTAGTTTTAACAGGTTTAACATTAAAAAATTATCGTTCATATGAAGAATTTTATGTATGTCGTCAATGTGGAAGAGTCTATTGGCAAGGAACACATTGGCGACGACGACTTAATCGAAATATATCATTAACAGAAAATGAATCTACACAAGACAATGATGATGATAATAAAAATAACGATGATGATGATGATGATGATGGTATTGTTTTTTATGATGCTGAAAGTACTATGTGATACTCTCTTGTTTTTTTTTTACCTTTATTATTTGTAATGTTTTTTTATTTCTTTATTCGTGAAATTTGCTTTTTGTATTTTTTTTTTCTTTGTTTTGAAGATTAAACTATGAGAGTACGTTTACATAAAGGTAATAATAATCTTATTCCAAAATGGAAAAAACATGGAGCAAGTTCATCAAATCCATCTCGAACTAAACATCGAGATGCTGCAAAACTTCAACTTTTATCATCATTATCAACATCACAAACATCTTCAATTGATATTAAACAACCATCAAAAACAACGCATGATATTGATCGAATTTCTCAATATTCAAAAACAACTTTAGGAACAACAGCAACAAATAAATCAATGATTCAAGTTAATGCACGAGTTATTCAAGTAAACATAGATTCAGTTTTTTTTTTCTAAAGAGAAACATTTAGATATATCTAAATTAATATATATTTATGTATTACAATCGATTATTATATCTTATTTCTTTAAAATTCTACTAATCGTATATGAACTGAGAACTTTTACGTTTGTCGCATAGTTAACTGTTCATTAAAACAACATAAAGCATCAATAAGATTTCTATATAGTTACAATTCAGCTTTGTTTATAAGTGTAAACATAAAAGTTTACGTGAAGAGTTATGCATAAGCAAGAAGGAAATATTTGAATTTTGATTCTTGGTAGATACTTAATAAAAACTACAGGTATGTAGGAAAGGATCGGAACAAGAGAAATGCATGATGGAATTCACAAGTCAACTCCACTCTGCAGTAGAAAGTAGAGATGTGACGAGAAAAATGTAGGTTATGGAAAAGTTTATCATGCAAATCTCTAATAAAAAGAGATGAATAACAAAGTGAAACATTTCTATTTGATTAAAAATTCGATATTATAGAAGTTTTCTTCAATTCGAAAAATCTCATTAGCATTTCCTAATACGGATATTTAATCGAGAAAACTTCTTCGAATTAGAGTGCATATTTCTAGTTGCAACTATTTTCTGGACAATAATCTGAACCGAAAAGATTTGCTCTTGTTTATATATGCTTTGCCTTCAAGTTTTGAAGTAATATGTTTTGCTTTGATCATAGTACAAAACAATTAAAAAGTGGTGAAGTTTTCTGATATTGTCACGCCTATTTTACTGAAGAATCATCCTTTGAATTTCTATTCATTGAATTGATAATCTGAAATTTTCATTTCAAAATTTTTTTTTCATCATTTATGTTTTATATAACGAACAAAACAATTAAATTGTATTGAATTAAAAAAAAAGCACTCACATTATGCTGTTAGACAAGAGTTTTCCCATTACAAAACTATTTTATCCTATTTAATTTACGTCGTCCTTTATTAAAAATTCATTTTGTAACTTAATTTGTTTATCTATATTATTTGAATAATAAAAAAAAATTGTTCTTTATGTTAGACATTATTGGAACGTCTGCCAGCTAAAAATGATCAACAACAAATGGTCATATGGTTAGATGGTATTTGTCGAGCTTATTGTGCTTTTCATCGTTCAGATTCCGTGACATGTCTTAATTATATTTTAAAATTATTTGAAATATGTATTAATGAATGTCTTCTATCTGTTTACCAACGCGTACAAAAAAAAGCTACAAATGTTCTTAAAGTATATTTCTTTGTTATTTTTTTGATAAAAAGATGAATCTCTTATTAAATTTAGACAATCATAAAAACAATATTAAAACCACAAATCGATACATTACGTACAAATCCATTATTAAAACAATTATTTCAATTAGTTGAACATGGTTTAACATATGCCTATACATTATCATGGAATTATATACTTCATTTACTTGGTGATATGTTTGATTTAATGGGCAAAGAGAATTTTGAACTTTGTCAAAATGTAAACAGATAAATAACAAAAAATTTTCTTCTTTCTATTATTTTTCTTTTGTCTTTAGTGTTTATCATCATTATCTGGTTTACGTTCAACAAAAGATTTTTCATTTTTAGATGAATTAGATTCAACAGTTGGTAAAGCAATTCGTGTATTTGGACCAAAAAATATTTTACAAGTAATTCCATTACATTTAACTGGTACAATAAATGATGTTCAATTAGAACAATCATGGTTATTACCATTATTACGTGATAATATAACACATACTGAATTAAATCATTTTGTTGCTTATTTTTTACCAATTGCATTTCAATTGCAAACAACTGGTTAGTTTTACTTCGACGAATATTAAAGAGTAGTAGTCGAGATATTTTAGTTCCTTATAAAAGGTTATAGAAACTTTCTATATGTTTTGATAGTAAAAATAATACTCGGGATATTCTCTGTGTTCTAATGTCTAGTTGTCTATGGATTAGAATATTAAAAAAAAGTAATATCAGTAGAATGACAATGAAATACCGAAACAAATTCATCAAGTCTTTATTTCATTAAATGTTTAAAATAAGCGTCCGGGTTATTTACAGTCTATTGTATTGAAATCATTTTGATTACCTAGTAAGTCGAATAACCAAAAATCATATGGTGACAGATTTCAATGATTGATACACCAATATCTTCTGTGAACCTTCATTCCATATATTTGATTTCTTTATTTGTTTGAAAGAGCATGATATAGTTGTTTTTTTAAATTCTTCCTTTTAAAGGGATAAAAGTTCAATGACGCGAAAATAGTGCACTCATTATAAAAGTACTCTTTTATCTAATAGTAACAAGCCTTAATTCAAAAAAGAACCTCTGCCATGTCCTTCATATTGACATACTCTCTGAAACAAAAAAGACTAATTATATACAATAGCGACCTACACAGATATTATGGTTTATGTGATCAAAATAGTGAAAAAACAAAACTCCCGTTTTTTTGTGAAAGAGGTATATTTTTCAAGCAGAAAATAATAGAAATCGTTGAAAAAAAAACGAAGTACTAAATAAAAAATCATGCCGTTTATGAAAGATCAGATCACAAATTATCTTTTCATACATTTATCTCAATTCTCATTGTGTAACAAAAAGTTGACTTTTTTTGAAAGGGATGGCTTTATAAACAGTTATGGATTAAAAAAAGAGAACACATGTCGAATACAATATGTAATCTTATATATATGATCAAATATCATAGATATGTAGAACATTGATTTTTACTGTTAGATCATATAGAGAAAAGGTTTCTTTAAGCTTTTTATAAGGAATTAAAATACTTCGGCTATTACTTTTGGTATTCTCTAAGTAATATTGGCTTATTTTATGATTATTTCTTTTTTTTTTCGTAGCGGAAAATCTTCGCGATAAAGGTGATGTAATAAATTCAACAGTATTATTTACATTACAAGATCAAATATGGTCATTATTTTCTGGTTATTGTTCATATGCAACTGATATTTCAACAAGTTTAAAATTAATTGCAAAAGGTATTGGTACATCATTAACAAAACGACCAGATTTAAGATTACATTTATTGGCTGGTTTAAGAAATCTTATATCAAAAACTGATAATGGTAAAATAATAATTTTTTTTTATTTAACAAAATTCATATATAATAAAAAAACAAATTTTTTTTTCGTTGTTAATTAGAAAGTGATCGACAAGAAGTTGGAAAATATGCAAAAAATTATTTACCACTTTTATTTAATTTATATACAACTGAAAAATGGAATGTTTCACGTGATCCAGTACGACAAAGTGTATACGAAACAATAAAACGTTATTTAACAATAACTGATCATGCATTATGTCAAACATTTTTTGATAAATCTTTAGAAAAAATACAAAATACTGAAATTGATCAAATAACATTGTATGATATAGAATTTAACAAAATATTGACTTTTTTTTTTTCTTATTTATTTATTTTTTTAAAGGACTTATTTACTTGATATTGTTTTGGCTTTAGTAACATATTTGGATGAAAAACGTTTAAAATTATTAGAAGATAAAATAAAACAATTATTTACAATGGTATTTGAGGAAAAGAAAGTATATATATAAATAAAATATTTTGGACTATTTAGAAAGATGGAAGTGTGAAAAGAAGTGTTATGAAAAAATCATATCGAATTTTAGAAGAATTATGTTTACGTTCGACTACAACAATTCAAAAATTTATTGATGAACGCTGTTCAGATTTATTACTTGAACATCTTCTTAATTCATTAACAAAATCACAATCAGCTTTGAAAGGAGTTCGTATTTTTTATTGAACAACAAAAAAAAGACAAAGATTAGTATTTATTTTTTTTATTTTAGCCACAACTTCGTTCTATTTCAAATTTACTTGACATGCCAAATAATCAAACAATTACAAAGTTTAAACAAATTGTTCCACAAGTATATACAGAATATTCCTAAAGTCATCGAACAAAAAAGAAAACCATTTGAACACGTCGATCGTGTTTTAACCAAATCAGCTAATTATTTTTCTGGTGATAGAGGAAAGATCCAAGTTCTTTTATTTTGATCAGGAAAGTTTACATAATTTACTCGGAATCGATGAGAAGGCATTAGATTTTAAAATCTTTATATCTTCAAGAGACTACATTTAAAGGCTCTAAAATTTTCTATATACGCTACTATAATGACGAAAGTTTCTCAACTGATTAATCGCTTGGGAATTTGAACTGTATGCATCATGTAACTTCTCATGAATTATGAATACTCTGAAAATATTTCAGGTTTTTAGATTATTGCTACTGACATGCTACATTTTTTGCAAATCAATGCCATGGTCTTCTTAGGAAAATTTATTTTCAAATTTTGACTTGAAACTTTACACAGAGATAGATTTCAACGAGCATAGTTTAATATGCAAGTTTTAAGTGTTTTGATTTGCTCATTTTCTGACATAAGAACATCAAATCTGTTCGGATATATGAGCAATGTAACTGACAAGCTTTTATCATAGCTGTAACTTAGCATAGGAATAATGAAATTATCTGAAACTTTCATAATAAACTATTCTTGTTAAGATTATTGTCTATTCAAAGTTTCACATCAAAAGTTGAAAATGAGTTTTTCTGAGAAGGACCACGGGCATTGACTTAAAGCATACAAGCTCTTCTCAGGAGTTATAGGTCATTAGGATCTATATGATTCACAGAGTCTCGAGGCAAAAATGACTTATAAGTCGGGAAATCTTCCTCGTAAGTGAGAGCTTTGTGTAGTTTAAATTTGAGGGAAGAATTCGATAATAAAATTTTATTGAAAACGTAAGATCCCATTAAAGCAAGCAGCGAAATCTGGCTTCTATGATTTTCTGAATCCTAATAGATTTTCCTAGAACTTTCTTTTTACCGTTTCAGACTTCCTCGTTGCTTTCGGATTGTTTTCAGTTAGAATTCGTAAAAACCCATTTTGTTGCCCTTCAAATCTTATGGTAGTAAATTTAGTAGAAATTTAATAGTTTAGTGAACGCGTTACGAAGACATGAGCCTTCGGAAATGGTTCTAATGTAGTGGTCGCCTAGTAATTGAGCAAAGTATAAACTCAAAATTCTTTAATCATTTGTTAGATTTTCTCATTAACATTCCTTTGGATCAAATAAAAAGCTAATTTTTGTATTAAATTATTTTTTTATGTAAATTTAATTAAACTTTATAAGACAATATTTTTCAAGAAAATTTCTATTATTAATGAGAAACATTTGTGAAGAAACTTTATCTTAAGAAATAATTATTTGAATAATTGTGTTTATTTAGGCTATTCAATGTCTTCATGAAATTAATAAACGAACACGAAATGAGGCTTATTTAATTATAATTAAATGTGCACGTTTTTGGACATCCATTAGTGAACAATCATTTATTGGTTAAGTTGTTTAATATAAATTTAAAATTTATTTACATAGATTTATTTGTTTGTTTTTAGATTCATTGACAAGTTTTTTTCATTTTCTTATGGCTGGTCTTGTTAGTCCACATTCACCATCAATGTTATCAGCAACAGTACTTGCTATAAGTCGTTTATGTCTTGAATTTCGAGAAAATTTAGCTGGATCTATTGTTGATGAACTTTTATCAACATTAATACTTGTTCTTCAATCAAAAGAAAGACAAATTGTTCAAGCAGCTTTAAGTTTTTGTCGTGTTTTACTTATTATTCTTAATGAAACTGTTTTGTCAAAATATATTGAACAATTGGTAAATTATTTAATTAATAGGATTTGCTTTTTTTTTTCTTTTGTTGCTAAATTTTTATTTTTGTTTTTAAGGCTCGTTCATTAACAATAATGCGTGATGAAAATAATTTTACATTTCGTCCAAAACTTAAATTAATCTTACAAAAACTAGTGAAAATATTTGGGTTTGTATTAAAATATTCTTCTAATAAAAATAGAAATTTTTTTATACCGTGATTAAATAGTTTAAAAAGAAGTTATTAGCGCAATTGCTACGAGATTAATATTTAAAACACGATGAAACTAATCACAAGGAGATCATTTTATTCCATCTATCTTGGAATACATTTTCTCCAAAAAAAGCGCAATAAGGAAGTAATTCATATATTAGAACGAGACATTATTCATATATGGTTTGCGATCGCATAGCGATTGTCTTGTCTATTCGTGTAATAGAATTAAAACTACGAATAGTTAAAGTGATTCGTTGTATGCCTCCGTATAAAAATTTTACCAGACAATTTCATTAGAGACAAGTGTAGTATCGTATTAGTTATTTTCATTAAAAAAACTGAATTAGACCCTGAAGGAGTTTATCTTGTAATAGTTATGTTGATTTGCAGTGTAGTCACATATTCAAGTGACTGCTGATATTAACAAACTGAAATACAATGCTTATCATCATTATTAATGATTCAATATTTTTTGTATAGTTAACTATTTGAGATGTCTTTGAGTTGTTTCATTACTATTCAATCGATCATGACTTCAAAATCTCATTTATTAGCTATATTAGTTCATGATTATCGTTTTTGAACATAAGACTATACGAGTTATAAAGTCCTATCATATTAATCTAATTTTCTAAAGTTACCTTCTATCAGCAGAACACGAGTTTTCTTCAACTATTTTGCTGCAGAAAAAAATGCCTATGAACAAACCCTTCAGAAGAAAGGATTTAATCTTGTGTGGATTAAAAATCTTACTTCCGCTGCATTGAAATTTATTATCTTGAAAATTCAAATCGTTTTTTTTTTCAGGTTCGATGCATTACGTGATCTCTTTTCAGCTAGTTTTCATGCTCAATTATCTTATATAAATAAAATGCATGCTCGTAAAGAACGACGTCGTAAAGGTACATCAACAATTGGCCAAAGTGTTATAACAAAAGTAGATAATGAAGATGAATATGTTGATGATAATGAAACAACATTTACTGTTCGACCAAAACTAACTATTGATCAATTACTTGATGATTCTGATGATGATGATGAACAGAATCTTGGAAGAATAGATGATGAACGAACAATTGCTACAGCACGAACAACAGCAAGTACAAAGCGACGACGACAACAATCAGCTTTATGGATAAAAGAATCTCAAGGTGATGATCCAATTGATTTAACTGAACCAACAGCAGCAAGAAGCATCTATGGTATATTTGATATTTAATTTTTTTTTTAATAATGTTTTTCTTTTAACATTTAGCAACAAAACCATTAACAACACGTGAAACTGAAACTATGAAACAAGCAATGAAAGTTAAACGACGTAATTCACGTTTTCGTACAGCACCTGATGGTCGTCTTGTAATTGATGTTGACGATGAAGAAAATCAACAACAACAACAATACGATGACGATGACGATGATGAAGATGATCTTAATCGTGAAGATTTAAAAGATTTAATGGAAACATTATCATTAGGTCAACGAACAAAAAATAAACGTAAACGTACTATTGGAGATGATGATGAAGACGATGATGATGATTATCAAATTAATGATAAAAAAAGTCAAAGTGTTCATTCAAAATATCGAAGTAATTCAAAATTCTTTATTCGTTCAACTCTTATTTTTTTTCTTATATTAAGCCGGTGGTGGTGGTATTCATCGAACATTAAATCAATCATCTAAACAACAACACCAACAACAACGACCAGGAAATATGTATAAAGCTAAGGTATAGAATGAAATAATGATTTATTTATAATAATTTGTTTTTATTTTGAATAGCGTGGTACTGGTGGTGACCGAAAATTAGCTAATAAACATGATCCATATGCTTATATCAAACTTGATTTTAATGCTCTTAATAAAAGGTAATAATATTTTCTAAGTCTTTTTTTTTTATAAAATTTATTTTTGTAATAGAAAACGAGGCAAATTTAAAGGTCAATTTGAACAAATTGTTGGCGCTGCTAAACGAGGTGCAAATCGTGGTGCGAAATTAGGTGCAAAAGAGCGTTATCATAAGAAGAGTGTGAAACGTTTGAAAAACAAATAATTTTTTATAACTTGTTTGTTTTTCTTGTTTTTTTGTTACATCGTTGTTGTTTTGAAAACAAAAAAAAAAGAAAATCGTTATTATAGCATCAGAATATTTTGTTTTCCATACAATCCCTTTAAACATTGTCAAATGTATAATTCAGCAATCGTAAATGAAAACAAATCTATTGTTTACTTAGAATATACCAAAAGTAATGATGTTGACACTATTATATCATGCGGAAAGCTCAAGGAGAATTTCTCTTTATATATACACATTGATAACAGAAATAGTGCTTTGTATCTCTTCAGTTGATATGATAATAGTAAAATGTCGATGAAAGATATTCAACTTTGTATTAAATGGATATATATGTATATTTTTTTTTGTTATTACTATATTAAAATGTGCAGTGCATTTCCTATTTAGGAGAAAGTTATTCAAGGAAAGCGATGTTTTATTTTCGAAGATCAGAAATTGCAGACAAAACATAATCTGATAAATCTGTAATTGAAATCTATGAAACTATTGAATAAGTTCAATGTTTTTTTTAATAATGATACTTATATTATATATAAATGATTAATTTCAAGTGCAAATCGGTCTGAAGTATTATAAAAGACTGATGAATTAAGGAAGAAATAACGAGTGATTGAAAAATTTTTAGACACGACATTTGTTTATTTTTGAACCGCTAGAAAGTATTTGCGATAAGTCAAAAGCTATGAGTTAGGATGCTATTTACGAATATGAACTTAACAGTTTTGTTTGAGAGTGGTGAAATAATCTTTGAAAAGCTCAAACAACAAAATAATTTCGACGGAAAATTTTTGTATTTTCGCTGTTGTCATTCGAAACTAAAAGTTGGGATGTTTATTTGTATTAATTTTTCGTTTTTCCTAAATAATCATTTTTGAAAAATCGACAACTGTTCTGCGTTGAGCGAAGAGCTTGAAAAAAGATGTTTCTAGACTCGCTTGGGTCAAAGCTACAGCTTAGTTCAATATCACATTTTGTAGAGAAGTGCCTCCGGTCTACAAAACAATCGACACCGAGAATTGTGTCACATGTTTGAAGAGAAACTTATTGACTCATCGGAAATACTTTCTAGCACATCAAAAGTGAACAAACATCTTGCCTAAAAACTTTCCGATCGTCCGTTATATATCTAGTTTAAGTTATATTGAATAGTTTTATTCTCCTTACTGTAGTTATACCAAACATAAGATGTTGATATCATTCACTCTATACTGAAACATAGAGTTTTCATTTTGTTCTATTTGTTTTTTGTCCAAAAGTTTGATAAATTTTGAAAAGAATCCAGAAAACAGTTTTTTTTCACCGAACAATTTTTCAGGTTATTTATCACACGAAAATATGAGCGTGCAAAAGTTTCATTTCATTGATTCTCCGATATTACAAAATTTCTGAACAACCTTGAAAGTAAACGAAATGAAAACTAAATGGGTTTTTAGTGTCAGTGGTGCTCCATCCAACAATATCAAAATAAAAAATCTCTAAGGATTTTTGTATAAATAAAGCAAACTGAACAAAATTATCAAAAATAACGTAATCAANAAATAATCATTTTTGAAAAATCGACAACTGTTCTGCGTTGAGCGAAGAGCTTGAAAAAAGATGTTTCTAGACTCGCTTGGGTCAAAGCTACAGCTTAGTTCAATATCACATTTTGTAGAGAAGTGCCTCCGGTCTACAAAACAATCGCCACCGAGAATTGTGTCCCATGTTTGAAGAGAAACTTATTGACTCATCGGAAATACTTTCTAGCACATCAAAAGTGAACAAACATCTTACCTAAAAACTTTCCGATCGTCCGTTATATATCTAGTTTAAGTTATATTGAATAGTTTTATTCTCCTTACCGTAGTTATACCAAACATAAGATGTTGATATCATTCACTCTATACTGAAGCATAGAGTTTTCATTTTGTTCTATTTGTTTTTTGTCCAAAAGTTTGATAAATTTTGAAAAGAATCCAGAAAACAGTTTTTTTCACCGAACAATTTTTCAGGTTATTCATCACACGAAAATATGAGCGTGCAAAAGTTTTATTTCATTGATTCTCCGATATTACAAAATTTCTGAACAACCTTGAAAGTAAACGAAATGAAAGCTAAATGGGTTTTTAGTGTCAGTGGTGCTCCATCCAACAATATCAAAATAAAAAATCTCTAAGGATTTTTGTATAAATAAAGCAAACTGAACAAAATTATCAAAAATAACGTAATCAAGCTGTAGAACACTGTTTAGACAATCACTATGTATATATATGTAAAGAAAAATTTCTTTCGAGATATCTATATGACATTAAGGTACCGGCGTCATTAGTTTTGATATATTCTAACGAAGGAACTTTCCCAGCGGTTATCTGTCGTTCGAACTCATATTGGACTTACAAGAAGATCTCGATAGGAGTAGAAAAACTATAAAAAAGTTCATCCTCATGGACCTTGGGAGTCAAGATATGGTTGTTGTATTGAATTTTCGACCAAGCTCAATCTTTGTGGCATATCTATGGAAAACGATTTTTTTTTTCGAAATTCAATAGTTCGATAAAGAAACATTCTTTTCAGCTCAAACTATCAAGATATTCTGAGCACCGTTAGTTCTATCTCTGAACAACACTTCTGACCGCAATCTAAAGATTCATGAGGACAAACTCTTTTAGGCTTTTTTAGTTTTATCGCGGCCTCTTGGTGAAATCAATCTGAGCTCAAACAGTCCGTTACTATTGCTATAATTCCCTCACAAGTATTCCTGATGACAAGGTCTCATTAAAAATTTTATTGACAAAAACGTCATTTGTTTAAAAAATACGTCCATATGCGTCTATTAAAAACACTAAATAATAAATCAATGTCACTGATTAATGAACATATATAAAAAGTTCAAAAAAAGAAAAAGAAAAAGAAAAAGAAAAACCGATAATTTTTTTGCTAATCAACTTCTTCTACTCGTGGACCAGAATATCCACCAGAACCACTATGACTTCCACTTCGATTATATTGCTGTTTATCAGAACCACTACCACCACCACCACCATGCATTTTTGTCATAATACGTTGACATTTTCTTTCTAATTCTGAATAATGATGTTCAATTTCTTCTTTATCAGCTAATTGATTTCTATCTAACCATTTTTGTACTTCATCACACGCATTTATAACTGTTGATTTATCAGAATCTGTTATAGCTGAACCATTATAATTTTCTACAGCTTGTTTACATGAATATAAATATGTTTCAAGACGATTACGTGCATTAACACGTTCACGTGCTTGTTCATCTTCTTCACGATATTTTTCTGCATCATTAACCATACGTTGAATTTCCGTTTGTGTTAAACGTCCTTTATCATTTTTAATTTCAATTCTTTTATTTCGTCCTGTACTTTTATCTTCAGCAGTTACATGAAGAATACCTGCAGCGAAAAAAAAACATTTCATTTTATCTGTATTTGTCTTCTTTCTGTCTCACTTACCATTTGCATCTAAATCAAATGTAACTTCAATTTGTGGTACACCACGTGGTGCTGGCGGAATGCCTTCAAGATCAAATTTACCCAATAGATGATTATCTCTTGTCAATGAACGTTCACCTTCATAAACCTGAATAGTAACTGCTGGCTAAAATTTAAAAAAAAAGAATTTAATTTATTGTTTTCTGATGTAAATCTCTTATTCTGACTTGATTATCTGCATATGTTGTAAATAATTGTGCTTTTTTATATGGAATACGTTGATTACGTTCAATTAGTTTTGTCATAATACCACCAGCTGTTTCAATACCCATTGATAATGGTGTCACATCAATAAGTAAAACATCTTTAATCATTTCACTTTGATCACCTAAAATTTACATATATATGAAAATAAATAAAGTTTTCTTTGTTTTTCTTTTAAATACCTGTAAGTATAGCAGCTTGTACAGCAGCACCATATGCAACAGCTTCATCAGGATTAATATTTTTATTTAAACTTTTACCATTAAAAAAATCTGATAATAATTGTTGCACTTTTGGTATACGTGTTGATCCACCAACTAAAACAACTTCTTCAATATCATGTTTTTGTAATTTAGCATCACGAAGTGCTTGTTCAACAGGACCTATTGTACTTCGAAACATATCCTAATATATATGTTTTAAAAAAATAATAATAAAATCTTTATATTTATTCTATTTTAATTACCATATTAAGTTCTTCAAAACGAGCACGACTTATTTGTGTATTAAAATCAATTCCATCAAAAAGTGAATCAATTTCAATTGAAGCTGTTGTTGATGATGATAATGTTCGTTTAGCACGTTCACATGCACTTCGTAAACGACGTACAGCTTTTGTATGTTTTGATATATCTTTACCATGTTTACGACGAAATTCTTCAACAAAATGTTGTACTAAACGATTATCGAAATCTTCACCACCTAAATGTGTATCTCCAGCTAAAATAAAAGAAATGCTTGTATTTCAAAAGAACCAAATTTTTTTTTGCTTCTTACCAGTAGCTTTTACTTCAAATACAGAACCACTACCAGCATCACTACCACTTATTGTTAAAACTGATACGTCAAATGTTCCACCACCAAGATCATAAATAAGAATATTTTGATCACGTTGAAGTCTTTTTTCAAGACCATATGCAAGTGCTGCAGCTGTTGGTTCATTTATTATACGAAGAACATCGAGACCAGCAATTGTACCTGCATCTTTTGTTGCCTTAAATATAATAGAATTTATTTTAAAATGAATAGAATTTAATATGTTTCTTTTTAATCAAGAAAAACTTTTATGTTAATTTATAGGATATATATTTATCTATGATGATTTTCTCGAAACGTCATTTTATTCCAGTTATGTTAACTTTTTTTCTTGGACTTAATTACAATGAATCAGCATATATTAGGAGATTCTTCAAAAAAGAAAAAACGAATGCTAGTTAGTTATCACATATACATATATGGACGGTTACATAGATAAGGGATGCTAATGATATTATAAACAAGGCTATTCGATATAGTGTTTTTTTATAGCTTATGTCATTGAGTACTCCTCCAAGCCAATAGAAAAAGATACTTTGTACCTTCGAACCTTCGAAAATTTAAATGTGATAGTATTTCCTTCATAGATAGAAATATTCTCTATTGGGCTGTTTGAGATATTCAATTGAAATATTTCTTTTTTTTTTCAGTTCGAGAACAAAACGAATATTTTCGAACTACAAAAGAAACAAATACTTTTTGTATAGAAAGAAGTATTTATATTTCTTTTGAATTGGTTATAAATTACAAAAATATATTGATTGATTTCTAAGATTCTATTATGTGTTTTTTTTTTCATACCTGTCTTTGTGAATCATTGAAATACGCAGGAACTGTAATAACAGCTTGCCTAATCGTCGTACCTAAGAAAGCTTCAGCTGTTTCTTTCATTTTTGTTAATACCATTGAAGAAATTTCTTCTGGAGAAAAAAGCTAAAATTAAAATAAAGAAAACCTTGTATTTTTATTTTTTAGCTCATTCTTTCTTTTTTTCTTATCATACCTTTCTTTCACCTTTATATTGAACTTCAATCAATGGTTTTCGATCTTTACCATTAATAACTTTAAATGGCCATAGTTTAATATCTTTTTGTACAGTATCATCATCAAAACGTCGTCCGATTAAACGTTTAGCATCAAATATTGTATTTGGTGGATTCATAGCTGCTTGATTTTTTGCAGCATCACCAATTAAACGTTCAGTATCAGTAAATGCAACATAAGAGGGTGTTGTTCGGTTTCCTTGATCATTAGCAATTATTTCAACTTTACCATGTTGAAATACACCAACACATGAATATGTTGTACCTAAATCAATTCCAATTGCTTTGCTTTGTTTTCTATTAGCACCGGAACGAGACATGATCTGAAGTATATTATATATATGAAATATGTGAATCGAAATCAAACTAAGAAAATATATGAATAGTGTGAGTAAAGCGCGTAAATATGCCCGCGTAATGCTCCCGTACTTTCTCTCACCTTCTCGATTAGATGACTTATATGTATATATATGTATATATATATATGTATATGAGATGATGATGATGATCATCATCATCATCATCATACATGCGCAAAATCAAGGCTATATATAATGCAAATCGATGTGACAGAAAGTAAGAGCAAAAGAAAGGAAGAAAAAAAAGAAAAGAATGTAAGGTGAGGGATGGACTCATTTGCTTGTATATATATGGGCACGCTTAATAATTTTCAATGCTAGGAATAATGATGACAAATCAGAAAGAAAAAGCAGCTGTTTCAGTATACCTATATTTTATTGAATATATTACCTTATTCTTCGAAGTACAACAATGCGGAAGTTCTTTCTAACAGAAACAGGGAAAGTTCCTTGACCAAAAAAATAAAAGAAGAAATATTAATCCTTAGTGGTTTCTTCTGACAAACAGACAAAGTGCGGAAAGAAACCCGTTGATAATATGATGATAATAAATAGTTATAGATTACACAGATACATAACAAACCAAGAAAAGAGTATTTTTTTTTCCTCGATACTTCTTTTAGTATCATTTATGTATCGTTTATAGAACAAATCAAAATGTATACATAAAAATAGAAATAAACAATGCACATTGAATATTTACCCAGTTTTTCGTTGAAACTTTGCTTGTAACATAAGAATACTAAGACCAGCAAGTCGAAAGCCAACAAAGAGAGCAAAAAGTATATCCAAATTACAATAATAATTCCTCTAAAAAGAAATATTTATATAATCTAGTTTGAGAAAAATATTCTTTCTACTTACTTTTTTAAAACCCTAAAAAATAATAATATCGTTGCCAGTACGAAAACAAGTTGAATTACCTGTTTGATCACATTCAAGTGATTGAATATCTTCGCATTGATTAATTAAAGCCATGAAAGATATTTTATCTAAATAAGCCAATTAGATATTGTTCTAAAAAAAACACAATAGTATTACCTTTTCTGTATTCTATTTCATTTGAATTTATTTTATACCTATGAAAAAAGCAGCAAAAACAACAAGTACAGCGGAACTTCGGCAACACGTTGAACATAGAGTGATGTGTGTTCATATTCATCACAAATATATCAAGTGAAATGAAAATCATTTTCATTTCCTTTATTCATATGTACTTGAGTCGACCTTAAAAAAATTACGAAGTGATTTCTACAATTTTCGTATGTTGATAACTGATAATCAAATACAAGCAAAACTTGTTTCCTAATAAAAATCTACAATATATCTAATTCAGTTGTCCACTAAAAATGTGTTGTGCTTTTTTTCTTGATCCAAAATAAATTACACGTCCTTCAGACAATAAATAAAGTCTACACATAAAACATAAATGACTTTAAAAATAAACAAAACACTAATCAAACTTACGTATCAAATAATTGAAAAATTTCACTTGATGGTTGATGAATTGTATATACAATTATTTTAACTTGATTGTATCATATATAATAAATGCCATACTCCCATCAAGACCCAAAGTTGCGTACAAAAACATAGAAAAAAAATTCTTTTGAAAACGTTTTCTTGAAAGAATAAATCAACTACTTCATCAACGAATAATAATGGTGGATCATCAAGAAGAGAAGGTCCCCAAGTGTGACGCTCTGTTTTGAATCGGATATGCACCAGTTTGTCGAGCTCAATGGGACTAGAAGAAGCCTAAAAGCATTCGTCCCCATACATTCTCCTTAACGAGTTATGATCATACTGTTGGATTTTTGGCCTCTAGCAAGACATACATGAACCAATAGAATTACCAAATTTCAACTTGAAATTTTGCCCATAGACAGGTTTCATAGTCATTAAAATGTTTTACAAGTTTCAAGAAAAAGAATGCTTTCTTCTTGAGATATTGAATGTTAAAGAGCCTTGTTTTTCTGACGTTTCTTTGTAATAAATGATCATTTTTTGGATATTCAATATCTCAAGAAGAAAGCATTCTTTTTTCTTGAAGCGTATAGGACATTTTAATGGCTATGAGACCTATCTATGGGCAAAATTTCAAGTTGAAATTTGGTAATTCTATTGGTTCATATATATCTTGCTAGAGGTAAAACAATCCAGCAGAATGATCATAACTCGTTAATGACACTGTATGAGGACGAATCCTTTTAGGCATCTTCTAGTCTCACCAAGCTCGACAAACTGGTACATATCCGATTCAAAACGGTGCGTCACACTTGGGAACCTCTTTCCTCGTAAAATTTAAGTAAAATGGTTATTATTCTATAGAGAAGACTTAAGTGAATTCATCCTTTTGAGATTTTTCATATCCCACTAAGGACTACCGCTATGTACTACAGAGTTTGAAGTAAAAAAGCGATTAATCCATTGAAAAGGTTCTCTCGTTGAAATAAGAAAAAACTCTAGTAATGATTTCTAGGTACAAATCGAGTGGCATTACTTTATTTAAAATGTAAATAATCAACGACGCGTTAATTAGAAAAAACTCTAATGTAACGATTTAAATTTTTCTTCTCTTTTCTTTAATTAATCAAGATATCTTTTTTTTCTCGAAAAATCCAACATGAAATTTTCTGTAAACATCTATGAAGTACCATTTAAAATGTCTTCGCTTTCATTTATTCAAAAAATAAGAAAAAGTAAAGATCTTGAAAGTATTCTAAAAAATACGTCCGAAAATTGTGATGACGAGAGAAAGACTTTTTTCAGATCTGTTTCGAACTCTTTTGGTATAAGAAACTTATTTATACATGAAAATGCATAATAATATAGATACTAGTCTCTCGTGGAGTTGTGTCAATGATTCGGAGAAAAGTATGCATTGCAAAGGTGGAACAAAAGCTTGAATGAAAAAAACAATCATCCATTAGAATACTATCGAAGAAAAGAGAATTTAATAACAATTATTCGTGAAATATTGAGAACTGATTTAGCTTATTTTGAGTAGAAGAAGATCAATGAACCTTAAGATCTGTAATAATTAGAAAAAGAAGGCAATGTAGTTCATTAAATGCTTCTACAACAACAAGTTGATCAATGAAATACGAAAAAATGTCTTTTTCTCATAAAAAAACATCTGCTTCTATTATACTGTATATATAGATTGAGACAAGTCGGCTAACATTTGCTGATGTCTGTCATTTTCGAGATAATGAAAACATACATTACATCAAAAGTACTTCTGTGGGTAATTTATTTCGATTGATAGTTTTGTTGTGATAAGCTATAGATATAAAGTGGTTACATATATTTAACTGTTTTGTATTAGAAACAGGTATAAGCGCATGGCAANAGCCGTCAAGTTGACTACAGGCCGACACCAAATTTTCACCACCATCACATGTTATAGCAACTACTTTATGGTAAATACCTAAGCTTTCCAATTTTTCTTTAACTGAACGTGAAATATTAAATCCTGTGTGTCTTTCGTGGAAAGAAGAAAAATGAATGACTTTAGAAAAATATGCACATTTGTCATCGAACTAATGATCTGTAATACATAAGAATGAAACAGAACGACGGCTTGTCCAAAAGTCAAATGTTAAACCAATATAATCAATATCTTGTAATTGTTCTTTTAGAACTGTTAAATGAAAATCATATAAACGTTTCAAATTGTCGGAAACTTGATTTCGATGAGGAGGTATGTAATTTAGAAAATAGATCATAGATAATAAGAATATTGATACAAAATAACAATAAATTGTCGTTTGATCATCACACTATTGAATTTGTGATAAATCTTAGCATATCGTTTTTGCGATAAAAATGTTGTTAGAATAGTCTTCGTGCTATTAAAATGTTAAATACTAAGTAGCCCCATGAAATTTTCTCAGAATATCGTGAAGTTTTAAACGAGTATCTTGCGCTGCTATTTTTCAGAATAGAACAAGATATAGTCTTTCGTGTCTTAAAAAACTTTCTCACAACATGTTCCTTTTGCAAAAGCTTTTCAATTTATTGAAAAAACATGATGTAATATTGGATATTTTTTATCTCTTTTGATCGACTGATGACATATATGACTACATATAATTATTTGGTCAAAATATGTTTTTCCGTACAGAATGATTAGAGTTATCGTCTGGAAAAAGATATCTCGAATTGCGTAAGCATGGCCTATTGCTATGGTTGTATTACTAGTCTTCAGTCAACATTTTCATCTTAAATTACTTTAGGAAAATTTTTAAAGTTTCTTTTTTTCCACAAAAGCTGCATGTCTTTTGCACCCATGATTATTGTACAAGACTGATCGTATTAATCAAATAATATTCACCATACTTTCTCATTATGATTGCAGTTTTTTCACACAAGACATAATCTTAACAATTGTCCTGCTGAGCCTCCTTTTATGAAGCATTCTTTTTTTCAAGTTATTCTGTAACATATTAATTCATTAGTCCTATTTAGCAGAAAGTTTTTACAGTTTTCTTTAGGATCTTCACTGTATATTTCAAAGTCCAATCAATAGTATATGACCAAGAGAAAATTGCAAGCATGTATTTGACAAAGTTTGAGTAAATATGAATGCAACTTATGAATGATGTCAAACAAAAAGTTAGCGGCGTGTGCAGAAATTCCAGTATAGAAGAGTATAAGAAAATGATTGATACTATTTCGAAATCTTTAAGATTTGTCGAAAAACAAGAACAATATATTAGCTGATGAATCAGATGGGAAATATTTATACAAAGATTTAGATGACACAATTTTAAATACTCAGATCTTCTACCAAATATTTTTCTTGAAACTTTTTCTCGAAAAATGTAAGACGATAATTTCAAGACTAATAAAACAACTATACCATCGAATTACATTTTTTTAAAAAAACTCTTTTTTTTTCAAATGGTAATTCTAATCTTCTTCTACGAAATTAAATATTACGATCAAATAGCTATATAAGTTTGTGAAAGATATCGTCGATCTATTGTGAAAGGTCGACAGTCTTAAATCATGGTTTAGATAGAAAGAACATATGTCTTAACGCCGATCTAGGCGGCATTTACTCTATGGTTTTTTAGTCATACAAAGGCATTGCATAGAAGTATCCCTGATGCTCTGCAATATACAGAGTAGAACAGAACTTTTTCATGCGTCATTTCTTTCCTCAGAGATGATCGAATAAAGTACTTTATAAATATCTTTAATCAATGCTTCTTCTAATCAGAGAATGCTTGGTTTACTTTTACTAGTTTCCCAAGGCATCCTTTATCATGTTTTATCTAATTTTGCAGAAATATAATAATTATCCTGTTTATTATAGGGAGATACTAATGGACATATTGTCGTCGATTGTATATTAACAAAGCCTTAAAACACGTGAACTCGTTATTATATTTCCACAGGATTATTTAAAGACATGGTGGAAAATTGAGTCCTGAAACAAAAAAAACTTGTATAATTTCTCTATAAATAATGAGTGTAGCTAAATCATTCTTTAAATGGAAATTGCGCGATGAAGCTGCTAGCAGGTATTTTTAATATAAAATTATAAACAGACTGAAAAGCCGAAGTTCACATATTTTGAACTCAATAGTGATAATGATTTAATTCAGTTTTCAACCAAAACATGAATACTGCATGTATTTCTGTTGAAAAATGTTTTTCATGAATCTTATCCGAATACAATTAATAATCTAAAAATCTATCAATGTTGAATGCATTTGAGTATGTTAAGCTCCATTAAGATGTTTTTATATTGAGATGGATAATACTCTATGTCACTGATTTTTACTAAGTCGACTCTATTGACACCAAAAAGGAAATATCTGGTATTTAGAGTATATTTTTTACTCTCAGGTATTTGCCTTATCATTTTCGATTAAAATCTGAATTCTATGTTACAAAAGTTTTAATTTTCGTCCAATAAAGAAAAACAATTGATTTCATTATTCACTACAACTGCACTCTCACCGTCTTTTAAGAATAGTTAAAAGCTACTATAATGATAATAATCTTTTATACCTGGACACAATTTGTTGAAAATAGCCAACAATCCTGGTTTACGCATATCATTAAATGGACGATGGTCAATAATTATAGCATTATAACATAAAGAATGCAGTTCATTTTTTAAATGTTGAGATACTTTTGATTTTGAAGATGATGATGATGGACTGATAATTAAATCATATTTATCATGCTGACGAATCAAATGGTAACGAATTGTTGACGTTGAATGAGATACTACAGCACAAGCATATCCACATAAATTACATGTGGCGGATTTACCATCCTCGCTCTTCGTAGCATAAAGCCAAACACTTGATTGAGATTTACGATTAGGAAAATTTTGATGAATAGATGATGTTGTTGTTGGATTGGTGGTATCCGATGATTGTGTTGTGATGTTGTTATTTGATGATGAATTTGTAGTATTTGATGTTGGCGGACTAGAACTATTATCATTTGATAATGTTATCCTTGAATTTGTGTTTGTTGTTGTTGGTATATTATGATGTTGATTATCATCAAGAATTTCATAGTCTGTACTTGTACTGTTTTTTTTTCTTTTTTGTCCCATTTTTTTCTGAATATCTAAAATAAGTAAATCTATATACTTCACACTACCTAAATTTTATAGGTCATTTAAGAAAGACCATATATTGAAATGGAACAGATACGTTCTGTGATGATAATTTGTACGATTTTTTAAGTAAACTGCCTTTAGAAACCTTTCCTTGTTTTATTCTATTCGCAGCTTAGTTGGAACTTCGACAGTTAGTTGAATTCGTTAGAGCCGAATTCCGAATGAAATGTAACAATAATGATCGAACAGACTAAGATTAAGGAGTTTGATTTTATAAGCAGTCAGAGCTTCAAACGATTCTTTTGTAGGTCACTTCTGCAAAATCGTTTTCCTAGAACATGACTTCGCGAAATTATCATGTGTAGCACTATCACTTTGACAATCATTCACGAGTATAGCAGAGATTTGCATAGTTTGACTTCTTTAAGTAGTGACCTGAGCCAAACTGACTTCGACAGAAATTTGACTAATGTTGAACGAACTAAATTGAATCACAATTGGTTACTAATGGACTGTAACGAAATGAAAAAAATTGTTTTACTAAGCATAATTGAATTTATATGATCTTGTGAGACATCTATTTCACCTTTTCCTCAGTTTATTGAAAACGGTATTTTTGAGGGCTTTGAAGCTTTAGAGATTTGTCAATCTTAGTGAATAGAATAAAAACACAGAAAGTTTTTAAGTTTCTGAATACTTTCTTCGCTTAGTCTAATTTCAGACGCTCTTTCGCTGAAGTCATGGGAACGAATAAACTAATATGCACTCTGAAAATATTTTTTAGTGTGAAAATAAGTTGTTTATGTATAAGAGTATGTCACTGTTTTTACGAAAGGTTCTTGACCACTTCAGTTTTCGACTTTTTATTTTAATTAATTTTTTTTTAACAAACTAATCCTAATTATTGTAAGAAGTGATTGCATTTACCAAAGAAATTAATTTAAAGCTGGAATAAATATATTTGTAAAGTTGAAACGGAGATTAAAGCTGTAAACTTTATGTTCAATGCCAAACGTTTGGAATCTTCATTGACAACATTTTGCTATCGTTAGTGATATTTTCTTTTTATATTTTAACCATGTAGTTTACGACGTGTATTACATGTTGATCGTCAAATCTTTTAAACGAAAAGCCATTTAAAAATAATTTAAGATTACTGTTTCATCTTAATTGGATAGAAGTACAATATTTACTGATTTCGTTCTAAAAACAAAATCAATTATATGTTTTCTTTTACAAAAATCTAATCATAAATCCTACGGACACAAATGATCCTATAACTTATACTAATTTGACGTTAATTGTATCGTATTTTGATAATACGATTTAAGCTCTCTCAAAAAAGTCACTTTTCGTCAGAATCATTTAAATTAATATAAATACATAGGAAGGTAGCCTGTCATTTGCTTTTTAATAAACGATAAAAATTTGTCTTAGATACTCCTTTTTTCCAAAAATTTTTCAAGATTTTTGACAACCCCTATTCGAAAAATCTAAAAACCTTTTTCTTTTTTTTCTCAAAATGGTGATCCAACGATGCATCTCCAGTAAAAGCTAACTATAATTCGATTTAAATGGAAATATTTATTTTGTCTGAAAGACCATCAAAAACTGTAATGCCTATGATAGTCCTTTTTTTTTTATAAAGCTTTATTATTATATTGACAAGTAATTTTATTATTCGAGCGCCATTTAATGAGGGATTATTGAATGATTGAACTTGTAATTCAATTTTTCCTTCATAAAGATAAGAATAAAAAAAGGATTGTCTTGGGCACTGCATTCTGACATGCTCTTTCATATGAAAAAACAATGAATCATATTAAATGAACATCCATAGACATTTTTTGGAGAGGTGGTAAGCTAATTTTTGATCCTTGTTTCGTTCGTATCTACCTTATACATCAGGATAGGAGGCTGAAAATTTTATTATAGACGTTCTTTTATATTCCCAATATATCCTCAAAGCTTCATGATATTTCAATGTTCTTGAACTGAGATCGATTTTTGAAGGGGTTCTTGAATGACAAAAGATGTGTATTTTTCCCGAATCTCTTAATTCTTCAATGAATAAATGCTGGCTCTTTTCCAAATGTAGTACTTGACAAAAATGACCCACATTACAAAAGAAAAGAAACTCTACATTCAGAAACTAATCAGTGTTTACTTATTGATGTGTTATATGCAAGCTTCTAAAATGAGAAAAAGATGAAAGAGAAAATTCGAAAAGAGTTATTCAATTTAAAAATAAAGTTGACATAGATCTCAATCTTAGTCAATGTCTTATTGTTGTACAATCCTGTTTAGATAGATTGATTCAGTAAAGTATAAGTTACAGTGAGATGTTTTTACCGTTGATCAATAGGATGTCATGTTAAAAAAGAATCATCTCATTCTGAGTCTTTGTGTGAAATAGCACAAGAGTTTTTTGAAATATCTATTAAAACCAGTCATACGATCCGTTTTACAATGATCTCCTGCCTTTGACAGACGCAATAGTCATGAATAATACTGAAAAAAAGCAATTGGCATCGCATTTCCCGGTACACATCTTTGGACTTTTTGGATATGTTTATCATCCTGTGTAACAATAGTTTTGATCAACCGAATATAATTATCCAGTACTATGTTGCTAGATGCTTGAACGTTCTCTTCAAAAGTATATTGACTATTCTTCTTCTTTTTTATTGTTTAACACAGACACAGTTCTTTTTATTCAAAGAATATGAGTTTCTTTTCAGTATTATTTTCCATAATTATTTTAACTATACGATTAGATTGTTGATTCCATTCCAAAGTATTTTGCATTTAGCAAAAAATTTTCATCGTTTAAGATGAATAATGAAGTGAATATGTTCATCATATTATAAATGAAAGATTTACGTAGTAGATTAAAAATAACAATTGTTTTCTAGTTTCATCATTTGACCAATCATTTGCCGATATTAATAGACTCGTAAAACGAACCTGTTCAGTTTTCTGATAAACATCTAAATTACATAAATTAAGGACCGTCGGTCGTTTTTCAATACAGACAATTTGTTGAACAGCATTAGCAACACTTATTCCACCGCTTACCATAAAGCTGTTGCCAATATCGATGCAACCATGACGATAACCATGGCTATAACCACAATAATTGGCTGAAACAGGCAAAGAAGAAAAAAAACTGATTAAAGTAAGAAATGATTATTTATCGTCGCTAAAGAAACCAAACCGGAATAGTAGAATCCAAATCTGAATTCATATTCTTAAATTTTTCAATTTACTTTTTCCAATACTACATTCTTTCGTGAAAGTCGTCTTCCAGAAAATTTTATTCTTCAAAGGCGTTATATGAAAAGAACTAAAACTAAACATTTTCAAAAGTGGATTTCAGATTCGAATTCTTTGTTCTCGCTTTATTTTCGTCAACCCTTATATTAGGTTGAGCAAAAAGTTCGCGGCCACTTGCAAAAATTTTTATTTATTAAGTTTACTTTTAAAGTTTTTTGTGTTTCGTTTTTAAAACTTGTATATCTCGCGTGTGCTAGCTATTCTTGTATAAATTTTGTAATTTCATTTTCATCATTTGAATTTAGATGAATAATTTTGAAATTTGTGTTTTGCTCCGCAACTATTGGAATAAAGGTCTGTCTGCAAGAGCTGCTGCTGCCGAAATCAGCAAAGTGGAAGGCGAAGGAACGATCGGGAAAACTGCCGCGATAAAATGGTTCAAGCGATTCGAGGATGGCGATTTTGACTTCGAAGACAAGCCTCGTTCTGGCCGACCATCTGTTCTGAACGAAGAGGACTTGCACGCTGCTTTGGAAGACGAGCCGTCATTTAGTACTCACGATTTGGCCGATGAACTTGGAGTCGCGCAGCGGACCGTTGTCAATTACCTGCACAAGTTTGATTTTGTCCACAAGAAGCCACGACAAGATCCTCACGAACTCACTGAAGCACAAGCTATACGATGTGTTGAAATCTGCCGCCAACTGCTCGATAATCCGTTGGACGATCGATTCTGGAAGCGCATTGTGACATGCGACGAAAAGTGGGCTTTCTTGGTCAATCGTGATCGCTCTAGGCTTTGGGTTCCACGAGATCAAAATCTGCCACCGGTTGCTCGTCAAGATCCTTTCGACAAAAAAGTCATGTTGTGCGTCTACAACGTCTTGAAGCAGCGCTACCCGACGTTGATGCGCCGAGAACGTGCCCTTCTTCAACACGACAATGCTCCAGCTCATCGTGCCAATTTGACCAAGAAGAAGCTTGATGAACTCGATGGTGTAGAGGTTCTACCGCATCCGGCTTACAGTCCCGGCCATGCTCCTTCTGATTATGGCTTATTTCGTTCAATGGAGCACTTTTTGCAAGGACGACGACTTGAAACTTTTGATCAAATCGAAGCAACGTGCCGTGAATTCTTTAAGTCCAAGGAGTCACACTGGTATCGAGATCAGATTCGACAACTTGCAGAACGCTGGCGTAAGGTCATTGAGAATGATGGGTTGTACTTTGAAGAATAATTGTTATTGATTTTGAATAAATTTATGCATAGAAAAGAATTTTTTGCAAATGACCGCGAACTTTTTGCTCAACCTAGTAAGAATACAGTTATTTTTCTTAAAAAGTCCTGTTTTTCGTGATAAGTGGTTCAAACTGATAATTGTACCTAGGATCATTGTAATTAGACAGGTAAGCATAGATACGGTTGTCGTAGTTGGACCAGTAACCATAAGTAAGGTCTGTTATAATATTGGACCGGTGACCGTACCTACGGTTACCGGTTTGGACCGGTGAAACGGTGACGGTTAACCGGTGATTGATCATCACCGTTGCATCCCTAATATAGATAGTTAGAGGCACTGACAGCGCAAAGCACTGTCTTTTGTTTAACAGAAAAACGCTGCTGTGTTCACTGACAAAATCAGTAGTTGAAAAGTTCCCAAAGAAGTAGTACCGGTTTTTACTTTCAAAAGTAGACATGTTCGATAGGCAATGCCAATTCATCTAGAGATTACTGAACATAAAGACTAGATGAATAGTCTGACTGGTTCATGATTCTATTAGCGATCATAGGGACAGTACGAAAATCAAGTGAGTTATTGTTTAGTCTGATAAATATGATTATTCTTAGGCTGCAAAATAAAGTTAAACATTCATAGTCAATGAAATTTAAAATTCAGTAGGGATCTATAACGGTCCACGTGTACCATGACCATTTTACCTTGAAACATTTTTATCTATTACTTATGCTAAGCACTAACCATGAACAATAAGTAATCATGGTTGTCATCAATGGTAATCTCATACATTTCAATAACTCATTCCGTTTTCTTCTACTTCACTAAATGTACTAACAACTTACGTCTCATTCTGAGATCAAATAAAACACATGATTTATTAATGGAGCTACGGATGACAAACCAACTCTCACATAAGACAGAAGTAGAACAGTATATGAGAAAAAGTAGCGCTTGTCCGAATTAAAACATTCGGCTAAATGAAATTTTCGCTACTTCCTAGAAATTCGTCAGGGCTATAATCCCATCTCGAACTTTTTTGCCACTTAAGTTATAGCCCCACATATTACTTTTTTCTTTTTTGTGTTTTATTGTTGGACAGCGGAAACTAATGTTTGTCTTCCTAGATAACACGAAAAGATAGGCAATTAACCATATCTGCATTGCCTATAATGCTCTATCTTGATGCCATTTAAATATATCTAAAATCCGAGTATCCATCAATACATTCCCTCTTTTTTTCATTCCATCATCTTTACTTATTGATCTTTGTTTCTCTACATCTTCAATCTATTTAAACAGTTGATATTGTTTAGAAAAGGATTCTTTTTCTCGAAAAATGAAAATGAAAATTTACATCTAAAGTTTCAATCGTTAAGGAAATCCTCCTCCTTCTGTTCGGGGTTTCCTAAGAATAGCGTGACAACAACTTCTGAAATTTTTAGGGTAAAGAGATATCGATTAGTAGAGCAAAAGTTGTCATAGATTGAGGATTCTCGGATGCTTCCTTCTATAAGAAAAAGAGGACCCAAGAACCCAATACAACTTTGCAGTTTTCTTTTCCGCAAACATCCAGATTTCATTTTTAATGGCTAAATTCTTTTTTTTGTAGCAACTAGGATCAAATCTGGATGTATTTTGTTTCCTTTGCTTAGGACAAGCAAAATACTGGAAGTCTTATCAAAGAATGTGTTTTGTTGATCAGAGTAAATTGTGTAGAACCTGTCAAAACTCACCAGAACATTATTTTAAGAAAAAAAAGATATACACTCTGATTTAATTCTAGTGGTCATAAAAAATGTTAGCCTGATCGGCCGTACTGTGTACGAGAAAATTGACGGAAAGCTTCAATTTTTTGTTTGAAAATCTGATTTTGAGAAAAACGCAAAGAAAGTTGCATTTTTTGACATTTTTAGCATAAAATAGAATAGTTTTTCAAGTTTTTGTATGTAAAAAGGAGATTTTAACTTCTGAAAATGTTGTCATTAGATAGGAGACATTTAAATCTACGTACTAAATATAAAAAGTTGAACATGTTGGGTCGAGAAAGGCAGGGACCTAAAATACACGCTTTAATCACACTAAATTTAGTTTTTCTCATATTTTCGAAGATTTTTTCAACCTTCTGTAAAGAATGAAATGTTTGGTCAAGTATTATACGAACGATTTATTGAGATGATGAGTTCGAATAAATAATGGAAAATTTCAGTTTGGAGATTAAAAGCTAAGAAGAACGCATTTTATTTTTTGTCGTGATTAAAATCGTTTAAGAACATATGCAGTAGTTTAAATAGATTTTTATGAATAAAATAATGATTAAAATCAGTAGTTTTTTACTTTTCTTCGCCATGGACATATACCTGTTTCTAATATAAAACTTAGTTAAATATATGTAACCATATTATATCTATAGCTTATCACAACAAAACTATCAATCGAAATAAATTACGCACAGAAGTACTTTTGATGTAATGTATGTTTTCATTATCTCAAAAATGACAGACATCAGCAAATGTTAGCCGACTTGTCTCAATCTATATATACAGTATAATAGAAGCAGATGTTTTTTTATGAGAAAAAGACATTTTTTCGTATTTCATTGATCAACTTGTTGTTGTAGAAGCATTTAATAAACTACATTGCCTTCTTTTTCTAATCATTACAGATCTTAAGGTTCATTGATCTTCTTCTATTCAAAATAAGCCAAATCAGTTCTCAATATTTGACGGATAAGTGTTGCTAAATTCTCTTTTCTTCGGTAATTTTCTAATGGATTATTGTATTTTTTATTGGAGAGTTTTTTAGGCTGTATCTTGTGGTATATTCGGTTTTTTAATAAAACGTATTTAGAGCTTAAAATATGAAATGCAAAGTGCAACCATTCATTATTAATCACGCGCTATGTTACACCATAGGGATGAGATTTTTTTTATTCTTATACTTATGGATCTATCAATAGATGCTTGCAAATTAACTGCGCCTACTATTTTATATAAATGCTGACATCGTCTGACTCTATGATTGGAAGTCACCATTCATAATTATTTAGCAATATGGCACGATGACATTCTATCATCACTTATCCGCAGTTGCACCTTTCGAAGGTCTTCAGATTTCATATCTTAAATTAGTGTAAAAAGGACTTATAGCAATGAAATTGTGTCATTGTATGACTCTTCTAAATGGTTAAACATATGACATAAGAGTTAGTGGAAAAAAATGAATAAGTCATATGTTCTTTCATCGTGCAAAAGTCAGCCATTAAATTACGAAGAATCCGTTATTATTTATGAATAGTTTATATCACAAATCAAAATATGTACATGAAAATAAAATTAAACAGTCTCATATATATATTTATCCAGTTTTTCGTTGATATTTTGCTCGTAATATCAAAACAATAAGACTAATAATTCGAAAAGTACCAAAGAGAACAAAAAGTAAACCCAAATTACGATAATAATTGCTCTAAAAAGAAAAACTTTTGTAATCTAGTTTGAGAAAAATATTTTTTCTACATACTTTTTTAAAACCATAATAATCAATAATATCGTTACCAGTACGAAAACAAGTTGAATTACCTGGTTGATTACATTCCAGTGATTGAACATCTTCCCATTGATTAATTAAAGCCATTTCATTTGAATAATAAAGCCAAGAAAGAAATTTTAACCAAACAAGCCAATTAGGAATTGTTCTAGAAGAGTAATCATAGGAACTTCTCGACATTATATTTTATTTTAATTTACTTTGTTTTTATGAAAAAGCCGGCAAAGACAACAAGTGGAATGACGATTGGAACAACAAGTGCTGCGGCAGCATCAGGCGAAGGTACAGAGACTCCTATAAGCGCTCCTAGAAAACAATAATATTGATAAAAAACAATGAATTTTCTCTAGTTCATATGATTTACCCACAGATGTTGCCACTAAACCACATAAAATAAGAATACCTTGTAAAATAAAATATCTTCGAACATTATTAAATAAATTAGCCATCCAATAAACAATAGTTCCATATACAAATATTGATAATGCTTGTGTTGGTAGTTGTAGGATAAATCTCGATATATAATATGGTATTGTACGATAGATTCCATCATCATGTTCTTTAAAAAATAATGATAATTGTCGATTATAACTCTAAAAAATAAAATAAAGTTAAAAATTAAAAAAAAGTAAGAAAACAATTTTTATTCCAAATTACATCAGCACTGTGTTGAACACTTGAAAATGAAATATTAATAATCAACATAAATATAACTGATGATATATTTTGGAATGCTTGTTGATTATATTGTAAACGTAAAAAGAGAAGACCAAAAAGAACACCAACAATTGCTGATAAAATAAAATTAAGACGTAGTTCAAATGGATTTTTAAACATATCAATAGATGAGCGCCATAATAACCAACGAAGTTGAGTGAAGAAACCAGCTTTACATCTAAAAAAAAGAATTTTTTTTTTCAAGAAAAATTTGATCTCTGTTTATGTTCATTATTGACAACAAACTTTGGTGAACGACTAAATAATCCACCAGGTGAATCTGATTGATCATCATCAATAGTATGATATTGTTGAGCTTCGGCAACACGTTGAGCATAAAATGATGTTTGTTCATATTCATCACAAATGTACTAAGTGAAAAGAAAATAATGAAAAATCATTTTCATTTCTTTTATTCATATTTACTTCGACACGTTCTAATGAATTTTCTTTGTCAAATGGTAGTATAGCTAATGTTTGTATATAAAAATCCGATAAGTTGTAATTATCTGGTGCATTGAAACCTAACCTAGACATATTATAGTTTACAATTCACATATAAATGATCATTCATGAACAACAAGTATTCAACGTTTCTTTATAATTCGATGTTATATTTTTTTATTTCAACAACTGATTGTTAAATACAAGAAGAAACCTGTTTCCTAATACAAATCTACAATATATGTATAATTGACTTACCCACTAAAAAATTGTTGTGCTTTTCTTCTTGATCCAAAATAAGCCACACGTCCTTCAGCCAATAAATAAAGTCTGAACATAAAACATAAACAATTTCAAAAATAAGTAAAACATTAATCAAACTTACGTATCAAATAACTGAAAAATTTCACTTGATGGTTGATGAATTGTACATACTATTGTTTTACCTTGATTGCATAATTTTCGCATTGCGTCACATATAATAAATGCCATACTTCCATCAAGACCCGACGTTGGCTACAAAAACATAGAAAAAACAAATTTCTTTTGAAAACATTTTCTTAAAAGAATAAATAAATTACTTCATCAGCGAATAATAACGGTGGATCACTAAGTACCTATATTTTTCATAGACAAATAAAGTCATCATTACAATCATAATCGAAGAAAAACAAAATCATACTTCAGAAGCAAAAAGTAAACGTCTCTTTTCACCACCTGATAAACCTTTGATACGTCCAGGTTGACCAATAGCTGTTTTTTCTACTTTTTTCAAGTTTAACTATCCAAGAAAAATATTAAAAAACAACTAAAGTTTCTTCAAACTTAAATATACTTACAAAATCCAATAATTCTTCAACACGATTAATACGTTGTTCTTTTGATACATCACGATTTAATCGTAACATAGCCTAAAGAAAAATTTCCATGAGAAACACTTAATATAATATAGAAATAATTACATGAAAATATAAATGTTCTCTTGTTGTCATTGATGGTATAAATAATTCCTCTTGTTGAACATAACCAGCTACTCGATTTATATGTCGACCCATTTTTGTTCCATTTACTCTCACTTCACCAGTGACTTTTAATGTACCAGGTCGACGATGTGCTAAAAGATTCATTAATGTTGTTTTACCAGCACCACTAGCACCCATTATAGCTAATAATTGACCTGGTTTAACAATACCACTAACTAAATTAATTTAAATAAAAAAAGGGAAACTTTTAAATAAAAAGAAAACAATCTTTCTTATTCTCACCTCCTTTTAGTAACATTTTTGATTGACTAACTTCTTTCGATGGACAAAGTGCTTTTGTTATTGTTCGTTTAATACCTTCATCTTTTGGTGGTGCATTAGCTTGTAAATCAAGCCATGTTAAAGTAACTGGTGGAGAAGTAAAATCTATTTTACTTAGACCAATATCATCATCAGATATAATTACTCCTCGAGTTTGTGGTTGAATTCTATTTCTTCGTCTTCTACCATAAGGAATACCAGGTTGAATTGGTATATCTGCTTGTCGTCTTAGATAATTGTGCCAATCAAGATCACGTTGTACATTTAAATAATTATGTGCACGCCAAGCTGGATTCTGTTCAACAAAAGAGAAAATGAGATTTTTATTAAAAATAAAGAGTATCACTTTTATAATATACATACATTTTGTCGTACATAATCACCTAAAGTATTGATTTGAGGCTTTCGAAAATTATTTCCTGTTGCATGTGCTTGAAAAGTCTATTAAAAAAACATAGAAGACTTTAACAAATGAAAGAAATTCATTAAGTTACATACCATGCTTTCTTTTTTTTATCTAATCGGCAATAATGCTTACGAATTTACGCACAAAAAAAATAAGCAACGGATAACAAAACAAACAACACCTAATTATACCTCATTTGACTGTCAAACTTAAGGTACACAAGAACGCGTACGAATAGTCAATCAAGCAAAACGATGAAAAGATATGTCTAAAAAATGATCACCTTTAATGTACTTTACAAATACTTTAGTTATCCTCAAGTGCTATGCCAAATTGCAGTTATCGGTCTCATTTTAATTAATACAGGCTGGATTTTTAGTATTCTTTCTTTTCTTATTTCAGCTTCATTGTAATAAAAGCATACTTTTTTCACCTTTTTCCAATAAATATGTACCGTCAAATAGAAAGGTTCTGACCTTTTAACTAATAATAGTGATTCAGTATTTTCACATTGCTTCACTTTCTTTTTCTTGTATTAATTTTCATAATCATTCGAAAAATGCCTTATTAACAATGATAAAATCAGTTTTGATATTTGTTGTAATGACACTCACAACATAGTAACTGAATGACAAACGCAAACAGAACATAAAATAAACCAGGTTACTCTATGAAACGGTTTCATAAGAAAATCATTTAATGTTACTTGACTTGTTTTCTTCTCGTTCCAATTTTAATAATATTTCGTAGTACTTCATCGATCCAAATTTCAAGAAAAAAACAAACAATAGATAATATTTCATCAAATATCTTATGTTCAACTAAATAAAACAAAACAAACTTTTTCATACTTTCGACAACTAATTTTAGTTTTGAATGAAATTTAGAAAAATCATTTATGGAAAGTAAAACAAACTTACATAGGATACTATAAAATTTGTATCTTGAAGTTAAGTATTCTGTAATAATACATAGAGATATATAGGATTGTGTGTAAGATTTCAAACCTCCACGCTTTGTACAACGTCTTATTCTTATATTTCTTTCATGTCACTCATACATCATTCTTTAAACGAACCACAAGATCGATTTCGAATTATGATTTTATGTAAACAAAAAGTTGGTTCAATGTACATGAAAGTCATGCCTTTAGAGTACAGGCATAGTTAGAATTGAGAAGCATCAGATCAAATAGTTCACAATAGGTCTCATGACTTTTAACCGAGAAAATTTCATGTTGTCCGTTCAGCTGTTGTTTACACAGAAACAATTGATGCTGTCCAAACAATAATTGAAAATGGTTTTCACTAAACATATGAATTAATAGAAGACATTCGAAGCATGATTTCAGCACCAATGATTTCTACTCGTTCAAAGTTTTACCAAGTTTTATATTTGATAAGCACATTGTTAGTTTACTGATGACTCAAAGCAGCTCCATATTCAATCATTTCATCATTTTCTGAAGAAATGTGGATGAATTAATTTCAATCTTGTATTTAACTTTTTCACTAATGATAGATCATAATTATATCATTAGAATAAAGAATAACAAGTGTAGTCAAAGTTAAGAAAAATAAAATAACGATATTCAATATTCCAGCTTTTCCTATAACAACGCGAGACTATTGACATTCTAAACACACAATGAACTTGTCGTTCTAAATCATATGGAGATATATGCTGATCGAGCATATTTCACAGATCTAAATCTACGACAAAAATTAAATTCAACAGGTGTAATCTAATGTGGCACATGCTTTGGGCAGCTATTAACAAGCTCCTTTAAATTTATCTCAAACTGAACTTGAACAAGTTATTTCAATCAAGTATTCTGGTGCGTTGTACACAAGACATAGTACTTCGGAAAATCACACTGGAATGAACGTTTGAGTATTTTTTGAAGGGATTGACGAAAAAAAATCTGTACTCCTTCTATTAACACGTATTAAAATAAAAAAAAGATTTATTAATCGGTCTGTATTTCTATTGTTTCCTTTTTTTGATACAGTCTAAAAAGGTTTTTCTTTTCAAATTAGGAAGATTTATTAATGATTTATGAAAGAATGATAAATGATATTTATATTATTTTCCACAAATGAAGATAAACACATCAAGAAGAAGCACAGATAATTGCACAAATATTTAAATACAAATAGACACACACATACATAAAGAAAAACAACGACAAAATCATTTCACATATTCATTCATTATTCGAACAAAATTAACATTAACACGACAAAAACAAAAACAAAAAAAATTTCCTAAATACTTTTTACTCATTGATTTTAATGATCTTCATGTTGAAGTAAACGAAGTTCACTTTGATCAGTATTACCATTAGCCAAAAGACCATTCGTATGTGATGGTGATGTATGCCCATTACCCATTGTTGTCATACCAACAAAATTGCCAGCACCTGTTGTTCCTTCAGTTAATGTATTAACTTTTGTTTCTTTACCTGTTTCATTAATAAATGTTGTCATAGCCGTTTGTGATGTACTCGTAACTAATTTTGGTGATGCTGATGTTTTTTCCACAAGAGCTACAGGTGATGGACATTCCGATATTTCTTTCATGTAGCGACGACGATAAGCCATGTAATAAAGACATGTCAAAAGAAAAACCAAAGCCAATAAGCAAGATAATAAAGCAACAATCTTTATATTAAAAAAAACGGAATTTCAGCATAATAAAAAGAAACACAAGTTTCCCACATACCGCTGCATTCCATCCGACAGGTGATGCAAAAACATAAGGAGGAAAAGCAGGACATGGTTTTTCAAACTGTGGTGTTAAATTAATACTTTGACCAGGTTCATTGGCATTACCTATCCATCCTAAAAAAAATATGCTTCTTGTCTTACAAAAATCGAACATCTAGTTAAAAACATACGATTTGTATTATTGTTATAAAAGCTGTTGGGAAATTCGGCTGACATTCTTTATGTTCCACGAAAGAAGAATATAGGGAAAAAAATGAAATGACGACCGTTGTTGGCTCTTCTCTCTAATGAAATGAATCGGACACGAAAGAGTAAAGAGAAAACGAGAGAAGAACAAGAACAAGAACAAGAACAAGAACAAGAACAAGAACAAGAACAAGAACAAGAACAAGAGCAAGAGCAAGAACAAGAACAAGAGCAAGAGCAAGAACAAGAACAAGAAGAAGAAGAAGAAGAAGAAGAAAATTCAGCTTTTGTTTAGAAGAATGACCGACTAGCGAAACATTTTCTTCTCTCTTAAAATAAGAAGAGAAGAAACAGCGGACGAACGCGATAGAAAGCCGTTGCTACCAACGGCAGATATATTTGAAATAAACATATAAGCAAACGAACGATCTTAACTCTTGTTGATATTATTGGTGCATTCAATCATCGATAGAGTAGACAATACTTTTCTTCTCTACTGTTAATTACTCCTCAGGCATATTTCTGATATACGGGCTTTTTTTTTTGAAAAGAAAAATATACACATTGTTATTTTGATTAATGTAATGGATTTTGATTATTGAATTGATTCCCTTCTAGTTATTTTTCAATCGTTCGAAAAAAATAATATATATCAAATCAAATTTTTGTTCTTAGTGTACTATTAAAATGTCATTGATCAACGATATCCGGAATCTCCCATCATCATTTATGTTGAATGTGTCTGATTTTAGTGACCGTAAGAAGAGAACGATTGATTAGATGTATAAGATAGACTAACGTGTTAAGACGAAAGCTAAAAAACATATATAAACATCAGACTATCATCAATCACTCATTTTATATGATGATTGTATGCAATATATAGACATGTATATTGAAAGAAGAAGATGATAAGAAAGCAAACATGATGAGTGTATTAGCTTATATTAAGGTACATTTAGATTTCTAATGTTCAGTATAATTAAATAAAAAATAACGGAAATTTTAGAATAAATGAAATCAAATTATCCTTGACTTGAGCAATGTCAATTAAAGATGTTTTAATTTGCAATGAATAGAGAAATTCTACATAGACAAGAAATAACTAGTAGTTGTATTCTTAAGAGTACATGAATTGACTAATCAATATGTATAATGCAATTTTCATATATTTATGTTTTTTTTTCTTGAAAAAACAGTTTATTTCAATGCAAAATATCTATAAAAAATTATTAAATAACTAAAAAGTTGTAAATCGAATTATTGTGATCGGTTTAATATAAATTACGAAATAACATTGAAAAAATAGAATAATATTCAATTTGGTATAGCAAGAAAAGACATCTTTTTATTTTTGAGTTTAAAACGGAATCTTCAATTGTAATAAAATATTAATATAATTTATCGATGAAACATACTTTGTCAATATAGAAAACAATCAAGAATTATTCGTTTAGTAACATTGATTACAATATCATTCTGATATTGTATGAAGACACATAATTAATGTTAATAATGGTTCAAACAACAAATCTCAAAAATTTAAAAATCTTGATAAATAATAATCAACATATTGTATATGTACTAGGAATAACAACTATTTATATAAAGGAATAAATCTGTACAATCATATAACAAAAACATCATTTAGAATTGGAATATATACAGGGTGGTAAATAATATTATTCAAGGGGGGTACCGCTATAATTTCAAATAGAAGATATGATGAATTTTATACCAAATGAAAGCCTGTGAAAAATGGGGTTTATTGGTACTAAATGATGNTTATTTTAATTTTTTTAATTCTATTGTATTTTATTTTTATTGTATTTTAATTTTAATTTATTCTGTTTTCATTTTATTTTGTTTTGTTTTTTTATATTTATTTATATTTATTTTATTTCTTTTCTTTTTCTTTTCTTTTAATTTAATTTAATTTTTTTGTATTTAGTTTTATTTATTATATTTATTTTATTTTATTGCATTAAATTTCATTTTATTTTTATTTTATTTTATTAATTTTAATTTTAATTTTACTTTATTAATTTTATTTTTATTTTGTTTCATTTTATTTTATTATTTTGTATTTTATTTCTATTTTATTTATTTTATTTTGTTTTATTCAATTTTAAATAAAATTTTATTATTCTAATTTTAATTTTATTTTATTTTTGTGTATAAATAAAATCAGCAGGATTCCATCGGATTCTGAGTGTATCCGACTTTTTCCGACAATCGGATCCGACTGTTGGAAATCGTCTGATCCGACATCCGACAACTTCCGATCGGATTACCGTAACAAGGATTCCGGCAACTTCCGATAGGATCCTGTCGGAAGTTGTCGGATTTTCCAGGGAATCAGATCGGATCCGACTGTCGGATTCTTCTTCCTGGGTGTAGTTGTTTTTTATGCAAATAAGAAAGCCGAGAGATATCTATGATTCATATACGCAAACATATCCTTGAAAACTACAGTTGAAAAATGTATAGAAAACATTCAGAAGCCCCTTGGGAACCTTAGATGGTTAAGATCAAAATGTTTCATCTCCACCAAGACGTTAAGACAATGTTTTTTCTGCATATACTTCCTTATTTTTCATGGTTTTCCCTTCTTTCCCACCTTCCCGAATCACAACAACAATTATTCCAGGAAAAAATTTCGAGTCGATCTTCAAGTAGTGCATGACTGACATTTGGTCTCAGCTCGTAATCTATACACTATATCTAACAAACTCTGGCCAGAGGCTTTCGTTAAAAACAGCATGCAGAGAGGATTAAAATGCATGCACACACTGAATTTTGATCGTTCACTTTTCTATAATTATATTTTTCTTTGGGATGATCTCCATAAAAGAAAAAATCATCACCTTCACTAGTATTTTCGTGGAAACCGTGTAAAGAAATCGATAGAAAAGCAAGAATAGTTTCTCTTAAAATGGATATCATTTATTGAAATAAAGTAATTGTCTACAAAGAAAACAACATGCAGAAATCTTCTCCCTTTATCTTTTTCTCTTTTTTGCTCCTCGTTTTGTTGTTGTTCTGTCTTTGAAACATTTACAAACGTCCTTTCTCGCTTCTCTTTCACTTTCTCTTTCCTTTCGTCTCTCTCTCTTTTGTCTATTTGCTTCTTCGCAAATTTCTGTATTTTTTTAACATTTTTTTCTTTCTGTCTGTATTTACTCTGTAATATCTACATGAGCAGAGTCAATACTATGAATAATGATATTAAAGACTGCAGTAAAACCCATCGCATTAATGTTGTTACTTAATACTTAAATACCATATTTTCTCCTTATATTATCATTTAAACACTTTCGAGTGTTACATTTAGGAGCATTAAAAAGAAAGAATTCCTTTTACTTGTTGATCACCGATCGTATTTTTTTGCTATTGGTATTGTCAATAGAGTAACGATCTACAGTTGATAATAGTGGTTGTGTATCACTCATGATGTGGTGTATTGTCTTTTATCTGTGAGAGAAATTAAAAGTGAAATATCCACATAGTACAATAGAATAATTATATATGACACGCTTGGCTGAGGGCACATGTTTTGCCCATACATAATCAACATCGACAGTAAGAAGAGTACGATTGCAAAGTATAAACAAGCAAAGAGAGCCATGGATCACGTATTGATGATCAGCAACACAAAGCAAGATAAAATTGATTAGCTATTTGATTAGTCTTATCAAGATAATAACGTCAGTAGCAAGACAACAGAGATGTCATAATATCCATACGCTGGGTATTCTCGAGTTACTAGTCACGATATCCAATGAAATGGATACTCAAAAAAATTGGATGCCCTATTTTTAAAAAGTGAGGAATTTGAGTCAGCTTGGGTGGGTGTGAGTATGGGTGTCCATCTTGTCTTCACACCCACACCCTCATTCACGAACTCAATAAAAAAAACATCATTAGTATTGAGAGAAAAAAAAGGATTATAAATTTATTGAAGGAAGAAATCGAGCAATTGTATCTTATTCAAGAGAAATACAACAAAGATTTAAAATCGTTGTATGATCGACTAAGTAAAAACGTTCACAATGAAACATGCATAGTTTATATATTTTCCTTTTAGATATACACAACTATCTGTAATTGAACAAAACACGGATAAGAAAACATAAAGATCTTCGACATTATCATCTCGCTTCTCTGAACATTACTTCGTTACCTACAGAATTTGATGAATACATTTTTATTCTCTTTATTCTTTTTTATGTTGTCTTATAACTTGCTATAGTATCATCCATTTTTTTTCAGTCATATATGTTCCATGGACATTTATTATCTCATCGTTTCGTTATTGTAGAACTTTTTCTCTTTATCAATGTTCTGTTTTTCTTCTCTTTCTATGTATCATTGTAACCGTTCGATTGTTGCGATATACAAAAGAATATAGAGAAAGATACTCTAGAAAGATCTAAACCTAAAAACTGCTAGATATTTTCTATCTTAATAAGTCTGATCATAGTAAATTTATTCTTCTTACTGCTAGTTTTAATGTTGTGAAAATCATTCGACAGATTCTGATGATATATCAAACAGTTTGTTGAGCAACAATAGTAATTATGCATGCTTTGTGAAAAACGAACTGCAAAGAGTGTTGAAGTATATAGAGGTAAAACTTTCCCTTTTCTCTTCCCCGCATCACAAATCATGACAGATGTAGCTTCAAAGGTAAGATTTATCATATATATTTATAAGTTGCTACATGAAACACTGACGAGATCGTAGGCGAATTACAAGGGTCTATGAAATATTGATTTTAGTTTGGCTGTAGCTAGTGAACTGAGAAGATCAGCAAGTGTTGGGAATTATTTGAAGTAGACTTGTTTAAAACATTTTTCTGTTAGTAACAATAGTTATTTCGTATCTCACATTTTCATCGCACAGAGATTCGGCTGGCAGTTTTTCTATTTCACGATCGTTCTTGCACCTCTCTCTATACACTGTGTAGATAAGCAGATTTTGCTCGAACGTGTTCTACATTTCACGGTAAACTATACTTTCACAATCGAAAGCGAACCTCCATATAGGGAACGCCTATGAATTGTTCCGATGATGTTCACAACAGAGGTTTCACTATAATTAACAAATAATCTGATGATTGAAATGCCATCATCCACTTAAACACACCGTTTATCATGTTTTTAAGTTTATTGAATAAATCATAACAAGACTACATTTCTAGCGAAGGAAAATAAAGACAAATATCTCTCGAATGCTCCAATGATTCCAAAGTAATAAATCGTTTGATCTTCGCACAATTGCGTCGTGTTTCATCTCTTGTAAACTTCTTTGTTAGTTTTCAAGTGAAAATCGATAACTCCAAATTCGGTTAGGCAAGGTACATATGCCTTCGTTTCATTTAGAAATTGTTCAACATAATCTTTATGTGCATATCTCACATCAAGCGAAGTAAGATGAGGATATTCAGCAGTTGAATGTGATTGGCTATTGTTAGATGAAAATGTAATAAGATCATATAATAACGGCGATTCTATATTAAAAATAGGTAAATACTTCAGTAATGGAAACGATCGACCAATTCGAATGAAGAATTCATGTTTGAATGGATCATTATCTTCGACAAGTAAATACGTAACACAACTGAATACAATATTTGGAAAAGCATTACCAAGATATTCGAGATAATCAAAAGCAAAAGGAAGTGAGAAAATCGAGCATGCAGCTTTGGTAGTGCTAACATAATTAACGATACTAGTCACATTTTGTTGGCCAATATTTGTTAATGTTTGTTGAATATCTTCACTAGATAGCTTGTAAAATAAGTCAACCATGTCGACATAAGTACCAATATAGAAAGTAAATGAATGAAGTTGTGGCATATAATCAAGAATATCATGTTGAACATAAGTACCATCAATGACTTTATTTCGACCTTTTGACATGAAGATATAAAGTTAATTTTTCCAGATATGACATACGACGAAGAAGTGATACGATTTTATCATATCGCTGAAATCGATAGAACGATTTTAAACAGAAACATTTCAGATTGGATAAATTGTCCTATAAAAAAAATTTTTTTTAATAATGTACAAGATTAAGCCATACACATCATTGCTGTACACATGGTGTCTATTCCATATTCTGTCTATTAATGATCACAAATGATAAATCTATCAGTTTGATTTTGTGAAACACGATCTGAAAGGAGTGCCGAAATGTATCGGGATAAACAATAGCACCATCTCACAAACCATGACAGACGTTACCACGGAAACGTCAGAGACCGTAACAGACGCCCAAGCACCAGTACCTCCCCCATCACAGATGGTGACAGATATTATCGATTGGCATTACAAATAGCTATTTCGTTTTTCATATTTTAATTCTTTAGGATTCCGCTAACCGCTTTTCTCATTTTAGAACATAAAAAAATGGAAGTGTTGAGAGAACAATTAAAGTTTCAGATAAAATTCTAATAATATCTCAATTAGTGGAAAAATTGTTATTATAGAAAAAAATTTCCTTCCATTCTTTGCTGATGATCGTTGACATATCAAAATATTTAATCGGTCATGAAACAGAAGTCTTGTTTTCAATGTGAAACTTTTCTGATAAAACATTATATAATCACCGTTTCTTGCAACAAATTTCATTGATTCTTTTATTAAATTCAAATTTCTAATAATTACAAACTTAAAATCAATGACTCTGATATATTCATCAACACTTATCAGCTTTTTCCTGTTGTTAATATGAAATTTAATCATTCGACTTTTTGAATCTTTTCATATAAATCCAAACTGGATTGAAGTGCTAATTATCTTTATCTCATAAATAAAATTATTTGTAAAGACTTACCATATTGTGAACAATTGGTGAATCGTCTATAGAATAGACAGTAACAGAGAATGCTGCCAATTGTTTAAGTCGACCATCAAGTAAATAAAGACAATCATCAAAAAGTATTCACATTGATATATAAATGAGTAAGAATCGGAGAGAAAAAAGTGGTCGATGGCAAATCACAGAGGATAGCATGAACTTCGTCGTACTGACTTTCGCACTTGACTTTCGGCAATTGCCAAAAGTTGTGTTTTTGTAAAATTTTTGGCTGTAAACAGGAGGGATCTTTGGCAATAGCCAATAGTTCAGTTTCGGCAACTATCGGAGATCTTAATAAAAATATTATTCAACTAATTAATTACAGCAAAGAAACCACACTTTGGGCATTGTGCGATTTCAAGTTTCCGGAAGTCCTTAAACAATATAAGTAGACCTTATGAGTGATGATATCGTCTAATAACACATACAGTTTGAATTGATCATGGAAGAGGTATGTGAGAGAATGTATCAAGATGCTAAGTACGCTTTTATAAGAATTCGGGATCATCTATCGCTCAAAGTTCACTAAAATAATTGACAAAAGTATAGTTTCTTTACTATGATTAATTAGTCGACTAATATTTTTTAACAAGACGTCTGATAATTACCAAAAGTGTACTATTGGTTATTGCCAAAGGTCCTCCCTGTTTACAGTCGAAAGTCCTACAAAAACACAACTTTCGTCATTGCCGAAAGTCAAGTGCAAAAGTCAGTACGACGAAATTCGCGTTTCCCATCACAGAGTGATAAACCTGGATATGACATAAGAAATGGCTCAATAATACTTAGGTTTTTTAAACTTTTGAAGAAATTCAAGATGTGTGCATATACGTTTGTAGTATAATTTTTCAATGAACCTATCGTTCCGTGCTTATCATTATTGACAAGAGTAAGATTTGTAATTTGTTGTTGGCAAATAGATCGAACTGATGATTTATCTCAGGAAGAAAAAAAAACAATGAAATTAAACATACTGTAGTGTATCCTATCTAACACTTTTATTATTTCTCAACTAATCAAGTTCATACTTAAACGTTTACTTGTAAAATGATTTAAAACGATTTCCTGTTAGAAATGAAAAATTTTAAGTTCAGATAGATTTGGATACTTGGTGGCAAGAAGAATACGTTCCATAATAACTGGATCAAAAATAAAACATTTTACATTATGATGAATTATTGGCAATATATCAGTGCAGAATCGATCGATTAAACAAATATCGTCAATGGAGATAAACTTGAGAATGTTGGTGAAAGTGTTTTCTTGTGCAAGAACGTTAAGTCGTCCATTATTAATATCCAATAAAGAATAAACAACATCAATATTGTTCAATTTGTTCAAAATAATAAGTAATATTTCATCAGGTAAATCGAGAAGATGAGCATTTGATCGATTCATATTTTATTATGACTGCAATGCTTTTGACTAAGACAAAGCTGCTATATATACATACATGTTCATTGTTTTCATTGCATCACTTATGCCATTGTAAAATGAGGGTTATTCCGAATTCACTTATAAGCATCCAGCCAATAAAAATAGGGATGAACATATATCGTGTGCTGCTAAGAGCGGCTTGTCTTCTTTGACTTTTTTTCTTTGTACTATTCATTCGTTTTACTTTCATCAAAAGTTTTCGTTTATTCTGTGATAGTTACATCGTTCCTTTCTTTCTTTTGATCGTTTCTCTCTTTCTTTCTCTTCTCTAAATGTAATCAATCGATACAGCTTCGAAAAAAAGACGACATATTGATACTCTACATATTGGACGAGAAGTGTTTTGAGCACCAGAAAAGGAGTGAAATGAGCACCAGATCGATGAAGTGTGTTTTGAGCACCAAAAAAAGAGTGAAATGAGCACCAAATTTATCGATATGTGAAATGAGCACTGAAAAAAGGGTGAAATGAGCACCGATTTTCTCTATGTGTGAAATGAGCACCAAAAAATAAGACAATTGAGCACCAAATGAAAANGTGTGGGGTGTGGGTGTGAGAGTGTGGGTGTGGGTGTGTGGGTGTGGGTGTGGGTTTGGGTGTGGGTGTGGGTGTGGGTGTGGGTGTGGGTGTCGGGTGTGGGTGTGGGCGTGGGCGTGGATATGGGTGTTACTGTATGCAGAACGAATGAGACCCACACCCACACCCACACCCTAGTATTTTTTGATGGATTAGATTCTATTGGTAAGAAGAAGATTAAAAAAAAAAAGAAAATATTTTTGTTTTTGTTTTTTATAGCTAAATCTCGTGGTGGTAGTGCCGGTGATAATGATAATGCAGCTGATCGTATTTTTAATCAAATTTTAACTGAAATGGATGGTATGCGTGCAAAAAACAATGTTTTTATTATTGGTGCTACCAATAGACGATTTATTATTGATTCAGCTATACTTCAACCAGGTAAGAAAATGAAAAATTATTTTATTTAGAAAATTACAATTTTTGTTTTGTTTTTATTTAGGTCGTCTTGATCGTTTGATTCATATTCCATCTCCTGATGATAAATCTCGTATGACTATACTTAAAGCTGTTTTAAAAGAATTACCAGGAGTAGAAGGTGGTGTTTTAAGTTTATTAGCAAATAAAACAAAAGACTTTAGTGGTGCAATTTTAACAAAAATTTGTCAACGTGCATATAAATTAGCTATAAAAGAATCAATTAAAGAAAAAAAAACGTATTGGACAAACAACAATGGATTTTGATGAACAAGCTTCTGTACTTGAAATTTGTCGTAATCATTTTGAAGAAGCTATAAATTTTGCATGACGTTTAGTAAATGAGAGTGATATAACTAAATAGTTTTTATTTTTTTTTTATTTTTAAAATAAATATCTAAAGATTTGTTGAAATCTAAATTGAAAATATCTCACTAGGAAAAGTGTAATGAAAGCTTGTAATAATTATATGTTCTATTACATTTGAATGAATTCTCTTAGATAGAAGATATCAATGACATAAGATAATTAATAGAAAGATGAAATATTTTGACATTCGTTGACCTGATAGTATACTAAAAACGGCAGCAAGTTAAAGATGTTAGTTTTTCTGCTAGTATATTTTGAAGTAATTTCATTTCGTTCAAAACCATAAGATGAGTCTGATTCCAAGAAAGGTAGTTTACGTTAACTGAAACGGATAACAACTTCATATCGCGCATACATCAAATTCAATTATTGAAATTGTTTTGAACTTTAGATCGAACGCATTCAGAAATTAATGTTCATTTATTCTTTAATTTGAGTTAGATTGAAAAAGTAAGAACTATTTTTACATTTAAAATGAAATCAAATCTTTTTGTATGTCTTCAAACAATTGCGGAAGGAGCATTTTCATTTTACCTATAACTCTGCAGCATCACAAAATGTTGTGTGATTTTTTTCTTATAAAATGAGAAACGATCATTAATAGTTAATATTTCTTTATATTTGAGAAATATCATTAGCCTATAAATACAATATTTATCATATTTTTCAGTTTATTGAATAAATCAAAACGAGAATACATCTACTAATACAACGAAGGAAAATAAAGAAAAACATCTTCCAAATATACCAATAATCCTAGCGTATCTATTCGTTCCACCCTAACACAATTACGTCGTGTTTCTTTTCTTGTGAAGTTTTTTGTTACAGCTTTTAAATCATCAACAGAGACTTCAAATTCCGTCAGACAAGGTATGAATGCCTTTGTTTCATTTAGAAATTGTTCAACATAATCTCTATGTGCATATCTCACATCGAGTCTAGTCAGATGAAGGTATTCAATAATTGAGTGTAATAGACAATTGTGAGATGAAAATGTCATAAGACCATCTAATACTTGTGATTCTATATTAAAAATACGTAAATACTTCAGTAATGGAAACGATCGGGAAATTCGAATGAAGAATTCATGTTTGAATGGATTAGTATCTTCTACAAGTAAAAACGTGACATAACTGAATACAATATTTGGAAATTCATTACCAAGTTGTTTTACATAATCAAATTCAAAAGGAAGTGAGAAAATCGAGCATGCAGCTATCCCACCTTGAATATAATTGACTATGCTCGTGACATGTTGTTGTCCAATATTTGTTAATGTTTGTTGAATATCTTCAGTAGATAACTTGTAGGATAAATCAACCGTTTTCACATAAGTACAAATATAGAAAGTGAATGAATGAAGTTGTGGCGTATAATACAAAATATCATGTTGAACATAAGTACCATCAATCACTGTATTTCGACCTTTTATAGGAAGGTATAAAGTTAATTTTTCCAGATTTGACATACGACGAAGAAGTGATACAATTCTATCATATTGTTTAAATCGAAAGAACGATTTTAATGAGAAACATTTTAGATTAAATAATTTATCCTACAAAAAGAAAGAAATGTTTTTTTGATAATCTACAAGATTAAGTCATAGGCATCATTATTTTACACATGGTGTATGATCTATATTCTATCTGTGAATCACCACAAATGACAAATATATTAGTTTGATTTTCTCATTTTACAGCGTAACAAACGAGTGTTCAAAGAACAATTAAAGTTCCAGACAAACTTCCAATCATATGTCAATTATTGGAAAAATTGTTATTATAGAAAAAGTTTCGTTCCATTCTATGCTGATGATCATTCACATATGATAATATTTAATCAATCATGAAACAGAGCAGTCTAGTTTTCAATGTGAAACTTATCCGATAAAATATTATATAATTATAATTTCTAGCAACAAATTTCATTGATTCTTTTATTAAATTCAAATTTGTAGTAAATACAAATTTAATGTCAATGATTTTGATATATTCATCAACACTTATCCGTTTTTTCCCCTTGTCAACATGAAACTTAACCATTCGGTCTCTTATTTGAATTTTTTGAGATCAATCGTTAACTGCATTAACATAGTAATAATCTTCATGTCATAAATAAAATGATTTGTAAAAACTTACCATATTGTGAACAATTCTTGAATATTCGTCTATAGAATAGACATTAACACACAATGTTGTCAATTTTCTAAGTCGACCATCAAGTAAATAAAGACAATCATCAAAAGTTTTCAGATTGATATATAAATGAGTAAGAATCGGAGATGAAAAAGTAGTCGATGGCAAATAACAAAGTGATAAACCTGGATACATTGATATAGCAGATGGTTCCATGATACTTAATTCTTTTAAATTTTTGAAGAAGGTCAAGATGTGACTATATACGTTTGTAGTATAATTTTTCAATGAACGTATCATTCCGTCTTCATCATCATTGATTAGAGTAAGGTTTGTAATTTGTTCTTGAAAAATAGATCGAACTAATGATTCATCTAAAGGAGAAAACAATGAAATGAAACATATTGTAGTCTATTCTTTATAATACTTATTATTTCTCAACTAATCAAATTCATATTAAATGCTTACTTGTAAGATAATCTAAAGCGAAGTCTTGTTGGAAATGAAGAATTTTAAGTTCAGTTAGATTCGGATAGTCAGTGGCAAGAAGAAAACGTTTTATACAAAATGAATCAAAAATAAAACATTTCGCATTATGATGAATTCTTGGTAATATATAGTTGCAGAATCGATCGATTAAAGAAAAATCATAAATGCCGACAAGCTTCAGAATGTTGGTGAAAGTGTTTTCTTGTGCAAGAATGTTAAGTCGTCCATTATTAATATCCAATAAAGAATAAAGTACATCAATATTGTTCAACCTCTTCAAAATCATAAGTAATATTTCATCAGGTAAATCCAGAAGATGAACATTTGATCGGTTCATATTTTATTATGACTGTGATGCTTTTCACTGCGACAGAGCTATAGGTACTTCTTCAGATCAACGACACCATTAACCAGTGTTTCTAATTGAATTCTAAAACAAAATGTACAGACATTTACATCACCGAAGTGAAACGAAAGAGCAAAAAAGAAAAAGAAAAACTTGTAGTATAAACAAAGATATATTATAAAATTTTCCAAAATAGTGTACACGCTGCTTTGTTAAGCAAACTCTACTGCAACGTGTATTTTCATAGCTGCAGATGTTTGTATATTTTGCTTCCGCAGTGTACGCTTGCCATTAGAAACCCTGCCACTAACCATTGGCCGCGTAATAAAGAGGAAGGGAAAATTTTCCTTTCCTCTTTATTACGCGACCAATGGTTAGTGATCTCGTTGATCTGAAGAAGTACCGAGCATATATACCTATATTGTTCATTGTTTGCATCTCACCACTTTGACCTTAAACAGACTGAAAAAAAGAAAATGGAGTAAGCAACGTGATTGGTCTATCCCGACTTAAATCATGTTTTTTAGACGATTTATTCGTTAATTCAGTCTTAATTCGTTTTATTTTTTTTCATTCTGTTTGGGCGTTTTGCGCCATTATCAAATTGAATAGGTCAACGTTTTCACAAACGTAAAACATTGATGTATCGTTCGATCATAGTCATTCATTGTTGTGTGCATTTTCGAAAGAAGTTGAAGGAGGGTGTGGGTGTGGGTGTTGGTATAGATGATCAATTCACCCACACCCAGGCATCCACACCCACACCCAGGCATCCACACCCACACGCACACACACACACAGGCACCCACACGCACACCCACACCCACACCTCACACCCACACCCACACCCACACCCGTACCCACACTCACACCCACACTCACACCCAGGTGAACCCCAGATATTTAAACGAGTCAACAATCCCTATTTTCTGGCCTAGCATGTAAATATTTACTATTGGTTTCTTAATTTGGGAATGAAAAATCTGTGCAACTGTCTTCTTCCCGTTAATCGGTTGCTTCCATAGGTTGGAGTAATTGGCAATTAGATCACATACTCTGCTACCTTCTTGTTCTAGATACTTTATTAATGCTGTGTATGATTTTTGGAGTGGGGCTCGAATGAGAACACTCAAGTCATCAGCAAAAAGATGGCCTGGGTGAGCTTCGAAGCATGAAAATAAGTCACTATGGTAAACTACAAAGAGATACGGGCTTAAACTGCTTCCTTGGGAAAGTCCAACCTGGATATTGAAAATTTTTGACTTCGTTTCTCCAAACCATATGTATGCTGTGCGATTTGCTAGCCAACTTTTAATCATTTTTAGTAGGTTAGTTGGTATGCGCAATCTGTACATCTTGACGAGGAGACCGGCATGCCAGACTGGGTCATAGACTTTTTCATAATCAACATATACGGCTAATGTAGGAGCGTTAGCGTATAAGTTATTCTTGACTTCTTGGTATATCGAAAGAACTCTGGTTGAAAGGAGGCATTTTGTTCTAAATCCAGATTGTTCATGCGGTACTAAACTGCTACCTTCAGCCCATAGTCTAGTTCTATCTAGCAGCACTTTTTCAAATAATTTAGAGTGTGTTGCTAGAAGGGAGATGGGTCTGGTTTGGTTGCACTCAGGAACACCGCTCTTTAGTTTATTAAGCGTAATAATCTTGGTTTTTTTTCCAGAATTCTGGAAATCTACATTCCTTCAGCCATATGTTAAAACAGTTCACTAAGCATTTTATGTAGCTAGGAGGCAGGAGCTTAATAATATGGTTCGAAACCTGATCATGTCCGGACGATTTTTTCCCTCTCATTTTTCTGATAATTTTTGTGATTTCTCAAACGGTTGTGGCTTCTAGTTCTATTTTCGCTGAGCTATCTAGTACTTTTTCAATTTCTTGATTTTCTCTGGTAACCTGAATATCATGAGAATTGGTCGAGTCGATTGCAGGCGCTATCGATTGATCTCTAAAATATTTGAAAAGTTCTTCCGTAATCTCGTGTCCATCTGATACGATCTTAGTGTCTACCGCTAGCTTCGAAAAGGGAAGCGTCTTAGCTTTGTAAATTCTGGAAAAATGGGACCAAAACGCCTTATTTTGATTGTCATTGGTGTCTTGAATATTAGACAGAAAGCTTGTCCATCTAGCTGTTCTATATTTGTAGATCTCGTTTCGCACGTCTCTCGTCATCGTTCTGAGCAGCACCCGAAGATCTTCATTACCTATACCTGTTTCTTTTCTTCCTCTGTAGTACCTATTACGTACCCTTCTCACTTCGCTAAGCTGCTCTACAATGATTGATGGCAGTGAGGGACGATATTTTTCCCTTACTTTCCATACAATCAGACGACTTTTCAGTGCTCCAAGAAAGCGAACGTAGTTGAGATACCACAAATCGTAAGATTGTTTCTCTTGTTCTCTGACCCACACCCTCTTCCACAAGTACTAACATGGTTTGGTAAATGGTCCAGTCTATATGGGGAAACAAACCGCTTGTAATTAAGTCTACACTTTCGCATGTTAAAACCGTTGGCCAATGATCACTTGTACCGCACAGAATTGTATTATTTTCCACCCTGTTCAGGTTCGTAAAGGTTAGGTCTATATGTCTATTAGATCTCTTTGACGAGTAGACCGTTGTAGGAAGAAACATGAGTTGATTTTCTATAATCCATTTCTTTAGAAGGGCACCACGTTTATCAGTTGATTCGCTACCCCAATCTTCTGCAGTTGCGTTAAAATCCCCTGTTAAAATCGTGTTTTTACCAAGAAATGGACGCAAGTCATTTAGATTACGAGCTTGTCCATGAGGTCAATAGATACCTATTATTCTGATCTGTTCGGAGAGACCGTCGACATCGACAACTACTGTATTCTCTATGTCTGAATGAATACGTGTTGCTCGCAAGTGTTTTCCTATCATTATCATTACTTCTCCACTGTGGTTGGTTCCTATTTGATAGGAGGAGTTAAAATAAGGGACCTTGAATTTATTCCATAGTTCGCCTACTTCTGTGAATACACATACTGGGCTATCTGCTTTAAAAATTGAATCCATTGCCTCCAGCGCTCTGGTACCCCATCCTTGTACATTATAAGTGAGAATATTTAAAGGTATGAATTCTGTGACAGCTGGACATGGATTATCTTCCCAAAAGATAGAACCCGATCGAGAGTAGAGTTTGAAAACCATTCTTCTAAAATTGAAATTATCTTTTTCTGAATTTTTATGGGAAACTTCCAACTTGCCAATCTGTCTAATGCTTGAGCTAGTGGTGAAATAATAAGTGGAGAAGAAGGAGAACGGGATGGAAAAGAAAAGGGGAAAGCATTAACATTGAAACAGGAGGAACTGCTAGGCATTGTTTTCTATAGAGTTCATTGAATGGTCACCGTCAACGTATACTTCTTTTTCGTTGTTATTGTTGATATTAATATTGGTTGTTGGTGGTGGTTGAGGCGAAGATGAAGATGGTGACGATAAGTTGTATTTGTCTATATCTAATCTTTGTTGCCATTCTTTAAGATTATCGATCTACATGTTAATGTTTTTCTTTAATTTTGTTCGTTCACTATTACTTGCTTGCACCCAGTTGGATAATGTAAAACACGTATCAATAATTGCATTTATGCTATTATTATAGAGCATAGCGCGTTTGTCTTGGGACTCGATACATGTATTCAATGAGTTTAGGTTCTTTTCCACTCGAGTCATGGTATCTGACAAAGCGTTGATGGCTGCAGATAAAACATTTACTTCTCTAATCAGGTTTGATTGATCAGCTTGAGGTACTTGAGGTATGGATGCTTGCCAGAATCGACGAGCTTCACCTTGACCTTGAGCATGAGCATGGATTAATGTAGGAAAATCATCATCTTGTACTTGGAATGGTCGTGATGCTTCACCAGGTGATTTTCGTTTAATTAAACCTGAAGCTAATGCATTATCAACTGCAACTTTAAATTCATCTCTGTACTGCTTGATCACCGGACATGTTGAACTAAGCAAAAGATGGTTTTCTCCACACTGAACACATTTAATATCATCCATTAGACAGGTGTGTTTTAATCCATTAACATATAGCATTAAACATTTTCGGCAACAGACATGTGATTTACATTTTCCTCTCATATGACCAACTTTCCAACAGGATGTACAGTAGGTCATATGATAACTGGGCAGAAATTGAGTAACAGGTAAATAGTATTGACCAACTGGTATACGACCGAATTCTAATACTGTTTGATATTATTCAAAATCACGAACACTAAATCGAATATCATAAGATGGATGCTTACGATGTTGGTAATAAATTGTGGGGAAAGAAACTGCTGCTGGACTTGTCTTAATAATTTCTCTTCTAGCTAATTCCTCATTAATATCCTTGGCGATGTAACGAGCGACCATTGATAAACATTCTGGGATTGATCGAGGTTTCATTATTTCCATCTACTTACCATCCAATTCATCAGGCCACGACCAGTTAAATAATGTTAAGAAATCAATCTTGTCATTTACTGCAAATTTAAATCTACGATCATCTGCTGGCCCACATAATGACAATTCTTTAATAGACAAATGGTGGACCACAAATAGTTTCTTTAGCATGATTGCCACTTGAGTACATGATGGAATATCAATCCGATCAATAACTAAATCAAAGGAAATGAAGAAACATGGAAGATTGTTATTCACTGCCCGCTTGAGCATATTGATGTTGAAAGAGAAACGAGATTGAGGAAGAGCAATAGTAGGTTGTTGTTGAACTGGTTGTTGGTAGTGAGGTGATTGTTCATTTTTTCTTGGACGTTTCGAAGCGTGTTGAAGATTACTGTTACTATTATCGAAGCTATCACTTATAGGACGTCGTGGAGTTGAGGTAGTGCCTGGGATAATTTCGAGTTGTTCCATTAATGGACGTACTTGTAAACGGGTCTGTTTATGATGATTCATAAGAGGAGGAATGGGCGAATTAGTTTGTTGTTGTGGTGAATAAGATGAAGGAGGACGTTGAAGTGCAAGAAGCGATGGACATGGCGTATCCAATTTATGTTGTTGTTTTTGAACTGAACCTTGCGACTGTTGGATAAGCGTACGACCGATTTGATGACGTTCTTCATTTGTAAGACGATTGAGAAAAGCTGCTAGATCCGGTAGAAAGACAGGACTAGAGCACATTTTCTACACTCAGTCTCAGGTGAATGTAGAAAAAAAGGGGACTTGTAGTGAGTATACCACAAGAAGAGGAAGGGAGAAAAAAAAATGTATATAGATGAAGTTAATATGTGACCGATCGATAGCGTGCAAAGGAAAGAAGTGACAAAGTGTCTTATTCACGGCAGCATACAGTACAAAATTTCAAAAAACTAATCACGGATTTGAGTTCCTCGACCCGAAAAATCTTGGGTCAAACTTTGTCTCACTTAGTTTAATGAATGAACTCAGTTCACCTCCGGCGCTCTAATGAACGAACGAACGAAGATAACTCACTCAGCGTATGACCCTCCTTTCAGTAGAGGGAACAAGGAACCGAGTATTATACGTCAAATGATAGCAAAAAATTGTGTTAGACTTCAACCAACTCTATAAAATTCGGCACTTTCAGTTACTCGAAACCTTGCAAAATCCTTTGAGCAGCTCCATGAGTAACCTTGCTGTTTCATATCACAATATACATCTAATAAAATTCAACGTCTGATCTTCTATAAGATAAGAGTTTCAGCACTAATCACAACTTTCTAGGGCGACCATTGTTCTGGAATTATATGCTACTTTACAGATTTCTATTCGATTTCCCAAGGTTTTGAACGATTTTGAACATAGTGGGTCTACGGCTTCTTATAGACCTCTAAATCCGCAATTCCTTTTTTTTTCACTTGACATAAATTTACGGTGATATCATGTTGTGATGCTAAAAGCACAAGAGAAAAAGAGAACATTTTATAAGTTATAATATGCATAAAAACTTTGCTCGTATATACACGGGCTCCATAACCGAATGTTAACATAGTGATATTCGTGCATATATTCGAATGACTTCTGGTCTAAATATCAAGTATAATAAGTAAAAAAAAAGAAAATCTATTTTGGCGATCATTTCTAACACAGAAAGATTTTTTTTTCAAGGTACTTGCTGAATATAATATCGAGAGAAATCTTTTCCTATGCATTATATACATTATCATGGAGAAAAAATAGAAATTCACTAAAACAAGTCAAATATTGACATTTTGTTATCATCTAATATTATTCGTAGTGTATTTACTCAAACTCATTGTAGTCAATTACCACGATATCCATATCAATTTATTATTTGTTATTTAACAGATTCAAAATGAATAATTAATTAAAAACAAGTATGTTGAAATTTGAAAGAAATTTCATTGAATCAATTCCTGAAAAATTTCCATATCTAGGTAGTATTGTGCGATATTTTTGTTTGGGAAATGAATTTAGATGATCAATTTCAACGTTCATCACCTTGTTCACAATGGGTTCCATCGCATCAATGTATTATTCAAATCTAAATATTTCTACAATACACATGATTTTCAGTTTTTGTTTTAAAACTCAGGCTGTGAAGTATGATTTAAATAGTATTACTACAATTACTATTCCAGAATTATTGTATAAATTTAAATCGAATACTAGTGTTTATAGAACTAGTTTTGCTTGTTTTTCTCGTAACGATTGTGATTGGACTACAGCCCGTTGGGGTCCAAAATTTTTGGAAATAGACTCGAATCTGCTCGAACTGTATTTTGACACTTATAGTGAAATTTTTAACCAGAATTTCATAGTCTTCCACAAGATAAGAGATTCTTTTTTTCCGATTTTTTTGCTATTCGATGATTAATGTATCTTACACATTTCTTATATATGACTAAAATTCGTCCAGTCCAAAATTTTCGAATTCAGATCTGACTGAATCGGAGACCAAACTAACGAGCTCTAGATTGAACACATGTTATTTATCGACTCATTCAAATTAGTTATGCGTTTTTATTCCAATGAATTAAAACTTTTTTGTTTAATAACGGTTCAAATGCACTGCGTTTTCAATGATATTCATCAAATAGTATGAATAATTGTAATAATACTATATGTTCATCGATTGTGTAGGAGAAAGTTATAACCATCAGCCATTAAATGTTAAAGATTGTTTGTACCTAAAAATCTCCATATGAATAAATTAATAATGAACTATATTTGATAACAAAAGCAGTATAAATATTTCGTAAAATATCTGACGAATGAATACATAAATACAATGATGTATTATGCAAAAGAACTCAAAAAAAAAAGTCAAGATAAATTATAAGAAATTGAAGTTTGTAACAATGATATTACAATAGAAACAGACTCTTCAGAATAAGTGATTAAAAAATTAAAAATAATAGAAGAAAAACTATCGTATTATCTGACTTATCATTTTTGTGAAGAAACTTCAATAGAAAAATAATAATTTGTTAAATACTGTGAAACCTTGATATTTTATCGCACTAGTTATCAAATCAATTACTACGATTTGAGCAAATGATGAATAGTTATTTTGATTGAAATTTGTTATTCATTCTATATAGCATTATTTCTTAAAGGCAATTGCTTCTCATCTTTAAAAAAAGATATTAGATTTTGTCAAGTAAATACAAACAGCTGCACTAATACGGCTGCTAGTCTAGAATTCTTATGAATAAAGAATGATTCATCACTCAGAGAAAACTATACGAATTAAAAAGTTTCATAAAACGAAGTCTTCATCAAACTACAAATAATAATAGTTTCTTTATATTTTGTATTGAGCTAAAATTTGATTAATTTTGCTTTTGTGAATCATTGAGTAATTATCGAATAGTATCATTCAAAAAAATATAATTCGTTATATGCATTGCATTTGATGAATGATGATACAATGGAAAAAATGATCCTATTTTCCTGTGAAAAATTCTTTGATTATAATCGAAATATTTTACAAACAAAATCAAAATTATTATTAATTTATGAGTTTTCCTATTATTTTTAATGGTCGAAATCTTCTGAATTGATGTTAATTTTGATTTTGTTGCACAATAATCTGATTGTAATCGAAACATTTTTTACTTGATTCTATATGATTCTTTTCATTGGAATGATTCATCTTTAACATCAACGAGATCGTATAGCAAAAAGAAAAAAAAAGTGATTAATGTATCTCGTTGATTCCTATCAACCAAAATAGAATAGATATTATTATTTTAGACATACTTCAATTCAAGTCTCTTTCGCATTCTATGCATCGCTCATCATTAATAATTGCTGTTGGTTATATTTATTTTTCTAGCATTCGTCACACTTTTTTATACACTGCAAGAAATAGACTAAAAAAATGGCGATGATTCATCTCCATGATCGGTCTGGTTTTCGTCCGAGCAAGCGAAAAAATTGACGGTATTTTAACTGAGAGCACAGTTTGCGTTGATTGCCGATCTGACAAGAAAATGTAGATGAAGAGCAGAACATGTGGAGATATAAAAGAGAAAGTAAAAAAATATGACAAAAAAACGTTCGCGTTTTACATATCAAGCTACAAGCTTTTTTTTCTAATTATTCACAACGCTCAAATAAATTCAACTCCTATGGAGGGAACTAGTGAAACGGCTCCGTTAAGAAGTGAACCTAGTACAGCATCTCCTTTTTCAATGACTGCAGCTGGGAAAACATTTGGTTCAACTTATATTCTCGTGTAAATTTTATTTTAATCTATGTAATTTGAACTTAAAAATAATTTAATTTTTACAGTTCGGCATTGCTTGGATCTATTATTCCATTAATTAAATTGATAATTGGTATATATTACAAAGGGGATTGTCCTATTGATCAACGCATTCCAACTTATATGGTCGTTTCTGGTGCCTGTGGTCTAGCATTGACTGGATTAGCAATTTTACTGTCTATGTATATTTAGTTTTTTTTTAAATTCTTTCGATATTTAATATTTTTCTTTAGTACATTTATGTGCTTTGTTTCGGATTCAACGACGCTGAATGTTTTAGCTAGCTGTTCTCTATGTTTAAGTGTATTGGCAACAATTATAATATCAATTTTTCTTTTTATTTGGTTCATTATTGGTTGTGTATGGGTATTTGGTATTCATGACGAAGTACAGTTTGATGATCGATGGAAATCTAATTATTGCGAACCAGTTTTATATAAAGCAGCATTTGCATTACTTATAATAACGATTATTTGGAGTGTTCTTCAATGTTGTTTTTCATGTTTTCGACAATGTTGTACAGGACGAAGTAACTGAATCAAGCGAAAACTATTATTTTATATAATGAATATGTTCAAAATTACTATTTATTATTACTTAAAACGTGACATTTCACAACCAGTGTCTATTGTATTTGAATATTTAAATTCAGCTTGAAGACTTCAATGTGTTTTTTTTTCGTTTTAGATAGAGTAAGATCGAAATTATAAATTTATTTAGTATTGATAGTTTGAAAATCATTTAAATAAATATCGCTTATTCGTCATATTCATAAGTTTAAGATTATCTTCACTAGAATGAATTCTTTATAAAAGATTTGTTTTTATGCTATTTCCTTTTTTGCTACGATTGTGACTTATTAGAAACTAGTTGTTTTAACTCAAAGGCGTCTTTTTTGATCATTTAAAAATGTTATGTTGAATGGAAAAGATGGTAGTCACTCCATTCTGATAAAAAGTTCTTAAAATATAACAATGAGTAATAATGGATTGCGTGCTACATTTTTTAACATCTGTCAATTTTAGTTTTGTTAACTGCAAGACAAAAATAATGCCTTTTAGCACTTATTCTTTTCGGAAAAAGAGAAAGAAGACCATTTCTAGAGCTTGTTTTAATTTCCATTGGTCCGTCTGTAGATTTTTAATTTATTTGGAAATATTTTAAGTAAATTAAAAACCGTTAGCTATAAATTTCGAAATAATGAATATCAGACAAAACGATATCTGGTTCATTCTATAAAACTGAAAAATGATCGAATTAAATATAACATGTTAACGACGATCGAACAGTTTGTTTTGTATCATAAGACATTTATACTGGATATAGAGTGAAAAAGGATTTAGATATTGTAGACACAGAAAATAAAACTATTATTACATATTAAAAATTATCTTATGAAATTCGTCTCGATCTCAAATATACAGTATCAATGAGTCATGAAGCTCTACTCTATCACATTCTAAAATAGTCTAAGGGAACAATCCTTGTCGAGTAAAACTCCGGTAATATTTTGAAAGTTGCACTGTATTACATCAGTACAGATGCATCATGCTGCCGTACTCTACCTAATTCAAGAGGAGTTATCTGAAAAATGGTTTCTTTCCTCTTTCTCTCAACATGTAAATGAGAGACAAGTTTTATGTGTGTCTTCTACACTGTTTTATTCCGGTCTTGTAATGTTGATCATGCCCGCGAGTTCAGCAACAATCGAGAGATTTTTTTCGTAAAAGTCTTGTTCTAATTCTAATATTTCTTCGCGTCCTACATTAATAGCACATTTTGTTTCTTGCTTCCTTGACGCTCATTCTGTTGGAGTTTCCCAGATATACTCATACAGTTCAGTAAACGGTATTTTATCGTTTTAAGAACTTTTTTCGTTCGAAGAAGTATCTACATGTCGCAGATGATACTTTTCTGTCAACAAAAAAGTTCTGAAAATGACAAAATAACTTTCCTCGCACGGTATGGGTACTTACAGTTTTGATACATACTTACTGTTGGTGCATTCCATGTTTTATTTTTGTCGGATATATAAACCTAGCGTCATTCCAAAATAAAGTGTTAAGAAAAACATTACTTGTTGTAAACTGCTAGTAGCCTAAGAGACACCATGAGAACAGCCAGTTCCGAAAATTTTTGTTGCTCTTGTTTTTCTTTCTAATAACTGATTCATGCACTTTAATTGCCAAAGTAGGACGTGGGTGCCATTCAAGACAAGATTGACATCCATACCCGCATCCATGTGAGCTTGATTGTGGCGCAGTACGAATCTGCGAGAACCAAATGATGTTTTTTCACAAAAAAAATATAAACAAGTCTATTTTTCGAACGTGTGCGTACTCCTCCAAAATACGATGAAACATCTGTCGCGTCTAAACTAGTTCATTAAACGCAGTTGAATGTATCTTAAAAACGCTTCTGGACCCATCAAATGTTTCATTTTAAATGCTATACACTATTACATCGGAAGCACTATATATTTCTTTTCGTGACATTAATAATTTCGTTTTGATTTCTTGCTACTTAGTTCTATCAAAACTAGCGTGGTTATTGGAGGGTGATTAAAGACAAGACTGTCACTCATATCCACAAAGCAGAAATCGACAAGATTTAATTCGCTAAGAAAAACAATATGATTGAATGAGTCTTATTCACGTTTCGCTTGTTGGTCACATGCTAGTTCATATGTTGCTACGGACGATTCTTTCTCTTTCATATATCCTTCTCTTTTTTTCCCAATTGCTTTTGCTCGCTTAGAGCATATTCACATAACACGTTCTGTATCTCTTTGCAAAACAAAACGATTAATTAAAAGTAGCTTACAATTTGTTTTTCTTTGCTTTCTAGCTTTTTTGCTGACAAAAACATTTTTTCGCAAAGCTGTTAATGAATAACTTTTGTTTTTGAAATACGTACTTTGTATTATTCTTCATATTGTGTAACCTCTTCATCTGTTCAAGTATTAATAATTTCTTTTTAATAGAAAAGATAGGTAAACGAAAAGAGATTGTTCCTATGAATATGAGCTAGTGTGTAGCCAATTAACGAAACATGGGTAAGACTTATTTGAGAAGTTATTTATTCTTGAGGTATTGATTGATGAACAGTTTTCTTCTTTTTTCTCTACATGACCTCGTCGTTATAATGTTGACTTTGAATGACACGTTGTTTCCTTTCTCTTTTCTACTGTGTTAAATGAATAAGAATATGTTCGTACTACTGTATAGATACGACTGAGATAATAAAGTTGCTCAATAAATATAATTTTTAATAACACCGATAGAGTTATTTGTACAGTTCGTTACACTGTCCACTTAAATAATTCTTTGTAAATAATAATATTCTCTTTTTCCTAGATTGAATATAGGAACATCAAAAATCTAAGAATAAATAATCGATAGTTCATTGATGACATTCTTTTTATATAGAAAAGAAGAAGAGTTAATTGGTTATTTTTTCTGTCTAGAAAAAACATATATATTTTATTGAACATTTTAAAAACAGATTTATGGATCAAGTTAAACGAAAATTAACTTTTAAAATAGTAGATATAATTTTTCTTCTTTTTTTTAATTTTCAAATAAATAGATGAATTCGATAGATCAATAACTTGTATTGAAAATTTGTCTAATGAATTTTTGTATGAAATATTTGATTATTTTGATGATCACAAAATAAATAAAACATTTTCAAATTTTAATCAACGTTTTCAAAAACTTCTCAATGCTTCACCATTTTTATTTAAAATTGATCTTAATAATGCAACATATATGAATAATTAAATACAATTTCTTTTTCTAGATAGCCATAAAATATTTTACACCAATCTATTGTTAGATTGAAAGACCAATAATCTATTCTCGCTATTTGCCATTAACTCGTCGCTAAGCCATCTCGAATAACTTTTTTATTGAATTAAAACAAACTGATAATTTTGCTTCGATTCTTATTCTATTTATCACTCTTGTACTGTCAACGAACCTTTTGTTATTATTGCTTATGCGCCTCAACTTCATCGTCTGTTTTTTGTAAATAGTATTGATATTGATACAAATATTCAAGCAATATTACCAATTACATTATCAAATTTAACATATATTTCGATATCTATGAATCATGTAAAATTTAATGAATTTGAAATACTGATTAGAAAAATAGATTCTAAATTAAAAGTACTATGTGTTACTATTCAATCTAAAAATATAACTTTTCTTAATGCTTATGTATGGAAAAAATTAATTTTACAATCTTTTTTTCAATTGGAAGAATTTTATTTACGATATTATGAATTGCTTGATGATGAATATAAATATCCTGTATATTCAGAAGGATCAGATCAATTTATTTCATCGTTTTAAATTGAATGACAATGGACATTTGAAGCTGAAATCAAGGGTGAAGCTATTTATTATTCAGTTCATCCATACAGGTACATTGAGAATATCGTTTTTGTATGAAATATATGATTTCTTTTTTCTCTTCTGTTAGAAAAAGATGATATGAATATACACAGGACAAGACTTTTTGTTCTTCTGTTAAATTTTCTAAATATACTCGATTAATCATTACATATATTGGTCCTGACAATGTTCGTAAATTACTGAAAATAGATACCACACGCATTTTGAGTATAGCACAAATATATCATTTAGAAATTCCAAAACAAAAGATCTCAACTAGTGCTTTAATCAAAACTAATTTTATTACCGGAACTTACTACTTTAAAAATTCATTTTCTATCATTATATCAACGAAGAATGTTAAATTCTGAAGAATTTACTATTTTGTCTTCAAGTGAATATACAAGTAATATTAAAAAAAGTATATCTTGAAAAGATGAATGAAATTGAAGAATTTGATTTTCTTTTGCAATTGTGTCCTTATATGGAATATTTTAAAGTTGATTATATTAAATGTATGGATTTCAAATTTGTTCTCCGGTATATTATAAAAAAAATAAAAAATGAATGTAATGATTATCTTCGTTTATTGTATTTTCGTATTTCAACAGCAGATGATGAGATGATTAAAAAATTAAAAAGAATGATTAATTGGGAAAAGCTTCTATTTATAGAATTAAACACGTAGTTGATAATATCTATTTAGAATGCAAATGATTTGACGATGAGTAGCATTGATTCTTGTAAAAAATGTATCTTTTGTTTTTAATTTTATTAAATAAAATAAATGGTCTTTTAGTTAGCAAAATTCGTATCAAAATATGATTATTTATTTCTTCGCATCAATGATGAAGAAAATATATATTTTTTCTCGCATAAATTTTCGAATCAAGAAAAAGAATGATCTCACTGCAAGGTATTAATGAAAAATATAAACTATGAATTAATGGCAGGTCGAAAAAGTTTTAGACAAAATATTTAGTCATTTTTCGTTCATGTGAAAGTATTTCAAAAGAGTTAGGAGCTATGAATTAGAAAAAGACTTTTGTGCGCCTTACGAATATGGGTTCAGATATTTTATATTTTTTATGGCATTGGAAGAGGTGAGAGAATCTTTGAATGACCTGAAAAATGAGTTTGTTATCTAAACAAACAGATATTTACTACTTCCGTAAGTGCCTTTGTAAAGTTGTTCAAAACAAGTGAAACTAGTAATTTTCTAGAGTGGACAGTTCTATGCAAAATACCATATCGAACTTAAATGTGTAACATTTATATACAAGTAAAATTATAAGTACTTGCTCTAGGCACTACTTTCCAGATGAAATGAGGATTGATCAAAAAGTCAATGCTTCAAAAGTGAGGCTGATAAGAAAACAAAAATCTTCGTGCGTTATCGGAAGACAAAAAGAAATGGAATGGTACATTTTGATCTTTAGTCTTTTATATTGTCAAAAGTTGAAATTTTGAATTTCAGATCCCAAAAGTAAAAATGAGGGACAATTTTTTCGTTGAAAGTATTTTTTCAAGCCTTACAAAGATTTTCCTATTACTGTCATACAAAATCTGACAAATAGTTTTAGAGCTCCTATTCGAAAAGAGCTTCAAATTATTGTTCTAAGTCATAGTTTTTGATTTCTCTGAAATGAATGCTTTTACATTGTCGAAAATAAGCGAATATTTTTTCTAAAAACTTTCCGACCACTCATTACGACCAGATTTTTATTTGGAAAAATATTTTTGCAATTATGATCTAAAAGTGACAGTTGGGATGTGGATTTGGGTGAATATTTGTTTCGATGTGGATGATGATATTCGTTTCCCTCAGATTGAGGCCCAAGCCCACACCCAGCCTCATGTTGTGGATGTGAGTGACGGTTTTCTCTTCGTCAACATCCACACCCGCATAGACAACAAATTTCATGATGTTAGACATGTCATTTCACAGCTCAGTACTGTTTCTATCATCGATAAAAATTCGGTGCCAAACAATTTTAGATTGCCTGATTTATGAAGTAATCTTGGCATAATCTTCGCATGAGATTTGATAGGACTCATCGAAAAGTGATTCATACCTCTCGCTAATGTTAACCATTTGTCTTGAGATTTTCTCAAGTGAGTGCTCTGCTTTAGTCAAGTTTTTCTTGAAACTTTCACTATTGCAGTTACTAATAGTGAAAACATACATATTGAGACCGTTCCAAAAAATGCAGACTTTTCTGGATCTCAAGGTGACAAAGGACTGAACTATCTTATCTTTGACATACCATAGATATGCGAGTCTTTATTTGTTAATAAGAAGATGGAAATTGACATCTAAAGAGTAGAAAACTAGAACAGTGTTAAGAAGACTTTTTTTAAGTCCGTAGGACAAGACGGTGTTTTCATTCTAACTTCTTTGCATGATGACCAATCGACCTTGAGTTGCTACTTGCAACTAGAATTTACTGAGCTCTATTCGTAATGAAAATATCAGAAAAAACGATTAAAGTTTATGTACTTTTTATCCGGTAGCGAGATTACTTGTGGCTATTGTAAGAATAGGCGTCTGCTAACATGCAATTCTGTTTAATACTTTCACAACGCTCAAACTCAATTCTTTTAAATAAAGATAGCTTTATGTTTCAACATGTCATTAATGATAAAAATCAAAGTACGAATATTTTCGTCTACTATTTTAGACACATTTTTCAATAAACAGCGTAATTGTTCAATATGCAGTACGTCAAAAAAGAATGATTCTGAAATATGTTTATCACAAAACAAGATAACTGTATAAATGTTCTATTTAAAATATTCACTAAATGTTTAGAAAAAGCTGCTAATATTGTACAGTAGATCATAATGGAACTGACTCAAAATTAGTTTTCAATTTCAAAATCAAATATACTCAATGCAATTTATAAGGTCAAGTCGAAAAATGAACTCAAGTTGATTTTATTTGCTTATAAAATGTCTGTGTCATTCGCAGCGATATTTTCTGACAGTATTTTTCTTTTAAAACAATAGCGTGAAGAAATTTGAATTTAAAAATGCTCATTAAATAAGATAGTTCACTTTTTTGTGTTGACGTCTTTTAGCAATGCGTTAATCTAGTCGTTCATTCAACACAGACTTATATGTAAAGTGACATCAAGATAACGACTATCAAGCGTAACAATCATAAGTGAAGAGTATAGTCGTATCTCGCGAGAACAATTATAAGAGTAACAAACAAGAGATAATGCATTCATTATAAATAGTCTATAAAATTTAAATGTTAATCATGAAGTCTCAAGCATTCGAAAAATTTAGTTGTTTATTACGCATAGGATGCTACATGACATTGAGAATTTTATGACATACACATAAAAATGAAAAAGTTCTTTGCAAGGAAATTTTGAATATGAATATCATCTCTCATTTATTGATAAGATTAATGATGAATAATATCAAACTTACTGTAATTTTATAATAGTATTTGTGACGAGTAAAGAAAAGGATAGTTCTTTATCATTATTATACACAAGAGAAAATATTTGAAATGAAAAAAATAAATAAATAATTAGAGTCAGTTAGGAGTAAATTCAATCAAATGTTAACTGTTCAATTAGAGAAAATGTTTGAGAAAAATTATTTCAGTATTGAGAATATGTCAAGTTGATATAAGTAGTTTGCTAGACAACTGAGTTGTCTCGAGCGAATATCATAATATTTTGTAAGATCGAAAAAATCTTAGGAAATTTATCTGAATCATGATTGAAATAATTAACCTTACTCGTATTCGATTCTTAAATCGATAGAAAAAAATGACTAACCTGATCAAAATTAGTCCGATTATTCTCTATATGATTTGATCTGCGAGCTTCTTATAAAAAAAATAGTTCACTATTGTTTATCATCGAATGATCCTATTGCCTCTTTCTTCACATAGCAAATAGTTTTCAAATCATTTTACTATATAAACGATTTTGCTCTAGCATTAGTACATGTCATACTCTCAATTGAATTGTGCATCGCTGACTTTTTGTTATATAAATCTATAAAACAGAAACTTGTATGAAATGCATTCGACTCGTCTGATGAATACGACCAAATAAAATGAATGAAACTAATTCATAGTGTTGTTAGTCTAACCAAGAAATAAAAATATGATTATTTTCGTCGATTGAAGTATACGAGTAGAATCAATCAAAACAGTACATGAACATTTATCACTAGGCTTTCATTCATAATCAGATTTATTTTTTGAGTAAGTTCTACTACCATGAATATCTGTAGAAGTGTTGACGATTTCAGTTCACACCTAATTAAAATTAAGTAGTCAATAAGTTAATTAATTAAAACGTAATTAGTGAATGACTATCTGACCTTATGACTAAAACTTCCAAGAATATCAGAATCGATTCTATGCCACAGTCTACATATATTGTACAATTTTTAGAATAATCGAGCAGCTTTAAAAAATTGTCTTCCAAAAAACAGATACTCTAGAAGTCTCATCATGTTATGGAGCGAAACTTTTTATTTTGCTTTCATCTCAAGATCCTGAAGAAGGATATATAATAGTTAGAGTTGGTATTTTCAACTTCTCATTCAGCTACAAAAGAATTTTTTCTATCTATGCTCATACTCAATCGCGTGGATCACAATTAAATTCCCAATTTTTTTCAAAAATTCCGGTTTGCTTAGAAAAAACTTTAGATAAAGATTCTGTAGCCGGAAGAGTCACCTACAGACTACATCACTCAGTTTTCAAAAATGCTGTTATATCAATACTGATATTACTCTCTCAGTAGTATCCTCATTGTCTTTATCCTTTCTTCGTGCCCTTCTCATTTTCTGTATTGTTCTGTCCTATGTTCATCTCTGTTCTATATAAACTTGTGTTGAATGTTAGATAGTTACAGTATAAAGATATGAAGTAACTTAATAAACATCATTACGAAGATGACAGTGCGACTACTTCTGCAGTTTGTCGTTACAGCTGTCTTAATTCACAATTCTTTTCTTAATCGAAACCTATGCAATGAACATCAATGTTCTTTTTTGAGTCAAGTCATTAACATTCGTTTTTCAGGCATAATTGCTCTAAACAAAAACCTTTAGGACAATTATTTTCAGAGTATCTAGAGTGACTTATCATGCGTATGATAGATAAAAATTAGCTTTAGAATAGTTCATTATTCAGAAATAAACGTATTTTAATTACATAAAGTCACGTCACTAACGGATAAAATTGACCATGAATATTAATTCACTATATAATTAAATTGCTGTGTCAATCCGCTTTAAACTAATGTTAGATACAAAAAAACTACAAATAATTCTTAAATTTCTTATTGAGAGAAGTTTGTTCTACATTGGCTAATACAATGATTTACGGATGCAAAACATCCAAAGGCTTTGGATTTGATATTATTGGATTTAAATATGAATCATTTGAGATTAAATCCAAATCTAATCCTAGGGCCCTTGGACACAATTTGCAAAGTTGTTCTAGATTTGTTGCAGCTCTAGGATGACTTGTTTCTATTTCTTTTAGTTCATAAGATGAAATCTATAATTCTTATTACAATTCATTTTTAAAGTTTTCATTGTCTTCAACAGCAATCCAAATTTCATCGATTTCCATAAAAATATCAATAGAAAAAAAAAACAAATAAGCAGGAAGAGTCGGAAGAATAGAATGCGTTGAACAATAGAATGAATTATTTTGCTTTATCAGTGAAACACTGCATAAATCGATAATTGTGATGATGAACATTAAATCTAAAACGAAGATGGATATATGATCTATAAAAATATTTAAAATAAATTATTTTATGAGTAGTCTTTGCAGTAATTTATGTTTATTTCAATTAATTTCACTAATAAAAAAATACTAAATAAAAGTTTCTTTGACATATTTACTTAAAACAGAACAGTCAGGTCAATATTAGAAAGATTTTCATTGGTTGTACATCAACCATTTTATTTAAACATGTTCTTATTTTTATTGTGATAAACTTAACATTGACTGTCACGACTCCCACAGATATAACGTAAAAGAATTTTTTTTCTTGTCACAAAACTTTTTCATCGTAACCAAAAGCAAATAATTATAGAGGGAAATTTTATATTAAATAAGAATCGAAAAGTGATTCAAGTTTGTTCCAGCAGTCGAATGTTTAAAAACTGATGAAGGTAAGATTTTTTTTTACTAATACTGATGTCAGTTAATAAAAAGCCAATAAAACTACAGAATAAAAAAGTAGCAGTCTTTTTTTCAAATGATTTAGATATGTTCAAGGTCAATTACAATATTGATTAAAAAAAGATTTTATGAATTTACTTCATCAACGAAACCATCAATAATGTCTCATTCAATTATCATTAATACAAATTATACTTCCAAAACCATTCCCGTATAGTCTGTTAATGAATTAAATTTATAATGTAAGAATTAGTTACTTAGCAAATGAGACTAAATTCATTTAATATCGACATCTGAAAATATTCATTAAACAAAAGCAAACATTCGTCTTAAATGTAAAGCTTTATAATCAACGTACTAGTCAACTAATTCATTCTTTGAATTTATGATTGATTGTATAATGATTTGTAAGAGCTCATGTCAAATATGACTCATTTCGGTAAGAATTGGCACATTAATGGCTATAGTTGATTTCGCATCGTTCTCTTCTGTTATTTCCATTTTCTAATCCTTTACGTTACTTAGTTCTATTAGTCCATTTATTCCCTCTAATCTTTAAATCACCATAGTCATTGCACAAATATAGGACTAGAAGTATACACACAAATATGACTAGAATGAGTTGATCAAAACAAACAAACAGCAGGAGATCTATATGAATCATAGCCTAGAAAAGAATGAATAAGAAGAAATATAAATCGACAACTTGAAAAAAAGTGACAGAAAAGATATAGATCGAGATCATTATAATTTTTTTATAAGTTTTCAAGATACCAATTTGATAAGAACATAAATGATTGATAAATTACATTGGTAATTAATCAACATTTTTTATTGTTATTATTTGCCTTATTTATCTAGACAAATATATTTTATGACTTTGTGAAAAATATTGGCAAGGACAATATAATATCACTACTTAATGAATATCACAATAATCAAGATAATGTTTAAACATATGAGGAAACTGGTGAAAATCTATGAAGATGTATCCATGAAGTTTCACCAGGACCATTCGGCGATCATGCTCAAATTCAGTGAAAATTTCAAGATTTCTAGAGCTTTTTGTGCTGATTATTTTGGTCATCAAATTTTTATATTTGGCCGGTATTTTTAGGAAAAAACGGGTCAGATGCTATTGATACATTTTTCAATAAATTAAAGTCACATTTTTATCGAAATGTCGATCATAGTCCATGATTATCCATTCAGATTTTAAAATCAATTACATATTTAGATTTCTCTTAAAAACCTACAATAGAAACCTTGGGAATCTAAAAACTTTTCATGCATTTTTATACTACTGACTGATCCGCAGGTAGAGGAGCGATGTACGAAAAAATCGATCAGAAAGTTGAAATGAAGGAGAAGGATGGTCTTGCCAATTCGATAGAGCGCAGTTTGCTCTACAACATGCACTAGTTAGTTTTCTTTCTACCTATGATTTTGGAATGAACGACTGTCAAGACTGTTTTAGGCCACAATTTTTCAACAAATTCTGGTGAATATATCAGTGAGATTCAGTCAGATGGCTTGTTAACCATTTCGAAATTCACTGAGATTTGTAAGAACGTGCTGACATGATGATTTTAGTACTAAATTATCCAATATTCGATTTTATTTTCACGAAAAAACAAGTCGAATAATATCAGTGTGTATTATGTTCATTTAATTATTATACATTAAGAAAATCAATGCAGTTTTCTTGAAAAGAAGGGAATAGTACCATATTGTTTATTTAAGCTAGAAACCTACTTATATTAGAGTCGAGCATTGGATAATTTAGTACTAAAATCATCATGTCAACACGTTCTTACAAATCTCAGTGAATTTCGAAATGGTTAACAAGCCATCTGACTAAATCTCACTGATATATTCACCAGAATTTGTTGAAAAACTGTGGCCTAAAACAGTCTTGATAGTCGTTCATTCCAAAATCATAGGTAGAAAGAAAACTAACTAGTGCATGTTGTAGAGCAAAATACGCACTATCGAATTGGCAAGACCATCCTTCTCCTTCTTTCCAACTTTCTGATCGATTTTTTCGTACATCGTTCCTATACTTTGCAAACAAATGAGTAGTATAAAACTGCGTGAAAAAGTTTTAGATTCCCAAGGTTTCTATTGCAGGTTTTTAAGAGAAATCTAAATATGTAATTGATTTTAAAATCTGAATGGATAATCATGGACTATGATCGACATTTCGATAAAAATATGACTTTAATTTATTGAAAAATGTATCAATAGCATCTGACCCGTTTTTCCCTAAAAATACCGGCCAAATATAAAAATTTGATAATCAACATGATCAGCACAAAAAGTTCTAGAAACCATGAAAGTTTCACTGAATTTGGACATGATCGCCGAATGGTCCTGACGAAATCTCATGAACACATTCTTGAACAAGGTTTAAAAGAAAATCATGATTATTGCATATTTTTAAGAACACAAATAATCGTCTACGATAAACAATGACTGATATAAACTCATGAAAAGAAAGCAACTAATGAAGATATTACAAGTAATAGTATTTAAGAAGATAGAATAAAAAAGCTTTAGTTAAAACGTAAACCTTAACAAACATAGTCTAACAAAAAGAATCTCAGTAAAATCATAATATTTTTTGTCTCTTAAAAACACATCGCGTTTAAAGGAGATGGAAATATATTCTATTATGGGTGTGTCACATATGTTTTTTCTGAATACCGTAATAAATGATAGATTCTTGACTTCGATAAGAGAAACGCAATAACTAAGTTTGAAGGCAAAGTTTGAGGTTGACTCAACTTCTATTCAAATGAATACTTCGAAACATTTTGTACCTTAATCATTCGTCATAATAAACTCGTATAATATTTACAGATTACTTTGAATTCAATACAATCACTAAAGGTTTTTTCAACGTATAAGAGTCAGATTAACGTTAAATTAATTTTTATTGATACATTCTTATTATCAACCGACTATATCAATTCATTTCTTTACATTAGAACAACGTGTAAACTATTTTTGCTATGCTTGATTGCATTCTTTAGTGTATAGCGAGAGAAAGAATGAATATCATTTCGTGCTTTTTTCATTTTTATCTTGTTCTAGATAATTTTTTCTCAAGGTATTAGTGACAGAATCGTTTGTTTTGTTAAATACAAAAAAAATTAGAAAAAGTACTACTATACATATAATTCAACTTATTCCAAAAAACAGCTATCCATCATGGCACACAAGGTAAGTAAGGACCCTTAACAGTAAAACAAGGAAATGAATTTCTTATTTCAATGAATTTTCTTTTCATAAAAGTTCAAGTTTATCTTTTTTTTTATTAGGAAAATCAAATGATTATTGAAATGAAAGGTAGTGACTGTCTTTTGAATGATCAACCTTCTAACACATGTGAGGGTTTTTTTTAATATATTAATACTTTTTCTTTTGTTTAATACTCTAGTTCTTTTTTGTCATAACTAATGAATAGTTGAAAAAAAAAAGATGCCAAAAAAAAGAAGAGTTTAAGTAAATAATCTGTCAAAATTTTTTTGTCTATGTGCATTTGAATGACTATGTTTTTATTTTTATTTTTATGTGATATTGCATGAATATACATAATTTATTGAATATTTCAATTGAATAAATTTTCTTTTATTTTAAGTGCCAAATTCTACATCAAATGGATCATCATCTCCAGTCTCACATCATTCGAGTACTTTTATGAAACCAATTAGTCTAGTTGCATTAACATTACAAAATGCTTTGAGCATATTATTACTACGTTATGTACGTACAATACCAGGACCACGTTTTATAAATTCAACCGCAGTTATTGTTTCCGAAGTTCAAAAAACGATTCTAAGCATATGTTTAGTTATTAGTGAAGAACGTAATATTCTTGCAGCTTTTAAATTAATGTATCATAAAATCATGCGTCAACCTTATGATACATTCAAAACTGGAATACCAGCTTTACTTTATACACTGCAAAATAATCTTCTTTTTGTTGCCATTTCAAATTTAGATGCTGCTACATTTCAGGTAATTTTGTGACATATGATCTGAAAGGAGTTTTGAAGTTTAGAAGTCAAAATTTGAACCTCTCACGGATCATCATAGATGCCAATCAGAGATAACGACAGATCGTGCCAGACATTGTTGATTTATGATTCGACAACTTTTTGGTATTTTTATTTTTTTGAGAAATATTGGTATTTTTCAATAAATTCCGTTTTGTACGTCGACATCAACCAAAAGAGACTTGACTGAAGGTTGACTCTTTAGAATTATGGTTCTTTTTCAATACAATTAATATGTATTATATACTATCAGTCGATAAGTCCAAATAAATCCGGTGATATAAATAAATCTAAAAAAAATAGATCATGTTAGTTCCTGATATAATCAAAGATCGTATATCCTTAATGTTTCGTTCTAATATATGAACTAAGTACTTCGTTATTGCATTTCTAGAGAATTAAATAAAACGATGGTGAAGAAATCTAACGTAAAATAGATAGAAGAAACCAATGCACCTGCATCATGCTTCGCATTTTAATACCGGAGATATTGGTCTAACAGCTTTCCCATTAAAAAGTCCCATTTTTATTTTTTTTTTTATACTAGCAAAAGAATAAAATTTTCTAGAAGACAATGATATAATTAAATAGTTTTTGTTTGTTTAGGTTAGTTATCAATTAAAAATTTTTACAACAGCTATTTTAATGGTAGTTATACTTCGTCGTCAATTAATTTTTGTTCAATGGCTTGCATTATTTCTTCTTTTTATTGGTATTTCTCTTGTACAAGTTGAAAATATGACATCGACAACACCAAAACAAGATGTTAATGGTGCATATGGATTACTTGCTGTTGTAGCTGCTTGTAAATTGTTTTAGAAAAATTTCCAAAATAGATATTGAAAATGAGTAATATGTTTTTTTTAAATTACACTCTAGGTACATTAAGTGGTTTAGCTGGTGTTTATTTTGAAAAGATTCTTAAAGGTAGTGATGTATCGGTATGGATACGTAATATTCAATTAGGTGTATTTGGAATTATTGTTGGCACTATAACAATGTATTTATCCGATGGTGCAGCAGTAAAAGAAAAAGGATTTTTCTATGGTTATACAAATATGGTATGGGTAGCTACACTTGTTCATTCTGTTGGTGGTCTTATTGTTGCATTAGTTGTTAAACATGCCGATAATATATTAAAAGGTTTTGCAACATCATCAGCTATTATACTTTCATGTATTGTTAGTATGATATTATTTGATTTTCACTTAACATTATTATTTACATTGGGTGCAAGTTTAGTTATATTTTCAATATTTCTCTATTCAAAACCAGAATTAATTTTATATGTACCGATTGTAAATGTTTTTCTTAAAGATCGATCAGTATTATTTTGAAATTAATTATTATCAATCATGAAGTAGACAAATAAAATTATGACTTTACGTCTTTACTTCAGATAGTTAAATGTTAGAACAATATGTGTTCTCTTTTCTCCTCATTTATAAGTATCTCAAATGTGATAAAAATTCTTGCAAAAAATTAAACAAAAAAATATCATTCCATTTTTGATTATGAACGCCTGAATGTTTCTTTTTCTGATTGATCTAAGTGTGTGATTGGCCTTGTCTTCACTAGAAAATTTAATACCGAATTAAGAAACGTGATTGATCGATAAGTTAATACACATTTAATACAGTTTTGAAAAGTGTATTAACTTACAAGTGAAGACGCACATCATTTTAATGCGAACTTAATACCATATTATTTTTCTAGTGTAGACAAGGCCATTGTGTGTATTTCATTGTTTCTTCTTTTTTTCGTTCACATCACATGTACACGCTTCGTAATGTTTTATTTATATTGCTTTCTATTGACTATTATTGATGACATTTTTAAACATGGTCTATTGTCTATTGTTGAATACTTTTCTTTGTTCTTGTTTAAAGTCAACGGACGAATATTCAGGTATCAAAACAAAAATGTGAAAAGTTTAAAATTTATTGAGAAAATAAATAATATGGAATTTCATAAATATTTTACAATGAGTCTTGAATATGAAATGATATAAAATAAGTTTTTTTTTTCGAGAGTTTTCAAAATCTTCAAGAGTAGAGACCAGCGGGTCTGTCCAGACCCGGACCCGGACCCGGGTCTAGACCCGGTCGGGTCCGGGTCCGGGTACAGAAAATTAATGTCACCCGGATCCGGGTCCGGGTCTAGAAACTTGATATCACCCGGGTCCGGGTCCGAGTCCGGGTCCGGGTTTGAAATTTATGGCCCCGACGGGCTCTACTCCTCGCTCATTCTCNCGTTTCAAAAAACGACAGCAGCAAAACGCATTCTATCGAAGTAAGAATGCTGTGAAACGCGTCCTGTATTGTAAAAACGTTGCGAAACGCATGCTGCAATCTCAGAAACGCGTTACGCAGTCCGTTTCCTTGAATATTTTACTCCATGGGTAGTGCTGGCGATGGTAGTGGTGTAACTGATCGTGTCATTAATCAAATTTTAACTGAAATGGATGGTATAGATGCAAAGAAGAATGTTTTTATTATTGGTGCCACCAATCGACCGGATATTATCGATTCAGCTATTCTTCGACCAGGCAAAGAAATAAATCTCCATATCACTAGTCAAAACATAAAAATATTTATCTAATGACCATAAAAAATATTGATAGACAATCGGTTTTTCATAAACTGTTTACCTTACGTTTCAACAGCCGATGGAATATATGAGGAAATAATTCAGGGATGGCTACCAAATCAGCAACTGGTATAGGATATTCGAAGTTTGAATCGTAAAAACATGATGTTTAGAGTTTATTGTATATTGTCCATACAGTATTTTATCCAGGTTTTTTCTTCCAGAGGTACGATTTGAACCGCCAAGGGATAGATGCATAGTGTGTGACGCAATAATCACTATCTCCGGAGGAGTGTCACGCCTCACTAGATAAAACACTGTTCATACAATGTCAATGAGTAATTTCTAGTGAATTGAATATCTAAAAAATTCCACTGTCTTCCTGAATGAAATATTATTTTATTTATTTAGGTCGTCTTGATCAATTAATTTATATTCCATTATCGAATGACGAATCACGTATGGCTATTCTAAAAACTTCTTTAAGAAAATCATCTGTAGCTAAAGATGTTAATATGGATTACTTGACTATTGTAACCGAAGGTTTTAGTGGTGCTGATTTAACAAAAATTTGTCAACGAGCTTGTATATTAGCTACAAGAGAATCCATTGAAAAAAAACAACAACGTATCCGTTCAACAACAATGGATTCTGATGAACCAGCCCCAGTACCAGAAATTCGTCGTGATCATTTTGATGAAGCTATGAAATTTGCTCGACGATCAGTTAGTGATAAAGATATAAGTGAATATGAAATATTTGCTACAAAATTACAACGAGATTTTCAAGGTTTTCCAACAGAATAATGGACATTTTTTATTTTTATTTTTAAAATAAATATTAAAAAAAAAAACTTGATTATCTACTAAAGAACTATGATCGTACAATGAATTGATAGCCATGATAATAGTTATATCAAGATCACGAATATAAAGATAATCAAGTGCTAATCGATCAAATCGTCGATTGACATCCACAACTGAATAAAGAACATCAACCATATTGAGTTTATGAAAAATGATAGATAAAATTTCATCCGGTATATCAAGTATATTGAGATAATTGTTGTTTAAATTGTTCATGTCTAATTCATACAATATATTCATGTCAATCTATATGAATTTTCTCATTGCCGTGTCTACCAAAACAATGACAAATAAATATCGATGCCATCATATTATTCTATGATCAAAGTAATAAACAGACAAGACTAATTCAAAGTGAACTAACCAAAGAAATTGGCATTGTTAGGTAGAAAAGTGTCAATTATGTTTCTTAATTCATTTTGAATTAGTTCAATCTGTTTGTCCACCGAATATATGAAAAGGTATTTTTCTGTTTGTCTAATAATTTCTGCTATAATTTCTTAGTGATGATGCATCGATCATCGTCTTATTCTCTTGTCAAACAAAAAATTTCTCATGTATCGTGGTTCTTATAACACACAATATTACATTTAGAATAAAATAAAATATATGAATTAGACATCAGAAGTCTACTCACAAATTATCAAAGATTTCATTGAATATAACCTTATCATTGTTTTTATTTAGTTAAACTGAAAAAGTGAATATTATTAAAATGTTAGAAGCACAGAGTGTGGTTAGTTTGGTACAAATCTAGAGATCTGTTGAAGTCTAAATTGAAAATATCTCGATAAGAAAAGTGTAATGAAAACTCGTAATAATTATATGTTCTATTAGTTTTGAATGAATTCTCTTAGATAGAATATATCAATGACATAAGATAATTAATAGAAAGATGAAATAGTTTGACATTCGTTGACCTTATAGTATATTAAAAACGCGCAGCAAGTTAAAGATGTTATATTTTTCTGCTAGTATATTTTGAAGTAATTTCATTTCGTTCAAAACCATAAGAAGATGAGTCTGATTCCAAGAAAGGTAGTCTATGTTAACTGAGACGGATAACAACTCCATATCGCGTATACATAAAATCCAATTATTGAAATTGTTTTGAACTTTAGATCGAATGCAATCAGAAATTAATGTTGATTTATTCTTTAATTTGAGTTAGATTGAAAAAGTAAGGACTATTTTTACATTTAAAATGAAATAAAATCTTTTTTTGTCTTCAAACAATTGCGGAAGGAACATTTTCATTTTACATATAACTCTGCAGCATCACAAAATGTTGTGTGATTTTTTTTTATAAAATGAGAAACGATCATTAATAGTTGATATTTGTTTATATTTGAAAAATATCATTAGCCTATAAATACAATATTTATCATGCTTTTCAGTTTATTGAATAAATCAAAATGAGAATACATCCACTTATACAACGAAGGAAAATAAAGGAAAAAATCTTTCGAATATACCAATGATCCTAGCGGAAATATTCGTTTCACCTTAGCACAATTGCGTCGTGTTTCTTCTCTTGTAAAGTCTTTTGTTACAGCTTTTAAATGATCAACAGAGACTTCAAATTCCGTCAGACAAGGTATGAATGCCTTTGTTTCATTTAGAAATTGTTCAACATAATCTCTATGTGCATATTGGACATCAAGTATAGTCAGATGGGGATATTCAATAATTGAGTGTAATTGACAATTGTCAGATGAAAATGTGATAAGACCATCTAATACCTGTGCTTCTACATTAAAAATACGTAAATGCTTCAGTAACGGAAACGATTGGGCAATTCGCATGAAGAATTCATGTTCGAATGGATCCGTATCTTGCACAAGTAAATACGTAACATAACTGAATAGAATATTTCGAAATTTATTGCCAAGATTTTTGAGATAATCAAATTGAAAAGGAAGTGAGAAAATTGAGCATGCAGCTCTGTGACTATGAATATAATTGACCATACTCATGGCATGTTGTTGTCCAATATTTGTTAATGTTTGTTGAATATCTTCACTAGATAATTTGTAGAATAAATCAACCGTTTCCACATAAGTACAAATATAGAAAATGAATGAATGAAGTTGTAGCATATAATCCAAAATATCATGTTGAACATAAGTACCATCAATAGCTCTATTTCGACCTTTTATAGAAAGATATAAAGTTAATTTTTCCAGATTTAACATACGACGAAGAAGTGATACAATTTTATCATATTGTTTAAATCGAAAGAACGATTTTAATGAGAAACATTTTAGATTAAATAATTTATCCTAGAAAAAGAAAGAAATGTTTTTTTTATAATCTACAAGATAAAGTCATAGGCATCATTATTTTACACATGGTGTATGATCTATGTTCTATCTGTAAATGACCACAAATGACAAATCTATTAGTTTGATTTTCTCATTTTACAGTATAACAAACGAGTGTTCAAAGAACAATTAAAGTTTGAGACAAACTTCCAATCATATCTCAATTATTGGAAAAATTGTTATTATAGAAAAATTTTCGTTCCATTCTATGCTGATGATCATTGACATATGATAATATTTAATCAATCATGAAACAGAGCAGTCTACTTTTCAATGTGAAACTTATCCGATAAAATATTATATAATTATAATTTCTAGCAACAAATTTTATTGATTCTTTTATTAAATTCAAATTTTAAGTAAATACAAATTTAATGTCGATGATTTTGATATGTTCATCAACACTTATCAGTTTTTTCCCCTTGTCAACATGAAACTTAACCATTCGATCTCTTATTTGGATTTTTTTGGAGATCAATCGTTAGCTGCATTAAAATAGTAATAGTCTTTATGTCATAAATAAAATTATTTGTAAAAACTTACCATATTGTGAACAATTCTTGAATACTCGTCTATAGAATAGACATTAACACACAATGTTGTCAATTTTCTAAGTCGACCATCAAGTAAATAAAGACAATCATCAAAAGTTTTCACATTGATATATAAATGAGTAAGAATCGGAGATGAAAAAGTAGTCGATGGCAAATAACGAAGTGATAAACCTGGATACATTGATATAGGATATGGTCCCATGATACTTAATTCTTTTAAATTTTTGAAGAAGATCAATATGTGACTATATACGTTTGTAGTATAATTTTCCAATGAATGTATCATTTCGTCTTTATCATCATTGATAAGAGTAAGGTTTGTAATTTGTTCTTGAAAACTAGATCGAAGTGATGATACATCTAAAAGAGAAAAGAATGAAATGAAACATATTGTAGTTTATTCTATTGAAAACTTTTATTATTTCTCAACTAATCAAATTCATATTAAATGGTTACTTGTAAGATAATCTAAAGCGATGCCTTGTTTGAAATGAAAAATTTTAAGTTTAGTTAGATTCGGATAGTCAGTGGCAAGAAGAATATGTTTCATACAAAATGGATGAAAAATAAAACATTTCACATTATGATGAATTCTTGGGAATATATCGATGCAGAATCGATCGATTAAAGAATAATGATAAATGCGGGGAAACTTCAGAATGTTGGTGAAAGTGCTTTCTTGTGCAAGAAGGTTAAGTCGTCCATTATTAACATCCAATAAAGAATAAAGTACATCAATATTGTTCAACTTCTTCAAAATCATAAGTAATATTTCATCAGGTAAATCGAGAAGATGAACATTTGATCGGTTCATATTTTATTATGACTGTGATGCTTTTCACTACGACAGAGCTATATATACCTATATTGTTCATTGTTTGCATCTCACCATTTTGACCTCAAACAGACTGAAAAAAATAAAACGAAATAACCAACGTGACTGGTCTATTCCAAGTTAAATCATCTTTTTTAGACAATTTATTCGTCAATTTAGTCTTAATTCGTTTTATTTTTTTCATTCTGTTTGGGCGTTTTGCGCCATTGTCAAATTGAATAGGTCAACTTTTTCACAAACGTAAAACATTGATGTATTGTTCGATCATAGTCATTCATTGTTGTGTGCATTTTCGAAGGGTGTGGGTGTGGGTGTGGGTGTGGGTGCGTGGTGTGCGTGTGGGTGCGGGTGTGGGTATGGGTGTGTGTGGATGTGGGTGTGCGTGCGGGTGTTGTTACTAGCTATGATTCACAGCCACACCCCACGCCCACACCCACCCACAACCACACCCATCCACGCCCTTCGAAAATGCACACAACAATGAATGACTATGATCGAACAATACATCAATGTTTTACGTTTGTGAAAAAGTTGACCTATTCAATTTGACAATGGCGCAAAACGCCCAAACAGAATGNGGCAGAATGACGACAAATTATAATTAAAAATTTGATGTGTTCGAAAAGCTTGAACGACCACACAATTGAAAGCCGGTAGAAGAGCCGATGTAGCTGATAGTGTGGTCCATGTGATCTTTAGTCTCACTCATCACATGAACGTCACTTTTTCTATGCAGATTGACCTTTTCCAGAGGGGATAGCGATCATAAACAGAGTAGCAAACCCTTATCTTCTAAAATATCGAACGAGTACACCATCCAAATCTCCTGACAAAAAACAAATGAACCCCATAGTATCGCGTCATGCGGAAACTTCGCGTAGCTCGATTACTATGAAATCTTAGGTAAAGAAGTACTGTTTTATTCAAAGTAATAACAGTGATGAAGGATTGCACGTTGCAAACGAACTACGTGTAGCTGATACCGAAGGCCATTACACCGATAAAATGCAGCAGCTGCTAACCTAAGATTTCATACTGTACAAGTTGCACAAACTTTTTGGACAATGTAACATACCAAAGAGATTCGGAAGCTGTCATGGAAAACTCGCGACTAGTGTGTGAATGAGAAAGAGGACGACGCCATCCAATGTTGTTGTCGGAAGGGTACCGGGTAGAGTGTAGGTGTAGGTTTAGGTGTGAGTGTACATGTGGTGAATCTATGGCTCGGACTTTTTGGATGCCGCTATCCTGCTAGATGTTGCCGTGACCTAACCGCATTGCGACACCTACAGAAATACTCACATCCATCTTCACGACAACGCATTCATACCCCAAAATTCAAAACCCAGACTACGCTAACTATCAATACCAACACATAAGTACACTTGGAAGATTTACCTTTATATGGGGTGGTCATTTCCTACTCTCAAAAAGATAGAACTCTACACAAAATCATGGTCATCGTATGCTGGCGATAGTAAAGCTCGTATGAATCATAGTACCAAGTCTATTGTCTGTCTCATAGAATTCGGACAGTGTGGCCCTTTGAAATTTGTGAGCACCGCAAATCTTTCTTTATATTTCGTAGTCATTTCGTGGCGCTCGAAATGCTCTATTTGCATTAAAAAAAGTAGTCATGCTATCAAGAGCGATAGTCCAGATCGTATGAACCACACTATCCCATCCATCGGCTTTCCCATGGGATCCAGACAGTGTCGTCTTTGGAAAATCCCGAGCACAGCAAATTTTCCTTTACATTCTGTGGAGATAGAGCTCTCTAAAAGCTCTATCTCCACAGAAAAAATGAGGATGGTATCAGGAACGATAGTCGAAATCATATGGACCATACTATGCCAGCAAGGGGTTTTTCCATAGAATCCGCATAGTGTGGTCCTTGGAAATTTCCGAGCGCAGAGAATTTTCCTTCACATTCTGTGATCATTTTTCAGCTCTTCAAAAGCTATATCTTCCATGAAAGTATGAGTTTCATGCAACGAAGAGCCGCGGTGAACCTGTGAGCCTGATAAGAAAATCGATAGTACTAATGTCCTAGTTAGAAATATCGAGTAGAGGTCTCAAAGAATGTTCTGAAAGGATTCGGGATGTTTCACTATTATATAGAAGAAAATAAAATTCAATTGTAGAAAGTGTTCTGAAGTGATTTTCATTTAGGGCCGTTTTACATGCAAATCGTCTCCCGTCCTTTCTTTCTCAGGGTTTTATAAAAGCTTTCCAAAGGACGCGGGAAAGTTCGTACACAAATCGGTCCTACATGAAAATCTTTTCAGAGAGCAGTTTAAACTTGTCAATTATGCTTCTTCCTTCATTGCGAAATCGCAAGAATTTTCCAGGGTGCCTTTGTATTATGTCCCATATTTTTCCTAATCTTTAATTAAAAGGGTTTTCCAGAAAACCTATGCAACTGTCAGAGTTTTCACAAGGGTTATGAACAGAGGTACAGAATCTACCGTTAAAATGAAAACTTCCCTGATTCGAAGAAAAATTCTCTTGAAAATTTCACCGGTGTTGCAATAAAAGGAATTTGTTAAACACATTTATTTAAAGAAATGAGGAAACTGGCAAGTTAATTATGCACAACAAACGCTATATAATAAGAAAAATCAGTTTCATCACTTATCGAGTAATTCTGGTAGTCGTGGAACTTGTTCATTTCGAAAACATTTTAGCAGCATTGAACCTGGATAAACAAGTTTCCAAATCTGATATTGTCTAGGTTTCGTATGAAAGAATGAGAAATAAAAATAAAAAGCTGTTATGATCTGAATTAACTACATTAGATGATAAATCTATTGGGAACAGCATTAATATTAATGAGTACATAATTAAATACCTGCCACGAAACACATCAGCATTTTATCAAAATTCAAGAGTTTAGTTATTTTGATCTTTCAATCAGTATTCTCACCAGCGTCAGGAAATCATAACAATAATAGACAGAACTCTTCCATATATGTCAATATATATATATATATATATAAAATAAAAGAAAAACAATAGAAGATAGAACCTTAATTAATTAATGTATATGTAATTGGATAAGTGTTTACATATTTGCACATATTCGAAAATATATTTATCCAAAGTACATTTATCTGTTACTTAAAGTCTATTTATTCTTTCTTTTATCTTTTTTGTTTTATCTTATACTCAGGGTGGCCCAAGAGTCACTCACCCGAAAAAAAATTGAATATTTTTATTACGGCTCGATCAAACGGTGCCATTTTTTTACCAAGGATAGAAGCATGTTCACACTTTAAATCCATAGGAATAAGGTTAGTACGAACCTTTGTTAACTATATTGTTTCTTTTTTCTATCTGCGAAAAAGTAAAGTTTTCTTGTTGAGGTCAATAGTAATATTTAAGAAAAGTTTTCACTAATCTTATCCCTATGAATTTGGAGTGTGGATATGTCTCTATCCTTGGTAAAAAGGGGCGCCGTTTGACCATGCCGCAATGGAGATATTCAATTTTTTCCGGTGCGTGACTTTCGGACCACCCTGTATATGTCTGTAAGAACCCTATTTTTGTTATTGTTTCCTCGACAATGGTAAGAATATTCACCGAAAGCTCAAAATAAAAAAATCCTTAAATTTCAATAAAATTGTAATATACTTAGTATCAGTTACGTACTCAGTTATGTTCTCATTAGGTAATCTTTGGTGTTTGATATATCTTCCCTTCCTTTTACTCTTTTCTTTCTTCTTTCTTCTATAAGATCTTTTCTTGTGACTATATAAATGGGTGTTTTCTATTGTTTGTGTCAGTTAAAAAAGAAAAACAAAAAAACAGAGAAAACGTTTGGCTTTCACAGTTACACAAGCAAACTGAAATGAGCATATAGTGCACACATTAAGAAGGCCTAATAAAGTGAAACAAATTGTGATATAACGCATATGCATATAAAAGAAACATTTACTGAATGACAACGGAAACGAAAAAAAAGTTGTACTTTTCTCTATTAGCAAACAAATCACATAGCTTGCTCAGAAACGTTATGCCTTAGTTTTTACAAAAGCCAAAAGTTTCCCCTATTTCCTGTGTGAAAAAAATTTCTATAATGAATAACTTCCCAAAAATTTCCCCTCACGCACGTGAGCGCACACAGGTGGATTCTGTATGTCTGATTTTGAGACTTTTAAATTGTCAAGGATAATTTTGGACTCACATCCTTGAGATTTCCGACTAAAAAGCCTAAAGACTGGATATATTCTCACAGAAATCGGGCTAGTAACATATTCGCTACGATATGAATATCGTTTTTTCATAATTCGTAAAAGACATCTTTTCCATATTTACGGCAGATGTAATACTTCAAAAAAGGATTTGTCAACGTTTCTCTTGTGAATATGAGCTATAAACATCACTTTAACAGTTGTAAAAGGATCAGGTATTTTGGTCAACATTTGGCAGAGATATTCAGTTTTTTTCTGTGCTCAAAGACCTTTCAGATCATCCTATAGTGAGACCCACCGATGGATATCATCGGATTGAATGTGTTAAAACTCCTAATTAGCAATTAATTAACTAATTAATTAATGGAGATCTTCTATTACGGCTGTTGAACTTTTTTTCTAAGGGTATTCTATTATGGGTAGGGGCGAAAGGGGGTTAGTAACCGCTCTGTGGAAGATCCCTGATCTTAAACTCTGCCCATAGCATTCCCACCGTGGTTTTTAGAACCGGAGCCATTTTATTAGGGTAAAGAAAGTTTTTTAAGAACTGTAAAATGAGACCGAGATATGCATGACAATGTATTTGCTCAGATAGAAGTCAAGGGTCGAAATAATCAGTGTCGAAGATTGTCATCAGCTGAGATATTGGCAGATAATATTGATCTAATTTGACTGATGCTTCTGGTAAGCTGTGAAAGTCATCAAATTAACCTGGGTTGTCGACGACATTATCATGAAGTTCTGTTGCGCTTTGTTAGGATTGTATTCTTCTAAAAGGAATCGTGGGTCAGTCGATTATAATATATTCCTTTGATAAGCTTGGAAAGTTATATATCACAAAATAGTTTTCTGATAGAGAAATTCTAAGTTGGTCTTCTTTGAGACATCTGCTAACCAAGAGAACGATTGAATACAATACATGGTAACAACAACTACCTTGTCATAGCACGGCTCAACTGAAAATGCTGATGCGGCTCGATTCACATCGAAGTCACTTTTAAGTCACTGATATTTCTTTCACAATAATGTGCTAGAGATCAACAACAGAGCACGATGCTTTCTGACAATAGTCTGTCATGCTGCATTCTATCAAACACTCTGGTTATATTTTAGATCTATTCAAATAGATACAATTGAAAAATATTTCCAATAATAAAATCCGGTTTCTATCACAAACATTATCTCAAATCATATATCCTTGGAACTGAAAGTTCCTAACAGAAGCTAACCTTTGCAGCTCACAGACTCCCAGCTGCTGCCAGAATACCAGTGTATCAGTTGCAATACCACTAGACCTGTAAGCTGTCATACACTCGGATGAATCCCTGTTTGATCAACTGAGTATTCGGAGTGGTTCAATAGCTCTCAGTAAACTGCTTCGAGAAACCTCAAACACGCTTTTTGCCACTGTGGCTCGTGCATTCTTTCACTCAGTACAGAACTTCTGATTGGTCACGCCTTCATCTTTAGTATGTCTAGTCTAACTGCTTGTAGGAACACCGTCTCCGAAAATATTTCCAAACACAATATCTTCATCCACATTTTGGCATTACTTTTAGGCTGGTAAAATATTCTCATTCCTGTGAAAAACGGCTTTAATATTAATAGCCATTTTATAAGCCCTATTGATAAAGCTGCTAGGTCACTGATCTTCTCCATGAGATGGTACCAGTATTGTCTTCAGAAAATATCCGGCGCACCATATTTTCCTCTATACTTTTGCACAATTTCGCAGATCTTAAAAAGCTGTCTCTACCATGAAAATATATCACATTTTTACATGGATAGCCGTGATGATCATAAGCACTATGTCGGACTATCATGGATTCAAATCTGTCCTCGAAGGGTCCCCACACTATTTGAGGATGTGGGTGTGAATATACTGTTGACAGAAGAACAGGTAAATATCCATACCCAAAACCAATGAGCGAAAGAAAAACCAACAAGGGTCCCAACAGAGACCAATGTACAACTATGAATTCCACGTAGAATCACAGTTACAAATAAGTACTCTTATAATCAAACAATGATAGAGCACAAGCTAAATATGTTTATCAGAGTCTGTAACAAAGGTAACAGGAAGGTGAATTATCGTTTGTACACAATACTTTTCATGAATCGTTACCAATCTCATGCTTTGCAATCAAAAGAGCTGATGAGATTTTTTTTAAATTCGAATTTAGGACGCGTATTAAAAGTCTATCGAGGGCAGCAAATAACGGCTGGAGAGTACGCTGAATGGAAACGAAACCGAGGTAATCTGGTGTCAATCAATTCGTTTGTTTCGACAACCGAAGATCGACAAGTAGCATCGATATTTTCTGGATCAGGTCAATTAAGACCCGAACAAGAATCAGTTATATTTGAGGTTTCGATCGATACATCACTCAGCGATTGTGTACCTTCATTCGCTAATGTATCTCATTTAAGCGCCGTTGCCGACGAAGGAGAAATTTTACTAGCCATGGGTGCTGTTTATCGTATCGAATCTTTTGATGAAGTCGAAGATGGAGTTACTCTTATTCGTTTGTCAATGTGCACACGAGATGATGAACAATTCGCTCAGTTCAAGAAAGTCATTCTCAATATTCAACCTTTAGTGTCATTCGAGATGATTGATTGCCGACACGAATCGGGAGCGATGCTCGCATTGGCATATCTCCTTCTGAAAATGGGTGAGCGACGTAAAGCAATTGTAATGTACGATATGGCTAAAGCTCGATTCGTTAGAGAGCAACGGGTTGATCCTATCTTCGAATATTTGTGTAAAGTTATCAAAGTACATTTTGATAGCTTGAAAGCTTTGCTAAGTGGAAATGGTGCATTAGACTTTATACGGCATAGTGCCTCTGACGAAAATCGGAAAATCACAGCTACTATTGCTCCCGATCTGGTGAACCTTATAACAGAAATAGCATCATTCGACTCTCTTGATGAAGTCGATCCCAGCAACTTTCAGAAACGGCTCTACCATGCAGTACAACCATTGTCTAGTATTATAAATCCTGAAATTTTGCTTCAAAGTATGGGTTTTACTAACTCTAATAATGGAAGAAACCAGAATCTATCAAATCCTCAAACGATAACACAAAATGAGTTACGACATCTCTTAGGCAGCAATCATTTCAGTGAGCGAGAATCATTATTACAGAAAGCACAAGAAGCCGAACAATGTGGTAATACCGACCTGGCTCTTGACTTTTACTTACAATGCTCGAATCAACCAGACGGCTCAAATGTAACAGACTTGCTCCAAAATGTAACAGCCAATGTCAATATTGTTAAAATTTTTCTACAACAAGGTGAGCTCGAAATCGCGTTGCAGTTCGCTACGAACGTATTAAATATGCATGAACTTCCACCAAAATCGAGTTATGTTATCATTGTGCACAAAATGTGTGTTTATATATACATCATGAAACGAGATTGGACAAAAGCAAGAGAGAGCCAAGAGCAGGTTGTAGATTTTCTAGAAACTGAGCGCATCACAACAGGTTCTACTAGTCTCGATCTCGCATCCGAAACGAACATGTTACACAATCTACGAACAGGAAGCTATCAAGTTTTAGAAGCCATAGCAAAGAGTGTCAAACAAAACTTACTCACAGAACTCAAAATAGTATTTCACGTAAATCAATAGATTCCCATGTTTGTATTTCACTCTCGTTGATATCAATCCAGGTTGACACTTATGAAAAAGCTTCTCAACGCAGCTTCTTTAAAGCTGAAATATGGGACTCACGTGTATGCTTCAAACTTATTATCCTAATCCATCATTTGTCAACTGCAAAATAGTTTTTTTTTCAAATAATCATGAAAGCATTGAAATTTTGTACAGAATCTGAAGTCTTTTATGCTCGATTGTTGAGGTATCTAATAGTGGACCTGTCTGTAATGGTGGTTGTGGGTGCGTGAGCGTTAATATAAGTGTGGGTGAGAGTGAATTTCGTTCATACGCCCACACTCACCCTCGCACTGTTTCTAATTTTGATTTTAAAGTTGTACAAATCCTCAACAGACGGAAACTGGAACAAATAGATGTGCGCTTCAGGGGTGTGGGTGTTGGTGTGTTAGTAGAAATGATTTTAAATATAAAATCAAATCAAAAGCTAGCGAGACACGTGTTTCGACTACTGCTAAAGTAGTCATTTATCAATTGCTTAAGATTAGATGGAAAAGTAATTTTTCTCCTACTATGTACAACTATAGTCGAGAGTTACTAGGAACTTTCAAAGCTAATAGAAGACATAATATTCAAGCGTTAGAAAGTTATAAAATTAAACTTCCAACAAGTTTGAATAAGAGATTCTCAACATATGTGGTGTGTTAGTAGATATGATTTTAAATATAAAATCAAGTCAATGAAAATAGCTAGCCTATTGTTGATTGAGTTGGCATGACGATTTCGGTATCTAGTATTTCTTGAATAGTAGAATCACTTTTGTTACTTCCATCTGATGGTTGGAATGGAGTAACATAATCTTGAATATGGTAGTTATTGGTCCTTAGTATGTATGAAAGAAACTATAGACCCCTTTTGAGATTCGTATTGTTTTTATTCATGTTTATTATTTACTTACAACGATGTATTAGGGTGTGGGTGGGTGTGGGTGTGGGTGTGGTTGTGAAAAAAGAGAGAAACAATACCCACATCATCAACGCCCACACCCATACTCACACCTACACCCACACCCACACCCACACCCACACCCACACCCCACACCCCACACCCACACCCACACCCACACCCACACCCTTCTTTTTAACAGTGACAATCGCAACTCTTGATAGTGATTCTATCAAAATTTATTCAAAAAATATCCATTCGCCTTTTAATTGGAAATGAGGAGTAATTAAATGGACAAGGTTCTAAATGAACTTTTAAGAAGATTTTTCAAAGTGAAATTAAATTTTTGACACTCTTATCATATAAATGTTAGAGAACAATAAAAAAAAATTATTTAGAGAAAGAAAAAAAACAATTAAAGTTCTTAAATAAAAAGATGATAAACGGAAAATACGATTAATTTCCAATTCTTGACAATCAATTCCATACGTGACACATCAATTCAATATCAATAGTCATGTTTTATCATCTAAAGATAAAATTATATAATCAATTTGTTTTATTTTAAATAACAAATTATGATAATAAATACGAGCAATTATTTTTAGTTTTTGATTATTTGTCTTGAATAAAAACAATTGTTTATTAATTAGTTTGATTAATATTTTTGATAAAAATAAATCTAATAATAGAACTTCAAATTCAGATAAATAATCAAAATTTTTTCAATCCGATCTTTCTCTTAAACGATAACGATCAATTAATAAACCAGTACCAATTATCGTTCTTTTATTCTTATTCTGTCGCATATTATCATTTGATTTTTTGCTAATTGAAGAAGATAGGTTTGTTTTTGTGGAATAGTGGTAAAAAAAAGAGAATTATATTAGCAGAATATTTATTTGATTCATCTAAAGTCTATTGATTGCTCATTGATGATGATAAACTCTACAATTGAAAGATAATACTGTCAACTAGTCAATATTCTATTTAAAAGTAATATATTATCAAATGATTGTAATCAAATAAATTTTATGTCAAGCTAAAATAAAAATAATTGTTTGCTTTTTAAAATAGTTTGCGTGTTGAGATGTTACCTAAAAGCAGATCCAGTATATTGCTATTGTTCAATGACCTCTCTTCCTTCAGAGAAGGTTCATTTCTGTGATTAATAGTTTGTTTAATAGATCAAAATGTCTATTATTCGAATAGAATACAGTTGATTATATTTTCAATAAGGTTTGAGGAGATTCCATAAATATTTCTCAGCCTCCATATTGAAAAAAAGTTTTAAAATTTTGACAAATCAAGGCTAACTCGTTACAAAGCTAGATTTTTTAATTTATTTTTTGCTCAAATAAAAACCGTAGATCTTACATTGTGATCAGTGTTTTTGTTTTGGTCATGAATTCAAAAATTTTCATAAGACAAAGGAATGAAAATTTAAAAATCGTTCTCTATTAAAGCCTAGCTTTAAAGGCGATCTATAACCTAAAATCTATTCAAGCATGTTAACTTGCATCGTTTATTATGAAATTATTGTTCGCATACAAGATATTTCTGATTAATAAATCGACTAACTTGCAGATTTGAGAAAGTATTTTACCGATAATCTATTCTAGCTAAGACTAACATTCTCTAAAATTTTAATTGGGTGTGAGATGGGTGTGGGTGTGCGGATGTGGGTGTAAAGAAAGAAAAGAACCATCCACACCCACACCCACCCCACACCCTCGTATGTCGAAGCACATTTAGGGTGAGTATGGAAGTGGGATGGGCGTGTGTGTTTGGTGTGGGTGTTTGGGCGTAGGATGAATGTAGTTGTGGGTGAGTATGGGTGGATGTGTGTGAGTGAATGTGGGTGCATGGATTCGTAGGCGTCTCGGTGTTTATAACTCCACCGCAATGCCAACATACCCACACCCACACTCACACCCTTCATGTATATTTATTAATACACAAATACTTAGGTCTGACCAAAAGTTGCCATATTGTTAAAAAATAGTATAAAGATTTGGAGATATTTTTAATTTTATTTTATCATATGTTGAGGATAGTTGTCATTATTAGCTATACCAAGTTCAATTCTTTCTAACAGTTNAATAAAATTTAGAAAACAAAAGCCCAAATATCTATAATCAATTAATTTGTCTTTGTTTAATAGACATTTCTAATTGAAATTGTTCACATAATTTTCTTGTTTCTTGTGTTAATGGATGATATTCTCCCATAGATATTTGTACACGTTCATAAGTATTTTTCATAGTTGATTCAAGAATTAAATTCGATATAGTTCAGCACATCCGTTTATTAGAAAATAGAATAATCAATCGATTAGAGGAAAGTATAATAAAAAAAAAAAAAAAAAACTTTCGAAATCTGAACATCAATAAAAATTGCGTTATTTTTTTTTTTTTTCATTTGGTATAAATTATTCGAAACTAAATTCACTAAAAATATAATAGAGAACATATGCATGCATTGCTTTTTAATTCAATTCTAAAGAAAAAGGACAACGTCTTTGTTCATTATTATTTGTATTCATGCCCATATGTTAAGCAATATTGAAAAACCAACCATTTTTCATTGAGTATGTCCTTCGAGAATATGATTAACTTGATCTGAATTGATAAATCTACTGATTAATCAAAAAAACGAAACAATTAAAAATTGACTTTTGAATTAATTTGAGTCATTAATGAAATTCTATTGTAATTATTTGTCAAAGTATATTATTTATTTATTCTATACATATATATTATATTAATTCAGCTTCAGTTTTATTCGTGAACATTATTAAGATGTAAAGTACATTGATAATATACATAAAATGAATAGTTTTTTTATGATCTGTATTAACCATAGTACAGATTAATGTTTTTTGTATTAGACTAAAGGAACTCACATGATGTTTTTCGAAGAAAAGTATAGTGAGTGTATGTTTTCAATCAAGGCTTTATGACTCTCATTGTCTCATAACAACGGGGGTTAAAGGTCAGCCACTAATTAATGAGCAATGTTTTCCCTATCAAAGGAGACAAGTCAGCTGTCGTTAGGTGCATTTCCATAGCACACGAAGGCTTTCTCTCCTTCCTGGAGTTCTCTAGCAATAGAAAATGGCGCTTAGTGACATTAACAAGAAGATTTAGACAAAGTCTTTCGTGGAATTTCAATGACTGTAATAGCTTTGTGAATGTTCTAAATAGTGAAATTGTTGATTTTTGCGGAGAAGAAAACTTTTTCGTTCTTCATGTATTTTATATTAGTATAATGAAGGGTAAAGAATACATGTCAGTTTCACATTTTAGCTGCAAACGGACTGTACTGACAAGCCTTTCGGTAACAAAAAAAAAGACTATTAGATTTAAACTTGATCTTTGATTAATTGGTTTGGATTTAATACATTAGATTACAGTAATACAATAGTTGATATTAATGCTATTAGTCTTTTAATATATTCATTTTGTTGATAAAAGTCTGTGAGATAGAAAATATTTAATTCATGGTCAGAGTAACAGCTTTAACAGCTGTATCTACAGTAGAAGAAGGTCTTTTTTTTTTCTGTTGCTTTGTCAAGCAACAAATCATCTCGTTAATATAGATTTAATAGATAATCAAGTAGCAATCAATAATAATATACAACAATCAATCGTTAGAGTAAATTTTTTAGTTTGATATTGCTTTTTTGTCTTTCGAGAAAATACCTTTAAGTGTCAAATGCTGATAAAATCGATGCTTTACGGATAAGGAAGATCCAGTGTAAAACACATTCGAGTTACTAGGCTTTTCTTTCAGATTTAGAAGTGTTTTATTAAGATTTTGACCTTTAGTAAGTTATTTCAACCTTTAATTTCATTTATAATAAGATTTTATTAGCTTCAGAATGTCCTGAAAAATTCAATCGAAATAGAAGCTTCTTTCTTGAGATATTAATCTTTGGATGGCGAAATCAAAATATAGTAGAACAAACCTTTTCCATATTTGTTGTGTTCTGACTTCTTAGATGTCACTAGTAACAACATTGCGTTTTTTAATTAAGTCTGAATGCAAGAATTCAAATCGCCAATAATTTTCAAAGTAAATTATATTGACAATAAATTTTTATTTGAGTTGTTCGAAAAAATAAGTCTACCATCAAATGGTTAAATATTGTAGAAAAGTCTATTATCTGTGAAATATTATCATTTTTGAACCTTCAAGATTTCAAGAAGAAACGTTCTATGTCAGACGACATTTTTCAAATAGCTCTGAGGCTCATGATACGACATCATAACTCTAGAAGAAAAGTCCCACAGTCTGAATCATATTAACTTTCTTCAAGTTTCACTAGTTTCTGCTTATGAATAAAATCGCAATATAATTAGCATTTGATATTTGAACGTTTTTTTTTCTTTTTTATCAAATTACATTTTATAATAACATATATTCTTATCTTTATTTTAGGTTTATCCTAGTGATTATATTTTTTTTTCATAAACATCAATCAAAACTCAATTTTATTTTTCTTCTTTATTAATCTCTTCGATGAAAATATAAAATCTGTTTTTTTTTTCGGGGGTTACATATAAAAATGTCTTTTTTTGTTCTAGATAATTAATTAATTTTTTGTTTTTTTTAATTGAATAAAAAATGCCAATAGCAACAAATGGTACTCATATTGAATCACCTGTAAAAAATCAAACAAATATTCAAGATGATGATGAAGAATATCGTCGTGAACTTGAACGACCAGCTGATGTTAAAGAAGATATGCGACAAATGGGACAACGACAACGTGTTACAATGATATTAAATTCAAAAGAATTTCGTGATGAACTTGAAGCAATTATAACTGATGCTTTAAAACATGGACCACATCCAGCATCATTAATTGCATTACAACAAATATCCGAATTACTATTACCGCATACATCACGTTGGACAACAGTATCATCATTATCACGTTCTGGTGGTTCAGTTATTGTACCAATTAATGATATACGTGGAGTTGATTCAACAAGTTATTCAAAAAGTGAACGTTTACTTCGTTGTAAATTAGCATCACTTTATCGACTTATTGATTTATTTGGATGGTCACAAGGCATTTATAATCATATAACGGTAAGTCTTTAAGAAAAAATATAGATTATATACAATATAGTACAAATATATATTCTGTTCTTGATTTTTATCAGTTATAGTTAATCATTGAGAATCTAAAACAAATAATGAATATAAATATTGACTTTTGTTTGTTCCGCATATCATTATATCTTTATTGCGAACATTTGTTGGTTTCACGCATTTAAGGAAAAATGTTCACATTATAGAATTAAGACAATATCTGCTATATGTAAAACAACATCTGCTTGAAAAATATGCTGTTTTTTATCACGCATCCAAAAATTCTCTAAGGAACTTCATTTTTAGTCGATTGCTTTCTGTTTTGTTTTTTGTTTGAAATAGCATGTGAAGCTTCAGCGACTATTTTCTGAATTACGGGTTTTTATTATTATATATAGAAGTACTTCTATAAATAGATGACCATTTTTTTTAGAGTTTTTCGAGGCATGGAACTTGCTATCTTTTTTCTCCACATAAAAAGGAAGAGTGTTAAAAACAGAACTCTGCTAGGTACTACAATTTGACATAGTCTTTCAAATAAAAAACAAAATATTAAATCAATAGAATAATATCTCACAGAGAATTTTGGGTCAGCAAATGAGCTATGTATGATTCTTGTTTGTTAAATATTTCTTGAAAATGTCATGATATAGGACTGAAAATTTTATTCAACTTGAATATACTTGGTCGAAGGTCGATTTTTGATGGAGAGATGACAGATAATTCTAGCGTCAATAAAATAAAAACAAGTACAAAAGAATCATGAGTACGAAAAATGATAAAAAAAGAGAAAGTGAGAAAACACAGCGAAAAAAATGCACAACAATTAGAAGAAATAAGAAAATGACAATATAGGTGACCATACACCGTGTCATCACAGTAGAATTTCAATAGCAGAACTTTCACATATAATGATTGAAACACTACACAATTTATTTGTGAAAATCTTTATTTGAACTCTACAAAATCTATCATAGTTCACGATTGATATTTTCTATTGTATTCATTTGGTTTTATTTTTGTTGCTTTAAATATTTTCATCCAAAGTACATAGTAGAAAAAAAAAACAAGTGACCTGACTGCAGTGTTGGGCCCAGATTTTAGATCATAGCCAGCACCTGGCTCAGTAATATGAGATCTCAAATCAATTCATCTGTAGATGATGACGAATCTTATGATGAAGTAATTTAATACATGGAGAGGAAAATAAATTAAGAAAAAAGTGAACACGTATTATCTTGATGGAAAAGCATTCATGTATGTCTCCACAATTATGACGTTTTGACATTAACACTGCATTTTATTCCAGCGTCATTACTACCAGACAAACGTATAGTTGGCCACATTGATCGAAATTTAGCAGCAGAAGAACACTAAGCGAATTCTTGTTCACTTGCTTTTTTTTTCGGTGCTGTTTATAGAAGAAATTGAATAGTATACTTTTTCATATAAAATAAAAGTTTCAAAACTGTACTATGACTGTGAAAGTATCTATCGGATGCGAAAAACCATATCTGTTCAAGACACTACTTGAATGATGGATAAATTCGGACATTAGACTAGCAGTTTTCAAGAAATGATAATGTCTCTCAATTTGAACTACCTATACCAATTATTTTATGACATTCAGTTTCCACAATGTGAACATTTTTTTGTTAAACTAAATATTTTTATTAATTATCTGATACAACATAACTAAAACGATTGGACAATAATTTTTCCTGCTTGTGTCTTTTTTTCAGGCTCGCGTTAATCAAGAACAAGAACATTTTTTAATTAATCCATTTGGTATGATGTATCATGAAGTAACAGGTTCAAGTTTAGTTAAAGTTGATATTGCTGGTAGGATAAAAAATCATATTTTTATTTTATTTTATTTTATTATTATTTTTTTCTCTTTTCAGGAAATACTATTGATCCAGGTAGTACAACATATGGAATAAATCGTGCTGGTTATACACTTCATTCAGCTATTCATAAAGCTCGACCGGATATAAAATGTATTGTACATTTACATACACCAGCAGTTGCTGCTGTATCAGCTATGAAATGTGGTCTTTTGCCATTATCACAAGATGCATTATTTTGTGGTAAAATATCTTATCATGATTATCGTGGAATATTAATTGAAGATGATGTTAAAAAACTTCTCGTCGAAGATTTAGGTCCAATAAATAAAGTAATGATATTACGTAATCATGGTTTTGTTGCATGTGGTGAAACAATTGAAGAAGCATGGAAATATGCATTTAATGTTATCAATGCTTGTGAAGTACAAGTACGTGCAGCACCTATTGGTATTGATCAATTATATTTACCATCGAATGAACAACAAAAACGAGTAAACACATTCTTTTTTTTTGTTTTAAAAGAACATTCTGAAAACAAAATAAATTCTATTTTTTAGATTGCTGATGTACTTCAAGGTAATGTAAATGAAGCAACTGAAGATAAAAAATGGAAAATAGGTGAACTTGAATTTGAATGTTTAATGCGCATTTTGGATAATGCGGGTTTTCGTACGGGTTATATTTATCGTCAACCATTAATTCGTACAATTGATAAAAGTGCAACGTTTAAAGATGTTGAAGTACCACCAGCTGCATCATCAGCAACATCATTTGTCGATGCTGGACAAACACAACCTGAAGCTTAGTAAGTTATTATTATCGATTGTGATTCTTTCTTTAAGTAAAGAGGAGAAAAAAGAAAAAAGAAAACTAAAATATTGTTTGTAACAGTTCACCATCACGTCAAACTCAACGTACAACTGAATGGCGTAATTCACCAAATGCTTATTTAAAACAAGAAATTGAAGAAACAGGAACACCTAATCCAAAGAAAGTTACTAAGGTAGATTATTTTATTTGATATTTGTTTGTATGTTAGATTAATATTAATTATAATCAAGAGAATATCTAAAACTTATGTTCTGTGGATATTTGAGATCAATACTGATCTCAAATCGAACAACGAAAATTTAATCTCATGAGATAGATACAGGACAATTCTCGATTATGTGTTTTTTTTTCTTTCTTGACAATTCTGTGATATCCAGAATATAGGATAATTATAGGGTACTGTCCAATAGAACGATACAGATAGATAATAAAAATTGACTTATTAGAAATTTGATTCCGATCGATGATGAAATACTATAGTTTGACAGAAACTCGAGCTTTAGATAATAAATGTATTCTAGCACAAAATTTTTTTTTTTGAAAATAATTAATGCTAAATGTTGTTAACATAATAGAAACATTTGAAAGAAAAAAAAAAGTAACTAAATATAAATTTTTAGTGGGTACCAGATACAGGTTTAAAACATTCAACACCAATTAAAATTGATACAAAACATCAATTTGCACCAAGTAATATTGATCCAAAAGAACTTAAAATTCATCAAAAACAGATAAAAGAAGATCGTTTTAATGAAAAAGTATCTGCTGGTTATCAATCTAGAATTCTTGAAAATGTTGGTTGGGAAGATGTTTCACAAATGAAAGTAAACAATTTTTTTTTTTTGTGTGTACATATTTTCTTTCACTTGATAATAAATTCTTTTAAGGATCCTCATCAAACATCATCAGAACCAATTGTTGTTGTTGGTGCTGCATCAAAAGGTATTATTAAACGTGATCAACAAAATAATGCTATAGTTTACAAATCATATTATGGTCAAAATCCATTTGCACATATGGATAATGATGAAATTGAAAAATATAAACGTGAAGTTGAACAAAATCAAATACGTGAACAAGGTTTGTTTTAAAATCGAAAATAAATATTCTATCAAAATTTCTTCTTAAATTCAGCATTGAAGAAAAGTGCTCTACTCGATGAAATTCGAAAGGGTATATATTAAAAAAAGAATAAAAAATAAAACAAACAAACATATAATTACCTATTATTATCACATATATTATTCCTTAGGGAGCAAAAACTTACAGATTAAATCTACTAAACAGGGTGTGAAAATATTTGACTTTTTTCTCTTGTTTCAAATCACTAAGCATGGTTTTATTGATTTTTCCTGCTTAAATAAGGACAATAAATTTTCTCTTACCAACCATATGACATATATTTGTCAAGCAAAGTGCATTAATAAATTTCAGCTTAGTTTCTATCTTGAAGGCATTACGTAAAAATTTATTCGCTTTGTAATCCAATCGTTTTTTTTTAAGCATGATTTGTGCTATGGTTTTTCTTTTTTTTTAATTGAAATTAATATCATTTATCCGTAGGAGGTGATTCTCAATATGATGACCAAGTTGATAGCCATAATACAAGTACTACTGATCGAGGTAAGTAAATTGTATGCAGTCAATAGGAAATAATCTCGTTCTCTCTCTCTCGAATTTAAATCATTCATCATAATTATTAATCGTGCATATCAGCCAGACATACATAGACTGGCAGTTTTGAAAAATATATATATATATGTTGGCAGAACATAATGATGTACTGTTGATTTCTATCGGGTGCGCTTATAATTTTATGTCTGTTGTTCTTCTTCTACTTCTTTTTTTTTTCTTTGTTTCTCTCATTTTCTTCTTCTTTCAACTTTTGTGCGTTTGTGTTCGCTCGAGAAAAGTGTCATTTTGTTTGACCGCCATCTGCTACACCGTATACTGTTCTTATTATTCAACAATTTTGGTCAACTTATCCAATTGATCAATACAAATGAAGTCAATATCCAACGACTAATATCAAAACAAAAAGAAAGGTAAGAAATATGTCACATGCCTTTTACGAAGTGTAAAAGAACACTTTAGATATTGTAGTAAAATAAAAATAAAAAGATAATGATTACAATCATTTTTTTTTTATAAAGACAAAATGTCAAGTACCATACTAACAAAAAAGTAAATTGAAACTTTCCCTTTCGTTCTTCACTTTAATATGACCGAACACATATATATATATATATGCGATTTACTACTATTTACTTTACAACACGCGTGTGGGTGAAAGATGTATGAGTAGTTGGGCTGTTAGTTGAAGGTTTCATTTTTTCTTCTTCTTTCGTTTCAATAATAACGATAGTCATCAAAAAAAAAAAAAGAAAAGTAAAGCTATAAGTTAATGCTATGTCCGAACGATTCTGTTAGCTTTTATGATTAATAAGAAATCATATAGATTTAATTAAGTGAGCTGTTTTTTTTTTATTTTTCATGTTGATGTTTAATTGAGTATTTGTTTTTTTTTCGTTATGCGAATTGATCAAAATTATTCAATGAGTAATTACATTCTTCGTTTTTTATTTAATTAATTCAATTGCACACGTTTCTGTGGCACTTCACTCGTTGCCAAATACATTATAAATGCATACCTCTTCTACTCTAGCGCAAAAAAAAAATCACAATCATGATGTGTATTCGTCTCTGCATCTCATTTTGACATGATGCAGTGATGACTAACGATGCCGACATGACTATTCTCTCGTTTTTTTCTCTTTTTTCTTCCTCAGGCATAATAGTGAGAAGAGAGAGAATTGAGTGAACTAATCTCGTCGATGTTCGCGTTGAGTTAGTTCTACTTAAAGAAAAGAGAACGAAGGAAGAAAAGAACGAACGTATTCAGGTAAATATAAAAGTGAAAAAAAACAAAACAGAAAAATTCGTCCTTATGCATCGAATAAGAGAAGAACAAGAGAAGAAAAAGACGAAAGGAACAAGTAAAGGTACATATACATACATTTTGATCAAACGTGTGAGATGATGATGATGATGATTGAAATAAGTAGTATTACCAATGTTATAAAAAGAGTTCAAGGCTATTAAAAAATGCTAAAAATGGAGGTATTGTATCAATATTTTCATTTCTTAACTAAGAAAAAAAAAAACAACAAAGAAAGAAAAAACATGAAATCTTTATTTATGAATTTTATTTTTCTTTAAGTGTAAATGCATCAACAATCAACTCGTCGTTCAAAGCGAACAACACGACGACGTGAACATCTAAACTCATCCTCAGGTGATTCAAGTGACTCATCCTTATCTCGCGTGATAATTCAAAATACTCAACAAACAAGTGAACATCAATTACCATTAAATATCATTCCATCATCATCAACATCGTTGATGAAAACTGCTCAATCAACAATTGCTACACAAACAAATACTCGGGAAAATTTTCTTAATCAATCATTTCATTCAAAATCTATTCCATCATTCGCTGAAACTCAACTTTTATCTATTTATTATCTTAATCGTAATATAACAAATCAACCTATTGGTAGTACAAATCGTGATAGTTGTATATTTATTGAACAACAAGAACGTCAACCAATAAGATTTCGTGCAACATATGATCGTTTAGCAACAACAAAATCAACACAAACATCACCATTATTATCATTAAAACAATTATCAACACATGGATCAACATTAATTGTTGATTCTAATCAACAAACAATTGGTAAAAATAATCGTCTTTATGAACAACGTTTAAGAATACATTCTGGTAGTCAACGTCTAGCTAATAATTCATCATTAACTAGTGAACCTGACGTACCACAATCACCAAGTGAACTTGTTGAAGAATCACGATATTCATACGAAGAATATATTATACACGTTGATAATAATCAAGAACAAAAAAAATTAACATCATCATCATCACCAACAAGTACATCATCAATAACAACAATTATTGCTCAACCATTATCTTCTCCACCACAACCATCACCACTACCACCACCTCCATCAATACCATCACGAACAATGCTTCAGCCAGAAGAATTTGATTCTGATCGTACATCACGTTTAAGTGTTGAGGATATCAATACACATTCATCAGCTAGTAGTATGTCCGGTTCATTTACAAATCAAGATTGGCCAACAACAATGGCAAAAACAAATATTTCTTCAATACCTACTACAAATAATTCAACTTTTGTAAATACACGTCAAACAACAACAAATGAAACAACACGTATATCAAGTTGGCCACCTGTACCACATGATAGTCCACCCGCTGATGCACAATTTGAAACATCATTTATTTTAGATGAAAGTGATGAACAACGACGTCCATCACGTGTTCAATTTGCTGAACAATTAGTTCATGTTATACCGCCATCAGCTACAAATAGTCTTAGCGAAGAATCAAGTGCTCCTATACCGCCACCACCTCCAACTGTTTCTGCACCCGCTGTCACACCTCGAACAAGTACAAATCGAACATATACATCTCAACAAAATGAACAAAAAGTTGATATGGATTTAGAAGAAGATGATACGACAACAACAACAACAACTACGACAACATCAAGCAATAAAGAAGCAATACCTGGTCGTTTACAACGAACAAGTGGATTAACAAATCTCAATGAAGTTATGATGACAAGACCAAAAGTTGTACCACCTCCACCACCACCGCAATCTTCTCCTCCTCCTCCTCCTCCTCCTCCTCCTTCTCTTCCTCCTTCATCATCATCAACAACAGCATCAGGTGTTGATCCTCGTCTTGTTCGTGAACAATTACAAAGACTTGATTATCAACTTATTGTTGATACTCGTCATCCAATAAATCAATCAAAATGGGTTAAAGATCATATGGATGCTTCTGATGTTCAAAAAACATCAACAACAACAACAGCACCAATATCTGGTCGTGTTGATGCCCTACGTTCATTATTTGAACAACAAAGTGGTCGTTCATCAGATTCATCAACATTAAATAGTCCAACGGGACAAATACGACGAAATGAACCTGAAGAAAGACCATCAAGGCATGGTGATGAAATACGTTTTCGTATTAAACAACCTAAAATATCAACTATACATCATGCTGAACCAATGCAAATTATTCAACATACAAAACAATCAACAAATAATTCAACAATTCTTAATCCATTAACATGGGAAGATTTAGTTGGTGCTCAAGAAGAACATCAACAACAAAGACGACCACAATTATTCTCATTTCCATTTGAACTTGATGAAATACAACAAATTATTGGCAAACGTATTAAATCGATTGATGATATTGGACATTATTCACAAGTAAAATCACAAAAAAAAATTAAAGAAAAAAAAAATAACACTTTCTTTTTTTCTATTTTAAGAATGATCATACATGGAAATGGAATGATTCATTTTGGCGTAGTTTATCATCACTACAACGTGATCAATTAAAACGTCTTGAACAACAATCACGTTCACGGCAAGATAGTGGTGATACGCAAATAAATGAACATAGTGATCGTTCAGCATATCAAGGTGATTCAGAAGATAATACACCAAAAATTAATCATATAAATAGACGAATACGTTCACAAAACTCTTCACAAGATAATAATTTATCAACATCATCATCATCAAATAATCAAATATTAATTAATGAAAAAAAACATTTTCAATCAACTATAAATGATCCTGGTTCAACTGTAAGTATAAGTGGTGCTGGAGCATGGCAACAACAAAAACAATCAATAACAACATCAAATGGTATTAGTAAATATATTGAAACAAGTACCATACATGAAAATCAACCATCTATTAGTATTATTGGTTCAACACCAAATACAAATTATACAAGAATTGATTCACAAGAATCTATTGCATCATCAACTACACAACAACAATCATTATTAAATAAAAAATTAGATAATCAAATGACAATTATTGAATCTGGTTATAGTTCAGCTGATGAGCCACAACAACAACAACAACAACAACATCATCATCATCACCATCATCATCAACGAACAAATCAATTTCGACCACAATCAAGTACAATTATTGAAGAACCATCAATATCACATCATACTGATACAAGCAGTGGATTAGCTGGTTTAGTTGCTGGACCAGGTTCAACCATAATATCATCAAATGATATACAATTACGTGAACAACCTATTTATGAAAATCTTCGTCCGGAATTAATACGTCAAATGAATGAACCTGAACTTGATCCATTAAGTTATGAACAATTTATTTATGATTATTTTTCAACACACGCCAAACGCTTACGTAGTAATGATGGAACACTTATATTATTTATTGATGGACAACAAATTCAAATGTCACATATTCGTTTACCATCAAATGATAATTTAATTATATCGAAAAATGTTTATTTAGATACAATTGATGAATATCCACCACCATTTGAAACTGAATCTGATGAATTAGTTATATTTATACATGGTGATACAATTATTTTACCAGCTGATCGATGGTTATATTATAAAAAAAAATATCATAATGCTCAATGGATAAAACAACTTGAACGTGTTAATCGACGTATACCAACAAATTTAATGCCTATTATTGAAAATTGGCTTGCTGAACATACAACATTTTTAATTGATAGAAATGAAATGAATATTGATGGTTTAAATATACCATTAACAGGTAAATTAGGTTTACATATAATTGATTTATATCAAATTTATCAATTACAAACAAATGATAATTCTTATTGGAATGAAATATTAAAATATTTAATTCGTACAGGTTATGTTTCATTTGATCCTAAGGAACAAATTATACATATTGGACATAGTGAACTTGATGCAGGACGTATATTAAGATCAGAATTATCTCCATCACCTGAATTAATTGAACGTTTAGCTCAACTTCTTCGTGCATTAGATGATATACATTTTGATAATAATAATGGTACATTAATATTAGGTGAAAATTTTATTATACCAAATGAATATATTCATGAACTTTTTGAACAAAATCAATCAGGAGAAATATTAAATGCTAATCAATTAGCTAATCTACTTTTACATATATGTGATCGTGAAGAAGATCAAGATGGTCAATCAATAATATTAAGATTAAATGAACAAATTTTACGATTAACACCTTCTTCAATTATTCAAGAACAAGAACAAGAACAAGATGATGATGATGATGATGATGATATTCTCTATCAATGGTTATCGGATAATCTTCATTGGTCAAGTGAACAAGGACAAATATTTTTGTTACGTTATCGTACAATGCCTAATTATTTAATACGTATAACAGGACAAGATGGTATACGTTTATCAAATCTTTTACATCGTCAAACTTTACAAATCAATGATCTATTTGATTGGCATAAAAAACATGTACAAATAGAACGTATTGACAATTCTTTACGTATGATAATAAAACCAAATAAAAACATCGAGATTGATAATTTACCTTTGGACGAGAATGAAAAAAAACGAGAAAAAATAAAATCTACCAATCAAAAAAAAAGAAATATGTTCGAGGAACATGAAGAAAAACCTTTGGTCGTTTTTATTCCTTTTCATCAGCAAACTCAAAACGACAACGAACAAAAAGAAAAAGAAAAAGAATACCATTACCAACATTCTACCTCTACTTCTCCTTTACTCGAACGAGAAGAACAGAAAAAAATAAAAACTGACGAGAGCGATGGAGAACGAGCATTATTCCTTGAAAGTATTTCTTCACTATTGCACTTTGTCAATGCAAATGGTAGTAATGTTGGCACGCTCGAACTCATTCAAGGTCGTCGCTTAAGGCTTTCGTTAACTGATAATTCACCATTTTCACAACAACAACAGCAAATCGAATTTAATGAAGACGATACAAAAATTCTTTATGAAGATCTTGATTTAGATATTGAAACTTGTGCAGAAAATTTAATTGATTTTATATTTGATAGAATTGAATTTGATAAAGAAAAACAATATATTTTTATTTATTATCGTAATCAAATGTTGAAAATAAAGAATTTAACACAAAAATTTCTACAACCAACAGCTAAAAAACTTCGATTAACATCAAATAAAACATCAACATTAGATTCATTAATAAAATCGATTGATGAAGAACAAGTTACTATATTAACACAATGGCTTGATCAATTAAATCGACAAAATTTTATAACAATAACTGAACAAAATGATATTGTTATTCTTCCAAATGGTGAAGATGATCAAGAACAACAACAAATACTTATTAATCATGATGATGTTGATAAATATATGGAACATAAACTTAATACATCAAAAACAATAGATCAACCTGAAGTTATTATTATGAATGATATAGCACGTATATTACTTTTATATAATTATGTTGAATATTCATCTGGTCATTTAACATATGGTTCACATCGTATAGCATTAGATCGAAATGAATTAATTTGGTTAAGATCAATTATACGTGGTGTAAGAATTCATGAACAAAATCGAGAAACAGAAATTGATTTATTTGATGGAGAACATACACAAGTACTACGATTACCCTTTGAACATATGCGACCAACAAATGATCGAAATGCTATTGCAAATTATCTATTTGAAAATGGAACTGTTCGATATGATATTGATACAGGAAATTATGCATATCGTTATGTGCAACCTGATATACCATTAGATGATGATACTGACTCACCTGAACGTATTGGTCAACGTCAAATTCTTTCATCACACATTCGTCATATTCATGTTGATGAAGATAAAAAACGTATTGAACTTGAATTTATTCATGATCAAAATCATCGTCTACAATTACCATCACGTTGGTATCGGCAAGCTGAAGCTCATCGTTTTGATCGTTCTTATATTATTGATATGTTACTTGCTAATGGTGGTACTATTGATCATGATACATTTATATTTGATGGTCAAAATTTTTCATTACAAGTTCCACGTATATCATCAACATCATCAACAATTCCAACAACAAATCTTCAAACATTAAAATTATCATCAAAAGAAAAACAAAATCTAATTGAAAGCTATGTTGAAATAATAAATAAACAAGATGGTATAAAACGTGATGATACAAATAATTTATTATTATTAGAAAATGAAATTGATGGTTCACAATTATATTTAACACCTGAACATAGTCAATTTATACATCAAAATAAATATCGACGACAAGATGTTAGCCATTTACTTAATAAACATGGTCAAATAAAACAAGATGAATTTGGTAATTGGTTATTATATTATAATAATCAATATGTTCAATTTCCATCATCAATTATTCCACAATCATCAATAGCAACAAATAAAGCTAATGTTTTACGTGCATTAGGTCAACGATTTACACGTACAACATCATCAACAAATAATGAAGATGATAAAGAATTTCGTGATCGTTTAAAACAAGAAACTCAAGATGAATTTCTTGACCGTTATCATGCAACAATTAATTATATGTATCATCATAATTTAATAACATGTAATAAACGTTTAAAATTAATTCAATTACATTTTTCAAATCAAACATTATCAATACCAATGGATCAATTACGTTCAATTATTGATACACCTATATTAAATTCTACAAATGATAATCAATTACCATTTCAAAGTCAACAATTATCACAATGGTTATTGAAAAATTCCGATACAATAGGTAATACACGTGAAGGATATATACAATTAACACATAAAAATAAATTATATAATTTTCCATTAATAAATCCAAACCAAACACAATCACCATCACAGTCAACATTATCAAATCTAGTAAAACGTTTTGGTTTAACATCAAAAGATCAAGCATTATTATCAAAAACTGATCTATCAACACCCGATAATCAAATACGTTGTGCTAATCATGTACTAGAAAGACTTGATCAATTAGGTTGTATTAATATTGATAATGATACACGTACACTTATTATATCAATGACACCAGATAAACAACAACAATTGATTATTAATAATCCTCAATTACCTGTTACTAAACAAACATTAACTGATTATTTAATAAATCATGGTCATTTTGCGTTAAGTTCTGATCGTACAGACATTGAATATCGTCATCATGATGATGGACGTATATATCGTTTTAGAACATTTATACGTGATTGGAATAATGTTTTTGATGACACAAATGAACAACGTATTATACATGTATTAGGTGAAATTTTATCATTAAATGGAAGATTTTTACAACGAGCTGACAGACAAATAATAATATCATTAAGAAATGGTGAACGTTTTATTATACCAAGTGATATTGGTTCACAATTAATTGGTGTTGTTAATGGACGAACAATAGCTGAATTACTTGTTACATATGCTGATGATATACATGAAGAACAAGATGGAAAATATTTAGTTATTACACTTGGTAATCAAACATTACGTCTACAACAACACAAACAATTAATGTCAACAAAACAAATCTCAACAATAACAACAGCAAAACCAACAGTTGATCCAAAATTAAAATTACTTTTTCCATTTAATAAATCATTAAGACAAATAACAAAAACATCATCAACATCAACATTAAATGTTCAACCACCAGATGCATCAAATGGTTATGCTATTGATCCATTACTTATGCTTGCTAATTATATATATCGTGCTGGTTCAATTTATCAAGATGATCGTGGTCGTTTAGTTATTAAAATGGATGAACATGAAATAGTTATACCACGTATTGAAGCTATTAATGCTATTGAAACAATAAATACATCACCACATCGTACAGGTACAATAGTAGCACGTTTAATTGATCGTATTGGTAAAGTACAATCAAATAAAGCGGGTGGTTTAATAATAACAATAGGTAAAAGTTCATTTGAATTACCTAAAGAATTAATTGATCGTGCTAATCAATTACATCGTGAAACAATTGATAAAGAAAATGATATTCCAATTAGTGATCAAGATTTCATACAAACAGGTTTAAATGGTTCAATGACATTAGCTGGTCGTCATAATCGTCAACCAAATGGACCCACACTTTTACCAATACTACGTTTATCAAAATCTGTTGGTAGTTTATCAACATCAACTATTGGACATCCATGGTTTACTGATGATCAACAAATGCTCTATACAAAAGATGGTCGTGGTGATGCTAGATATTTAAATTTAGATAATTATCCATTATCATGGCAAAAACAAGCACATAAACATGGTGTTAATTGTGAAGTACGAACAATACGTAATGTTGCACCATATTTAGATATATTAGGTTATGTTGAAAATGATCCGAAAAAAGCTGTAACTATAAGTGATCTAGCACGTTTACATCCTGAAATGTTAAATCGTGGTAAATTAAATGATAATTTATATTTAACACAATTAGAAAATGATCGTGCACAAGTACAAACAAAATTATGTCCTAAACCACGTATACTTGTTATACCAGATGATGAAACAATGTTATCATCAAATCGTAAAACACGTTTTTATGTACAATATATGTATGAACATGATGCTGTACTTGGTACTGATCCAGCTTATGTTATGATGTTACCAAGTCGTTATCCTGTACGACCAACAAAACCACAATTAATTGCTCCTCATCATTATCGAGATATAACATTACGTGAAGCACCTGTATATGTTCATAAAAAAGGTGAAGGTGAAGTTTATTATGAAAATCTTGCACAATATTTATCAGCTGAACATCCAGATTTTTCACCACGTACTGTTCGTCGTATGTTGAACTTCTCGAATCGTGATGAATATCTCGAATATTTAAGTAATAAAATGCCAGCAGCTGAAGCTGAACAACTTGTACGAGAAAGTGAAGAACCATTAGGTGAAATGCCATCTCGTTATAGTAATATAGCAACAAGAAGGAGTGGTAGTGAAACAAATCTTGCTGAGAATGATAATGATGAAGAAGATATTGATGAAGATTTCGATGATCAATTTATTGAGAATGATAATCGACGACGTATTGTTTCACCACATACGTATTATAATATACAAAATGGTACAACAAATACATATGATGAACAACGTCGACCAGTTGTATATCAAAATCGTCAAAATTCTTCCTCACAACCACCAATAACAACATCAACATCGAAATTTGTTGAACGTAGTCCATCAACATCAAGTCTTGGTTCAGATATGATTATTGCTAATACATTACCATCACGTCGTACTATTTTTGAAAATGTTCCAACATTACGTGATGATAGAAATCGTACAGGAACAACAACAATAATAACAACAAATCCATTAAGTAGTCTCACTGATGAAAATTATGGCCGACCTGTTGTACGTGGTCCGGTCTAACATATTTTTCTTAAATTTCATTTTTGTTTTCTTTGTTTTTCATAAATCAATAGTGTGAACAGTATATCTTCGTCTGTACATAAGATTCTGTCCTTTTTTTCTTTAATTTCTCATTTATCGTAGTTTGGATCTTTTATGCTATCAATCGCGTTTTCGATTTTTATTCTTATTATAGCCTTTATCTTAGTATGCATCATTTCATTTCTTTGTTTTTTTCGACATTTAATTCTACACGTTGTGCCATTTTTAACATTCACATTTGTCCAAAACAGAGTGCGTAATCTCGCTGAAGGCTATCGTCGCCATTTCTCATTTTTTTTTCGTCTTTTATCACAAAAAAACACATAATTATATAGACGCCATATACATCTTTTGACTGTTTCTTATGATGCGTTGTATTTTCTTTCGACTTTTTTACATATTTTCAAGGTTAACATTAGTATTCAAGGTTATTGGTATAACATTTACGGCTTGAAAATGACTATTTATTTTTAGGTGCTTCTCAATTTATATTATAATGTCATGAAAGAAAGAAAGAAAGAAAGAGAGAGAGAGAAATGTATTTTATCATTGGCTTTTTTTCGTTTATGCAAATATTCATGATTAATTTGTTTTTCTAACATATCCAGGTCGAACAACTAATGGCGCTAGCGGTCAAAGTTCTGCATCACCGGAAAAAACGGTGACATTACCTCGAAGTGCTACTTTATCTGGACAAAGTATGTGAATTAATCAAAGACAGAATATTGCATGACATTGTGCATGTATGCATGGTTTTTTTCTTTAGGCAATGATGAAGAAAGTGAAAGTCGAGGGACCTTTTCACGAAGTGCTAGCGCTGCTGCAAGTATGTTTTTTCTAATTTAAACATGAGTGCTGTGGTTTTCTTCTAAATATCATAATGAAAAATTATATAATTGATTGTGTTCTTTTAATTTGATAGAAGTGCCAACAACTAAATCGGATACATTGAAATCTGCAACATCATCATCGGCTGCATCAAGTCGAGAGGTATGTTGTAAGTTTTTGTTTTTGTTTTTTTAAAATCATTGTTAAATAAATATTTCAAAAGAAAATCGAGTAAGATTTTAATAAACAAAAAAACTATATTCTTATCTACAGCAACCATCTGCTACATCATCATCAGTGGCACGAGCTCAGAGTTTGGTCAGTACACATTGACATGCACCTACATATCACTTATTTCTTGGCTGCTTTTATTTATATATTTCTACTATGTTAAAATGAAAAAAAAACCGAACCCTATGTGATTGTCATTTCGGATGTTCCTATAAAATTCTTTTGTTAAATGAATAGCACATCGTGCACATATGTACTTATTGGTGGCATGTAAAGAAAAAAAAAAGAAAAATCTTTTTTTATTGAAAAAAAAAGAAAATTTATTTCGTTCAATTAATTTGAGATTTGATTTTTTTTTATTATATAGGTCTCACCAACGCGTACAAGTGGTAGTAAAGGTGGTGGTGATGAAACAAAAAAAGAGAAGAAATCAAAATTTCGAACACCATCATTTCTTAAAAAGCGCAAAGAAAAAAAAGAAGCTACGAACAAAGATAAACCTTAAATAAACGATCATATATACTTCGAATTATTATCTAGTGTTGTCGTGGTGTTCTCTTAATTTTCTTTTTCTTTTTGTTTTTGTAGAAAAATTCTTTTCGTATATAATACCCTCTTTTTTCTTGTACGTCTGTAGCTCAGCACATTCGTTGTTGTATATTGTTGCTTTTGTGTGTGTGTGTGTATGTGTATTAATCTCTAATGAAAAAGAAACGCAAAACAACAGACTAGTGTCTAGACCAATCTCTAGTCAAAAATGATTAACTAATAGATCAGCTCAAAGAATTTGTTTTTTGTTGTTTCCCATTTAAAGAAAACATGTCCTGATTGACTTTTCTTTTTTTGCTTATTGTCGTATAACTTAGTATGCATTTGTTTCTTCGTTTTCCATTGAAGAAACTTCTCATGATTTATTTCTTTTTTCGCTTGTTTTTTTGTCCGTATTGTGTGCGTTGACCTCATTCAATTTTTTTTCTTAATGATAGCACGCGTGAGCATATATATATACATATACATATACATGAAGAAATTGTCTTCTACATAATAAACATATGTACACATTAACTAGAATAGAATGAACAAACATGGCAAAGTTCAAATTAAGATACTGTTGATTTTATTCTCTCACTCTATTTTAATGAAAAGATCAAAAAAAGAAAGATCACTAGAGGTGCGAAAGAATAGTGACAAAAAAAAAATCTTCCAAGGTAATTCTATAACATAGGTAAGATAATGGTTAATAGTTATGTAATAGGAAGGAAGCCGATTACTTCATCAACATTATGTTCATTCATGTTTCAATTACTTCTACAAAAAGAGAATGAAAGAAATTATTATTCTTTCACAGTTGAATTAATACGATTATAGTTTTAATAAAATTTCTAATCGAATAGAAGAACTTCAAATTTTGTATCACAGTTAGTAATCAAATAACTGAAAATATAAATAATCTTGTTGTTTCTATTCTAAATAAAAAAACAAATTTTCCATAAAATGACTTCATTATTCAAAATATTAAGGACAAAATAACTTCGATAAAAATGACGAAGAAACCTTAAAAATGGTCTTGAATTTGCCTGTATTCATAAATGAATTTCAGCATCATTCATATCGGCTTTATCTTTATATTATTCAGTAACATTATAACTAAAATTCTTCATCATTTGTTAAAAATTTGATCGAAATAAATTTATATTTAATGTGTAAAATCATATCTATGTCTTTTATTGAATAAAAAAAAAATCGTATGTGAAAAAAAACCAACATTCTAAATCTTTAATTCTAACATCAAAATGAAAAACAAACAAAAAAAAAACCATATAGCATGTTCGATGAAAATGTTGTTGCATTTATTTTTCTGAATTGTTGGATTTTAACTACATAATCTTTGACAACGTCGTTTATTTTTTACTGTTGTTTTAATATGTTGAAGAAGTTCTCGATAATTTTTTCCATCTGAAAGATTTGAATTGGGATGTTCTTGAGTAAGTCCAAGATAACCACATCTAAATATTGTAAAAATAAGATTCATATTTTAATTATGAAATAGAAAACAAAATATTTTCCACCTTCCAAATACAAAAGTATCTATTGCTTGTCCATGATTACGTAGTTTTTTAATTAAACGATCTTTTGAATTATCTTGAAATACACGAATTTGATCATAATAATTTCCAGATAATTGATGTGCAGCATTTGCTTCATTAACAAGGATAATACGCACAACTAAATCACGTATACCACCACGTTCAAGTTCACGATACAAATCATTAAATCTATTCAATAAAAAAAACAGAACGAAACATATTCAAAGAATATTTTGATAAACAAGCTTGAGTGTTTGTAATGTAAAAAAACTATTACATATAATCAAGTGACTGTAAAATATTATGTAATTCACTTATATTATTGTTCGATTGCGCTTGAATGAAACTCAAAATATTTATATGTGAATTGTCCAAAAATTCATCACTATTACAATTTCGAATATATATTTAATTATTACCTATTAGCTTGAGTTCGAGCTGATTGATTATTAAAATTTGTAATACCCAATACAAGTAACTGTTTTCGATAAAGTGCAATTAAATTCGTTCCATTAATAGTTAAATTCTGTATGCATGTTTTTTTCTTATTATCTTGTGCAACTATTGAAATACATAATAAACTAAAGACAAAAAATAAATTTTGTCTATACATCTTCTTTACTTGATTGTCTCTTGTATTATAACGATAGTGAATATATGTCGAAATAGTATTATTGATTGTTGATATACAAATATAGTTTCTCTTTTTTTTTTCTTACGAATGTCTTATAAATGATATGCTGATGACAGCTGACATTTTTCTTCATTATAGACAAAAATTGTACATATAATAGATTTACTATTCTGCCTTGACAATGATAAGATATCATCAATTGATTCTTTCTTATAATATTAACTAGTTTTTTTTGTGGAGGTTGAATGACACATTGATTGAACATGAGAATGAAAATAAAAAGGACAACGGACACAATAGCATTATTTGTTCGATGTATTATAACAAAATCTTTTCATGAAGAAAAAAAAAGAAAAGAAAGCACGACATGACATTGTCTATGTGCCATCGGTCAGTCATCGAAAGGCAGGCGTCAATTGAATTTTCTTTCTCGCCGTTTGCTTGAAGTCTATTTGTCACACATCGTCATTCTGTCTTCTTTTTTTTTTCTTGTCTGATGATGAGGCCATATGGAGGCCTTTCGCACATACATTAAAATTACAATCAAAGTCATCATCATCATCAGCAACAGCATCGTTGTTCTTGTTGTCATCAGCAGCGTTCGTACATTGTTGTTATAGTCGCCCTTAAGCAAACTTCAAGTTGAGAATGTGACAAAATAAAAATGAGAGAGGCAAAATATATACATACACAATTTACTATGCATATATCATCTTTTCTTGTATGTCTGGACTATTCAAGGATCTTTTTTCTTAATGTTTTGTATGACTAGGTAAGATGAGAATTAAGCTATTTTGTTTTTAATCCATTTAAGAAGCTATTTTATTAAATCATTAACTTGTTTTTATATTTATGATATTCTAATCACAATAAAAATTGGTTATTAAAGAATTATATTCATAAATAGAAATATTATACAAGTATAGATTTTCTCGAGAATAATCATAGACATTTGATTAGAATGTTCTTTAGTCTACTTAAATCTGATATAATATCATCAAATAATAATTTCTATTGCAAAAAAAAGGAAAGAAAACTAATGAATGAAAAGATTGTATCAAAATAATCTTACATTTAAATCTCATTAATCGAAATGTCTAATATATTATATATATATATGTCGTTAGTGAAATGATTGATTTTAATTTGCTTAAAAAGAAAAAGAAAAAAGGTCGATCATGACCTCGAGTCATGATAGTCAAGCAGGAAATAGTAGTCGCCGACCTTTTTATTATTCGTTCGTTTTCATTTATTGGTTAATTAGTCTAGCGCCTTGTCATCATTGTCAGTCAAAAGAGTAACAGCAACATCGAACTTGTCACGCACATTAATCTTGCTCTCAACTTTGTCTATGTCGTCCGCCAATTTCCTTGTCGCTTTTTTTTTTATCTTTTTTTTTCTCGTTTATATCCAACAAATCACGTACTTTGCGCAAGTCAATGACAAGCAACATGGTTGTTCTCATCTTGTCGATACAAATTGGATTTTTCGAAACATCAAATTTTTTCTAATAGATCCTTAGAGGCCTTTCTTTCGGACATAAAATACATTGTGTAACATCATCATAGTATGCACGCATGCATTTGCACATACAAAGCCATAGTGCAAGTTATAAAATGCAAACTATTATGGTTTAGGCGTTTTAGATCGTGCTTTATGACTATATACATATAAATATAAATATACTTCCGGATTCTCATTTTTTTTTCTTCTTGTTCTTCAATGAGACATAATTATCATGGGAATGACAATGCATCCGTATGTTTGTCTGTCGAATAATTCCGTCCTGAAGTGACACCTAGTCAAGGTTGAGCATATGCACGCAAAAACCATACTTCCGTTTTATATTGTCTACTAACTATTTATAGGCACATATTGAGTCTCTTATGAAAGGAATATATCGATTAATTGGGATGAATCAAGGTTATCCAAAGAGAAAAAAAGAATGTAAACTGTCGATATCTGACACGCCTTACACACTTTTCTTATTCTTGTTCTAACTTCTCTCATTTGGTTTCTTTTGTATGTGTAGAGTATGCCAGGAAACGATGATGATTAATCACTTTGACAGCACACGGTAGTAGTTGGTTGTAGTTCTCTGTTACGCAATAGTCTCATTCCCGTTTCTTTCGCATCTTTCTTCCCGATCTTTTCCTTTTTCTCTCTCTCTCTCTTTCTGTCTCGTTTTTGTATGTGAACAAAAAAATCCTCCCTTTGCTTTACGAGCATCCGTTTTCTTTTTCTTATCGTTCAAAGCTTGTCGACGAGCGACCGAGTGAACGTTTCGGTGCCAAACATATATACGTTGAGTATTTCTCTCTTCTCTCTCTCTCTCTCTCTCTGTGTCTCTTTCTTCACATCAACGCGTGCCCATTTTACACATAGAAGTGAGTATATATACGCGTACACATACACACACGATACGATTAACATTGATAGCTTATGTACACACGTGTCATTATTCCCTGTGTTTTAAAACGAACAAAAAAAAAACGGCAATTGTCTAACGTTTTCTTTTTATATCAATCGTTTTGTTCGTGTTGATAATTAGGTATGATCTTTGCTTTCATTCTTTTCTTTTTAAGCTTCATTTCCGGATTGAAAGTAAAAGTGATTTGTTATTTGTTTTATGTCCAAACGGAAATCATTTTTCTTATTCTTTGACGTATATGCATACGATAACAACATGTGTTCTATATTGCTAACGGGCTTCTAAATATATGTGATTAGCCTTTTATTTTTCCTATTCACACCAAATTTAATTGGCATCGCTTGTCTTTCTCTCGTTTCTTTTTTGTTTATTTATTTTATGAACACATATAGACATCTAAACAGCTGCAAAACCAATTTGATCATTTATACAGGAAATCATTTGAAGATGAAATAACAAATAATGATTGTCATGTTTTCTTTTCATGACTTTTATTGAGACAAATTAATGAAAGAAATTTTCATACATATCGGTTTATCTTGCTTGAAGTCAATTTTAACCTTCGTACATCTGATATCATCAGGTACAAACATTGTTTTGCGTGTACTGGATAGAAAGTCGTCAGGGTCATCGCCAGGCATGCGTAGTTGTCATTAACATTGACAAGGATTGATCGTTATACGACATATATATATATATTCATTTAGACATCCTACGACCATAATGATTAAGAATGTCATTTATATATATATATATATACAGAGAAGGAAAAATGGTAAAAAAAAAATAATTTTCATTTTGTGACATCATCATTATTATAGAGTTACTTAAGTATATGATAGAAATTTTATTTTCTGTTTCATTGCATCGTGATTAGAGTTCTTTGGTGACTAGCGTTACATATAATATATATACATATATACGGGTATGCATGTGTGTTTATGTGCGTGACAAAATGTTCACTGATCGAAATAGTTATGTTTGCGTTATATACGCAATAAGCAATAGATGTGTATTGATAAGTACAATTACATAGACATTTTCTCACATTCTTAAAAAATTGTCCGTTTTGTCCTTCGGTTTGAATACATGAAGACAAAGCATATATATATATATATATATATACACACATAGTTCAAGATCAAGTATTTGTTAAAGAAGAAAAAAAAATCGGAAGAGATCGGAACAAATAAGTTTACTCTTTAAGTTTTCTTTTCTGTTTTATGATACATTGAATAGATTTCGATATAGTTTTAAAAAAATGAAAGGGTTTCATCAAATATTGATTCTGAATTTTATATTTATATGTGTAATCATTTAAAATGTATTCATTCAGTTTTTCTTTTTGATTAGAAAGAAAAATTTTAATAAGTGTTAATTAAAGTTAATCATATTTTCTTAGATTAACAAAAGAAAAGCGATTTCATCAATTTTAAGTCTTATCTCTAGTTCGAGACAATTCCCAATTGTCATTTTTTTTTTGTTCACAATTTCTATTCAAAATCATAATAGTCAATGTGTTGTCTGATGAAAATGGCAATAGCAGCTTAGCATACATACTCATTCACTTTCTGTCTCTCGTTTTTTTTTTTATTTTAGTAATCCGTCTTTTCTATTACTGTCTCGTTCGACTATTGTCTAATTGTTTTTCTAGTCACATGCGCACGCAGTTGTGCATCGGTTACTGTTCCCGCCAACACCAAACGACTACCCATAAATCATATCATCAGTCGCTGGGTACCGGTCAGTCACCGCCTGTTTGTCATTTCTTTTTCTCCTTTTTTTTTGCATAAGGTAGTATGACGAGTAGACTAATGATTTGTTTGTTAGTCATATACACAACCACCTTCTGCTGTCTAATTATTTCCTCTCTTCATTCCATGCACGCCTATTCGAATGATTGAATTCAGAATGAGAACATCTGGCTTTGGCAATAGTGTGCAAATATAGTATAACCTCATTAACAAGATCATTTCTCTTATATGTGAAGAGTGAATGTTACAAGATAATCTAACTCTTGTTTCTCTCATATACATATTCTTGTTATTGTTTGATCTTCATTCTGTCTATCTATATCATATACACATTTTGTTTGCATGTTGTTAATCTATTCGAAAGTTCAAACCGACCTCAAGAAAAAAAAGATGGACAATAACTATGGGCATACTTTATTCTGTTCTCTTCAATCAATGTATATAGGTGTCGGTGTATGTGTGTGTGCATTCGCCGCTACTAATTAGGTCGTCACTGTCGCATATGTTGTGTCAGACGACAACAAGTGAGATGAAGTATATACAATTATTTTGACAGAAAAAATCTTCCGCAGTAATGCTTTCAATTGTACTAAAGAATTATAGTTCCAGTTTTCTTTGTAGTGGAATAAGAAAAAAAAACTTCTCTGCAGATGATTTGTTTAGCTAGACGATAATTGTTATTTACATCTATCACGTTCTGATTATGAACATCATAGTATGGTAAATAGTAATCGTAAGTGAGATAGATAAACGATGACGCCGGACAGATGTCCGTGACTGTTATAATAGTACTAAATATGGCTCGTTGTCTGTCGTCTATATCTTTGTCATATAATTGTGCAATCTGTTTTCTTTCCTCGTCTTTTTGTTTTGTTGACAAAAGCGTCAAGTTAGATGAGATGTGTATGTGAGGCAAACATCATGATAGCAAACCAGTACATATTAGTCTTTTTATTGTCATCGTTGTTGTTGATAATGTATAAGAAGTAATAGCAATAGCCAGATGTTAGTCGGCATTCGATTTTTCTTTCTTGTCGAGTAAAGCATATTTATATATATATATAAAAGTGGCATCAGACTTTCTATGCATTAACGATTAAGAATAGCTTTTCTTCTTCTTCGTCTTTTTTACATGTAAATACGGACATTGGTCAGTCATGTTTGGTTCGCGTGAATAATAATGATGATGTCATAATCAATTTTACAGTATTATAATATTTATAATTCAACTTGAAACCATAGGGGATTTGAATTATATAAAAAAAGACGAAGCAAGCAAGAATAAATTTAATTAGATGAAATATATGCTCAACCTCCGCCTCAATCATTCATTTTCCTTTTTTTTTTGGACATCTATTTATAACGGAAATAATCTTTGCGCATGTTTCTTTAATTTTTGTTTGTTTGTTTATTTTAATTTTAGATCAATTGATTATATTAATACATAAATATATATATATATATATATATACATATATATATATGGATAAATACAAGAACAGACGATAGTTAATAGAAAACTTAGCAATGATTGTATTTATAGATATTATTCTTATCTTTACCCTTTTTCTTCGTAAGTAAATTTCTTAAGAATATATTATTAATAAAGAAAAAGAAACAAATTTTTAGATATATGTGAAGGTACAAATAATAATCCACCAGTTATTATTGAACAACCACAAGATATATTAGCTGAATTAGATAAACCCATGGCATTACATTGTCGTGCTGAATCTTCATCATTAGATGATCTTCGTGTTAGTTGGTATAAAGATGGACAATTAGTAACAATGGATCCAAATGCACGAATTATAACAGAATTTATGGCGTTGCATGTAATTAATACAATGCCACAAGATACTGGTGCTTATTATTGTGTAGCTGAAAATTCTTATGGACGAACACAAAGTCGAACAGCTAAAGTCGAATTTATAAGTATGAAAAGAGAGAAAAAAACGACAACTAAAAAAACTGAAAATCTATTTTGTAGGACTTGATAAAGAATTTCTTGCATCTCCAACATCAACAGCAGCATCAATTGGTGAACGAATTCGTCTTCGTTGTGAACCACCACATGGTTCACCTAATCCAATAGTTTATTGGGCAAAAAATGGCAAAAATCTTTCACTTCCACTTGATCATTATGATCTTATATTACCATCAATTCAAGCAACAGATTTTGGTTCATATCGTTGTATTGCATCAAATGGTTTAATTCGTCAATCATCAATAGCATATTTAACTGAATTTCATCGACCTAAAATTTCTATTCATCCATCAACATCACGCATCGATATTGAACGTGGTAAATCAATTGATTTTCAATGTCAAATTGAAAATATAAATAATGATGATCAATATCAAATTGAATGGCATTATGCACATAAAAATGGAAAAATCGTTGGACGAAATAATCGTATTGACATATCATCTGTCGAATATAATCATAGTGGTTTATATATATGTCTTGCTATTTATAATAATGGACGAAAACGACATGTTTTTTCTGAAGAAATTCTTCTTTCTGTCCATGAACGATTAATAATTGATAATGAAGAAAAAATTTTTAGTCAAACAAATTTAAATGTTTATGCTGGACGATCAACTATAATTGATTGTCAATTACCATTTATATTTGATGAAAAAATTCTTTGGTCAATTATAAATCGTACAGATATATCAATTGAAAATAATCATCGCTTTGGATTTATTGATCAAAATCAATATCGTTTAAAAATTCATCGTATTGAGGAATTTGATAATGATCTTTTATTTGAATGTTATTATCAAAATCAAAAGCAAACAAGTCAAGGTTTAATTAAACTACATGTTGAACGTATTGACCCACCACCAATTATTATATTTGTACCTAATAATCAAACAGTACCTAGTGGTGTTGAAGTTAATTTTTCGTGTCAAACAAAAGATAATGCTAAAATTCAATGGTGGTTTATATCGAATGGTCGATTACATAAATCAATTAAAATTGAAAATAATAAAAAATATAAAATTGAAACTAATCATGATTTAATTATTCGTCATGTCGATAAGTAAGTTGAGTAAAAATATTCTACGATTAAATAATTTCTATTGTCATAAAAACTATGGAAATCAAATATAACGAAGGATTTTCTACAACTATTTAAACACTTTTGAATCGGAACTTTCTGTATCATGTAGATCCTAATGAGCTATGAATATTCTGAAAAAGATTGAGATTGCTAACTTATTGTTGTCGAGATACTGAATTTGGACGGTATTTACATGATTATTCTTCTTCCTATTCAGAAACGCGAAGAAAAATGAATTATGAATTTTGATTTGAAAATTTGCATAGAAACAGGTCTCAACGGAAATAATTCCTTGTGGAAGTTTGGACTTTTCCTATTCTGTGATAAGAACATTGGAACCTGTCGGTTTATATATAAATGATGTAAAAACAAAAACATACTGCTATTATAGTCATATCTTTGAACAGGAACAACTCAAAGATCTGAAGTTTTTACAATAAATTTTTTTTTTGGTGAGAACTGTTTCTATGCAACGTTTTAAATCGAAATTCGAAAGTCCGTTTTCCTTATGTTCTTGAATAAGAAGACTATAGCATTATGCTTGCAATCAACTTTACAATTCAGTATCTGGACAACAATGAGCCAGCAGTTTGAAACTTTTTCACGGCATTCATAGCTCATTAGATTCGACATGATGCATATAGTTTGGACTGAAAAGTCATTGGATAATTGGAAAAATTTTTTCATAAATTTTCTTCTAGCTTGCTTTGACAAGATTTAACCTTTCGAGAACTAATTGTATGAAAGTTGCGCTAAGTAATAAATAAATTCCATTATTATAGTTCTTAATACTATAGAAATTGTAAACGATGATGTCGAATAATTGATCGTTCGCTTAAACAGTTATTACATTGTGTCAATCAAAACTCATCATAACATGATGTTCATTATAATGTGTCATCAGTCAGAAAAGAAAGACAAGCATCCAAGGTTCTATTTCTATTGCATAGAGTCTTTAAAACAGAAACGATACAACTTTTCTTGTCAAGAATTTAACATTCTCTGTAGATTAGATTTCTTAGAAAGTTTCAAATAAGTTTATTTGTTTCATCTTATTCAAAGCTAAGTAGACATTATTCATTCAGCTTAATATTCAAGTGTGATATGTTTTCAACTAATTGAATTATTTTATATTTGCCTAATTCATTTAGAAATGATGTTGGCACATATAAATGTATTGTAACTAATACAAATGATGATGAAACAACATGGATGGCTCATTTAAATGTTGAAGATCCACGTTCCAATGCTATATTTCATCGAGTTGAACGTACAGATTTACCTCAATCTCCAACACAACCATTAGCAATAGGAATAAATGGCAATTCAATTGAATTAGCATGGAATCATCCATCAACAGATATTCAAGGTTATCTTATAGAATATTTTAATTTAAATAATGAAGATAAAAATCTTGAATGGAAACGTTTATATACAACAAATAAAAATTCACGTCAAATAATAAATGATTTAAAAATAAGTTCAACATATCAATTTCTTATACGTGCACGAAATTTATTTGGTTATGGTCAACCATCATTATTATCTGAATTAATTGAAACTCGTCATGAACAACAATTTAATGATGATTTTATTTATTTATTAGATCCAATAAATATTCAAGAAACAAGCGTAACTATACAATGGAATATTTTACAACAAAATCAATTTATTGATCGTTATTCAATTTCAATAACAAGTGATAAAGATATTAATGAACGTATTGAAACAATTATTTATAAAAATAATTTAACAACATATACAATTACAAATCTCCGTCCAAATACAGATTATTCAATACGAATAATAGCATTAAATAGTTTAACAAATACAATAGGTCGTCCAAGTAATACAATATTAATACGAACATTAGAAAGTATTCCATCATCATCACCAACGAATGTTATTGTTGAATTAACATCATTGACAAGTCTTTCGATTCGTTGGAATCCACCATTAGAATTTGAACAAAATGGTCGTATTGTTGCGTATAAAGTTAATTGTTTAGGATCAAATGAATCAACATCAATACGTTTATTAAATATAAGTGCTGAGGCTAAAGGATTACATATAAAAAGTCTTATTGAAAATATGCAATATTGTATTAGTATTGCAGCACGTACGCGTGTTGGTTATGGACCATATTCACAACCAATATGTGTTACAATGAGTAAGAATAACGAAAAACAAAAAAGAATAGATTATCATATTTTATATTGTATACATTTTTAGATGCTGATTTTCTAAAGTTAAATATTAATTTAAATCAATTCAATTTTAAACGTCGTTTTCGTGAAGCTATTACTCAACCATGGTACGTTGAATATAATTCTATTGATTATTTTTTTTTATAATATTTTTCCTTCATAGGTTTTTACCATTAATTATTATTTCCAGTGTTCTAATTACTTGTATTTTATTATATGCTTGTTGGTTATGTTTTCATCGTTTAATACATCAACGTCGTCATGGAATAAAATTTGGTAGTTCAAATTCTGCATCATCATCATCATCATCGTCATCAAATCAATTTGTTGAAATGCCCATACAAAAAACTTTAAGTAATGGGACACGTTATGATTTAATTAAAGATACGCCACCACCATCATCCTCAACAGCCTTATGGACTGATACAATATCAAGTGGTATACGTCTTCAATGTTGTACAACGACAACAGCTTCAGGTAGTAGTCAATGTGAGCATGATCCTCATTTAATAAATATACATAAAAATCCCATAAATACACTTTTACAACAATCTAAACAACAACAACTTAATCCATATGCAACAACTGGAATATTTCAACATACTCATTCACCACAACAAACAACATCAGCATTATTACCGACTTATGTAAGTTGTAAATTCATTATTTTGTATCTTAACTTGAATTATATAAAAATTTAGTCGGAATCAATACGTTCACCACCATCATTACTGTCACATCACTATATATCAGATCAACAACAACCAATATCAGTACAATATCAACCACCATGGCTTGATCATCCATCTTCATCCTTTCAATATCGTTCTCAATCACATACACCATATCATAATCATCATCATCATTATTGTATGCATTGTACATCACAATCTCATCCTCATACACCATCATCAATACGTACAACAACACGTCATATGCATAATATTCCACAACAAACCAATAGTCCAAATATGATAAACAATGAAATTCGATGGCCAATTGAAACAACAATGAACAGTTCACCTATGTAAATTATCTTTTTTGTTTTCATTGTACCTTTCTTTTTGAATATCATTTTAATTTATTTTAAAGAGTAAAACGTCAATCACAATATGCTCCTCCACCTTCATCATCAAATGCCATGATGATTAATTCATTAGGTGGAGGTAAAGATTTATTTTTGTTTTTAATTAATAATAAATATTTTAAATTTATTATTAGAAACAATGACAACTTCATGGGCAAGTACAACAGATGCTAGTAATCATGAAAGTATATCATCATCATCATCATCGTCATCAACAACTGATAATAATGAACAGAGAAAAATAGTTAATGAACATAGTCGTTCAAGTAGTGAAGGTTCATTATTTTCAGATTCGGATAATCAACAAGATGAATTGAATATATCAGCATTAAATGGCGATCACGAAAGACGACCGACTTTTCTCATGCCAAATGTATAAATATTTAAGATCTAAGTTTTCTTTTCTTTTCTTTTTTTGAAATCTAGTCATCCTTTTCTTTTTTTTCCTCTTTCTGTGCGCGTATGATTGATTTAGGTTAGTGATTTATTATTTTTTTTTCGATGTTTGTATTTCGTTCTTTTTGTTTTTCTTTTTCTAGCTGTCGTTCAGATGATCTTTCTTTCTATCTTTTTCTTTTCGTTGTATAAAATAAGTGACAGTTTCAGGGATATTTGATAGTGTGAAAAAAAACTATTGAATATTTCATATAATTGTGACAATAAAAGCGACTTTTCAATATTCAATAATAAAATGATTAACTTTTTCAAATGTCTACTAGTGACAAGGAAATCATTTCAAGTGCGTTGCAATAGCTTTCTGCTAATATGTTTCCCATAAGTAGAATGTAGTGAGAATAGAAAAAACTTAATAGGTTTATCATTTAAAACAAGAGATTTATCGACAAATCAAAGTAAAGAATTTCAATCTGAAAATTTCTCTACATGAAGATTTCATGACTCTTGTAGTGGCATAAATGTCATGACCAAAACGAATGCTTCTTATTCGAGAGATTGAGTCTTCAAGAAGCACTTTCATGGTACCACATACCAGGAGAATTGACTTTTCGTACAACCTTACTATCTCCAAACAGAAGCATTGGTTTTGATTGTGACGCTCATGTCGCTATATGGGCCATGAGATTTATATTGGAGAAGGTTTCAGATCGAAATATTTTACTATCAGTTTTCGGTAAACCCCTTGTTATTGGCGACAAACCTAGTAAAATGCTCATAATTGGAGATCAAAGACCAATAGACTGTTATCCTATTAGCTCGTTAGTTTGACCAAAAATCAAGGGAATTTCGCACCATGATAATTCAAAGCATAAGGTGAGATATAATTATGGTAGTTTCAAGCTCACTTCAAGGGAAAGAAATTTCATATATAAATATGTATGTATTCTTTTCTATACATTCGTTGACTCATGATATATATATATATCTTAGTTTTTTCTTTATATCAGTACTGTCTCGTATTATACTATAGTGATTAATCAGTTTTTACCCTTGACCTTCAATAACGATGCATGTTTCTCAATGAAATCCATCGGTAGGACAAATATCATTTTTAACTATCATTATTGCTCATTTTTGTCAAGGAAACATAAAAATTAATATTCATCAATACTTATCTTAACAAATAAAATCGTTTGTTTCGTTTTGATATTGAAAGGAGGAGGACAAAAACGACAGGGAATATAGTCGCTCTTATGTAACATAGCATGTATTTAACTGTATCATAAAAAAAAAATCTTCACAATTTTGATTCAAAATAGGTCTAATAAAAAAGCAAAATCAAATATAATCTTCATTTACAGGGGCGGTGCGACCGGGGGGGGGGGGGCAATAGGGGTCACCCCCTCCTGCTCCAGAAAATTTTGGCTGGTACTTTCCGATTTTGGGGAATTTACAACGCAATTTTCTCCGATTTCGGAGAAATATATTATGCAAATTTTTCCAAAATCGGAGAAAATTGTTTAATAGTTTCCTCCAAACTTGGATTTTCTCCGATTTTGAAGAAATATGTATAATATCCTTCTTGAGAATCGCCCAAAAATGTTCTCCGAACTTGAATTTTCTGCGAATTTATACAATAGTGTTGAATATATTTCTCTGAATCCGGAAAAATCCAATTTTGGAGAAAATGAGTAGACAATTTTCTGCGATTTTGGAGAAATATATTATAAAATTTCGATTCGGAGAAAATTTCAGTTTAGAGAGTACTTTTTGACTTTCTCCGATTTTAGGACTCCCTCCCCCCCCCTGCTTCAACCTCTTCGTGCCGTCCCTGTTCATTTATTAAGAAGTGAATTATATTTAAGCATTTGATTATCTTCTTCAAAAATAACTTATTCTAATAACTCTATTCAGATTTCAGCCAGTTGTGTTGTTCAATAACAAGTGTTTGACAACAAATATCTTGGGTGTGGGTGTGGGGTAGGGGTACTACGTTTACGTTAATTTAAAATTAACGTTAACTAAAATCGTTAATCGTTAATTCATTGTAAATTAACTCATTAACGTATAGACAACAATCATATATCATTTAATTTCAAATTTTTAATGAAAAAATCGACGTTCATACAATAACTATCTTCATGGTGTAGATGAGGATGTAAGTGTGAACTACTCTGAAAAATATAAAGGAGTGCTGCAGAAACTTTTGTGATTCTGCAGTACATGCAGAACAGTTTTATGGCTCAACAGTACCTGCAGAACCTTTTTATGGTTCTGTATGAAACTACTGAACCGTAAAAAGCTTTACTCAATAATGTTGAACCAGAAAAAGTTCTGCGTAACAATGCTGAACGAATATAGGTTTCGCTCCATAATGGTGAACCATGAAGGCTTCTCTCCCTAATCATACTGAACCATGAAAGGTTCCGTCCGATAATGTCGAACCATAAAAAATTCTCCGTAATAATGTTGAACCAATAAGCTTCTGCCCGCTAATAGTAAACCATAAAGATTCTGTGCCCATAAGTGCTGAAGTATCAAAGGTTCCGCCTGATAACATCGAACCATTAAATGTTTTGTGCATGACAGCCACTCATGAAGGGTTCTCTACTCAATCACGCTGAACCATGTAAGGTTCTTTCCAACAATGCTGACTCATAAAGGGTTCTACCAAATAATGCTGACCCATAAAAATTTTTCCGACCAGATATAATAAACCATAGAAGTTTCTGCCAGTTGGGCATAACTCTTCATGGTTTCTTAGTCAAAATATGGAATACAAAAGAGTTTGGTAGAAAATAAATGATTCAGCATGGTACTTATTGGGAAAAATTTTTCTAAGAAGACTGTACGAATCTCGTTTTTTTTAATATAGTTTAAGATATTCAACACAACTGTTTTATCATATGTTTTCTCTTTCTTTCACTTTGCGATATGTTATTATACTCTAATTAGGCGATCTTTTGTCGACCATCGAGAATGTTTTCATTTACGTAGAATACACTGAACAGAACGTGTCGAACAAAACTTTTACGGATTCATGGAGTTTCACTATACTTTTTGAGTATCATGCGAATATACAAACTCTCACTAAAGTTTCGTAATCTGATAGGTTTAGTACAACAAATCTTCCAGGTTTCAGCAGCCGAAAAATTTTCCTAGTATACCTTGGAGAGGTATACTACTGGAATATTTTCTTGTCGTGCCTCGTTTATAATATAAACAGATGCCCACCAACCAAGAAGTCGATCGATGTGAACTCGTTTTTCCATTTCTCTATATACCATTTACTTTCAAATCGAGTTTTGTTATCTCATTACTGTTTTCAGACATCGCAATTTTTTATAGACAGACTGTTCTGCGAGCAATAGAAAACACTTCACTTATGCCACAGTCAAAGTTTCGTCACTGAATCGTTGACATCTTAAAGATTTTGCCTAAAGAAACGTAGTCCCTGCAGCTCAGCAGCTTTCTATATTGAGCTTTGATGAATCAATGTAGTTATGGGTTGAATTATAGCTGGTCGGATGTCTATTGTTTCTAGTCATGGACATGGCAAATTCCTGACTTTTGCTCGTCACACATAATGAATGCCACATAAATAGAATTATAGTTCTGATATCTTTATTTTCGTATCACCTCGACTTTCTACCACTAGTTCTAGTTTAGGCCAGTACGACGTTTATTTATTTGCGATTTAACATAGACAGACAAGATCGACATATAAGCATGCGTATAGACATAGAAGTATAAAAGTAGCTATGAGTGATACACATAAACATAGTCCGATAGACATTAATACAAATAGGAGTTTAGCTATAGTGATAAGGGATAGTAAAAGGGTCAAGGAATAGATATGAGTCATGGTTATTTATAGGGATAAAGGATAGATATAGGGGTAAGATATAGTTATAGGGATAATGCGTAGATACAGAATTAGGGTTAGATATAGGGGCAAGGGATAGTTACACTCTAAAAGAAACGTGTACCCAAGAACCGACACTCCTTTGAAAACCCTTTCGGAAACCCATCAACGTTTCCGGAAGGGTTTGCGGACTTATGTCGAGTTTCTGAAAATACTTTTTTGGTTTCCAACCATCCGGAAACTAATAGATTTTCTAGATTTTGAATTCAAAAACCGTCAATTGTACTCTTCGAAACCTTTGGATATTCCCCTCACCGGAAAGGTTTCCTCGCAAACCGGTTTTCTTTCGAAAACCTTTTCGCAAATCCACTATGTATCCTCGCGTACCTTTGGATTTTCGATATTCTTTTAACGAAAGCCTTCTTGGGTTTTCGAGCATCGGAAACGGTAGAAGCGTTCCCTAGAAATTCAGCAAGGTTTCCGAACATAACTCTGAATCATTTAGGGTTTCCGAATGTTCAGAAAACCCTTGAGTTTCTGAAAAAAATCTCCGAAACCCATTAAGTATTATGCCAAGTCCAATTAGCATTCGAATATTATCATATGAACTTTTTCATTCTCACCTTCCATCGGGAGATTTTCAGGTTTCGAGGTGCTCGATATGCATGACATAAACCCTACTTAATTTGTGTGAAATTATTTTGTGAAAACATAAGAGATCTGAGAAGTGTAAAAGAAGGCCTTGTTCCCGAGAGAATTCTGATCTGCTTTTATATTTAAAATTACCCAAAATTTGGATGCCTAATGGCAAATTTCAATGTGAAAATCGCAGAGCTGTGCTAAATTGGCTGGCCGCTATATACCTTCTAACAGTATAGTAGCTAAGAGGTCTCGTGCCGAACTTAGTTTTTTCTTCCCTCGTTATATACAATGGACACATATTCACCAATATGAAACTCAAATCAATATTAAGCAGCTAGATTAAGGGGATAGAGTGAGAGAATGAATATAGATTAAGAAGCTAGATTAGGGGTTAGAATAAGGGGATAGATCCAGGAATTAGAGTGAGAGGATAGATCCACAGATTTGAGTGAGAGAATAGATCCAGGAATTAGAGTGAGAGGATAGATATAGATTAAGAAGTTAGAATAAGGAGTTAGCTAAGGGTTAGATTAAGAGATTGAGTTAGGGGGTTAGAATAAGGAGATAGACATAGATTAAGCATTCAGAGTAAGGGCTTAGAATAAGAGGTTAGATTTAGGGATAGAATAAGGGGATGGATGAAGAGGTTAGAATAAGGTGATAGATATAAATTAAGAGGTTAGATTGGGAGTTAGAATATAGGGATAGACTACACTCTTAAAAATATCGTTCTCTCGAAAACTCAAACCTCTTCGGAAACTATTTCAGAAAACCTATGAGCATATCCAGAAAGGTTTCCGGACTCATCTCAAGTTTCTGAAAATGCTGTCTGAGTTTCCGAATCTATGGAAACCCTCAACTCTATTCTCAGAAACCTTGGTCTAGTCTCGAGAACCGGAGAGTTTCCTCGAAAACTGTTTCTGATCTGAAAACGTTCACGAAAACCCTATGTGTATCCTCGAATACCTTTAGGTTGTCGGTTTTTTTTAGCGGAAACCTTTTTCGGTTTCCCAGAATAGAAAACGGTCGAAGCACTTCCCAGCAATCGAGTATGGTTTCTGAACATCGCTCAGAAATTCCTAAGGGTTTCTAAATATTCGAAAAAACTTTGAGTTTTCGAAAAAAAGTCTCCGAGCCCAGTTAATTATCACGGAAAACTCAAATAATATTCGAATGTGTTTTTTTTCTCACGTTCGTATCGTATAATTTTGAGGCTTAGGAGTTGCTCTTCAGCAGGACATAAGTCTTATTTAATTTATGTGAAATTGTTTTGCAAAAACATGAGAGCCCTGTGAATTAAAAAAGTACCTGGTCACCAGAGAACCTGGGCTCGTTATTGTACCTCTCATTGTCTATAAATTTGAATGAATTATGAAAAATTTTAGTGTGAGAATCGAAGAGTTGCGCTAAATCGGCTGGTCATTCAAAGAATGTTGTATTTCTCTTTCTTCATTTATTCGTCCTTCGCTCAATGTCCAAACCAGAGATGCCAACAGACCACTTTTTTCCGGCCTGGCCTGACCTAGCCTACAGGCTAAACCAGGTCAATGGATGTCTCTGATTTTTCAAATCCATTAAATTCTATAACTCACTTTGTAACAACGGTGTAGCCAATGAGGCTGAGTGCTCCTACTGATCTTAGAACCTTTCTGGTGAAATTTTTGAAAGATGTATATTTTTCAGTAATATAGAAATGTATTAGCTTTTACAATAAAACGTTTAAGATATATACGTTGACTGTTTTGTGGAGCTCATGTGCTTTCGAAGCAAAGAAAATATAGTAAATATTAGTTTCAATTAGGTTNCAACACTTTTACATATTTGAAAGAACAAAACAATTGAAAAAGGTGGGTTTATCCCTTAAAACAGTAAAAATAGCTCTTTTTTAACGTTTCGTCGGTCGAAAAATTTTCTATAGAAAAAATTAGTATGAAGGTGAAAAAAAATATTTTTCTCTAAGTAATTCTATGTGGTCTATCCAATCATGCATAAATATCATGAAAACAAAATTGTGAAAATTTTTCATTTTCGACAACTTATAATCATAACAGTTTTTCTTTATATTGTTTTCGATATACTTTTTCTCTCTGTTTTAAAGTCAAGAAATAGCTTATTTATGAAAAAAAAGCTCTTATCTTGGACTTACTATGATAACATTGCAACGTCGCTTAATATTTTCCGTATCCTAATAATAGTAATAAGTAATGTGTATAGGACATCAAATCAATCTCCTTAAGACAATGTAAATATATCTATACGTTAACCAGATGTCGTGCTACGTTTCCTCTCGAAAAATAAACATACGTTCGTCTTGATTATCATTTTTCAATATTTTTCTTAGTATTTTGTTTCTACATAAAACTTCAAAAATTTATAATAATAAAAAAAAGAGATAAAGTCGTAACGTATACATAATATCTTCGTTTTCTTTTCTTTATTATCATATGTGTTTTTGCAAAATACAATTACAAATTGATATTGATGCCTTCTTCTTTTTTTTTAATTTGTATTTATCAAAAAAAAGAATATATATATATAAAAGGATGTCAATTTTGCTCTGCGGTAAACAGGAATATACACATAAAAAAAAATGTGTATAACATATTTCTTCAATTCTTTTTATTTTCTGTCAACTTCATATGCAGTAATAATGACACAGCTGTCGAATCAATTTATTGAAGAAATACTTTGGTTACATGTACATTGATAGTTTTGACAAAAGCCAATGTGTATTATAATTGACAACGTTTCTTATGGCAATGGTTCCTTCGCTATTTTCTTGTGTTTTTAATCTCATGAGTATTTGTGTTCTTCATTTATTCATACTAAAGACCTAATGTATGCCATCAATGATAATTTAATTCGGCTTGTTACTATTAATTTATTTAAAGAGGAATTTTTTCGTCAAAAACTAGTTGATGCATTATTGTAGAACGTCAAAGGCGCATTAGAAAAAAGATGAAAGAAAAAATAATAATAACTCAGTGCTCCATAATTTTCTTGAAATATATATATATTTATGTTTATCTGACCTAGTTAGTTCATCATAGTTGTAGATTTTATGATAATTCAAGGATAGCTATGACAATATAGATGCAGACATATCATGGTGTCGACAAGTTCTTTCAATTATCTATTCCTATCTTCAGGGAATAGATATTTCTACGTGGACGTTTTCTTTGTTGACGTCTTACTCTATGACAGATAATAAAAATGTGTTCCTCAGTTCTAAGCAAGAGTCTAACCATTCGCCATGTTATTTTTGACTTCAGTATTATCTATATCTAGGTTAAAGTTTGTATTTATTTAAAAAGTAGTATCATTTTTTTTAAATAATTTAGATAAATATGGCATCATTAATTTCCAATATTTCATCTAACTTATCCTCTCCAAATGCTTTTGAGACTGAATTCAGACGATATCTGAAAAGTCTTATTTATCATCTTTCATTTGTTCAAGCATTTATTGTTTTATTCGGTGTACTTGGAAATATTCTTGTATTGGTTGTTATGAATAGAAGGTCTTTAAAAAATACATCATCCTCTGTATATATAACTTGTATGGCAATATTGGATAGTTGCGTTCTACTTTTGCATGGTGCGAATCTAGCAAGATCGAGTCAAAATCCTTTTATTCATTGTTCATTAACTTATCTTACAGATTTAGCAATATTTTGTGCTAATTGGGTTCTTGTTATTATAACATTAGGTAATTATTTAAACTTTAAGTAAATAGATCAAGTTTAAATTTCGTCTCTTTTTCTTCAGAACGTTGTGTTGCTGTTTATTCACCATTTGTTGCTAAACGTCTTTGTACTGTAAATTCAGCTCGTTATTCAATATGTATCTTCTTAACGATTTCAACCATCATTTTTTCTATAAAATTTCCATTTATTTATGATATTAAACAGGCTTCTAAATATAAAAAATGTCTTGTACATTCAAATTCTGGATTAATTCTTCGTATATATCAACCAATATTATTTTATGCGATACCAGATTTACTTCTTCTATCGAATTTATTCACTGTTTATGCATTATTTCGACGAACACAACGACTTTCATCAGCTTGTTTAAAGGATGAAGAAAAATTAGATATGCGTATAAATGATATTAATTCAAATCGTAAACAACGACAACTAACAATTATGCTTGTTACAGTTAGTTTCTCATTTTATTTATTTACAACACCAGCAATGATTATGTTTATCAGTGAATATCAACCAGTACAACATAATGATATTAATAAAACAAAACGAAATTTTTTCATTTCACAAATGTCTGTTATATTATTAGAATTAAATAATGCAGTAAGTCAGTTTATTAAAATCGAATTCTTTATTTTTATTTTTTTTCTTCATAGACAAATTTTATATTTTATTGCTTGGCTGGTCAACGTTTTCGTCAAGCAACTAGACAAACATTTTATGAGTATTCAGAAAACTTGAAGATTTTTTATCATCGATATATTTTATGCAATAAAGAATATAATCCTGCACCGATGTATCAACATCGTTTAGGTTATATTGGACAAACAACAATAACTCCTCGTAGTTCATATTTTCCATGTAATCCTCAATCTCCATATAGAACGTCAACAATATGATCATCATTTTTTATATGAATGCAAAAACAGTTCAAAGAAAAAATTCAAAAAAAAAAAACGAAGAGTACAGAGAAATCTCATTTGTAACCTGTCAAAATATAACATTCATGACATGTCGTACTAGTAGAGATAATTGACCTTATTCTCTTTCACAATAATAGTGACAAGTGTTTCATGTATTCGTTCCAATCGTAAATTTGTTTCTTTATGGAAGAAAAAATAATAATAAAATAAAATAAATGTTTTGTTCACGTATGCTATATTATATTTGCTTTGTTTGTTTACTAAATAAAAATTATCTATCTAAAATAAATATATGTATATAGATATATATATATCAGACATTTGTTGAAGAGAAATTTTTAATTTTTCTTATTTTGAATGTATATATATTCTCTTAAGACTCTTTATATATGAAATCTTGATTAATGCTTTACACAACACATTGTACTCTTATCAACATCTAGAACAAAATGCACATATCAATAGACACTAACTAAGTTTGCCCACTTATGTAGATAACATTTGTGCTGATTGGATCTTATTACTAGAATAATATCTTGGAATAATTAATCATATGATTGATGTCATCGCATCTGAAAAAGTAGTTGATGTGTCTAGTTCACAGAAGAACCAGAAAGTTTAAAGATGACAGAATTCATCTCGAACTTAGTACATGCTTTAGATTTAGTGTTTCGTAATCTATTGGCCTTAGAAATCGATAAGAATACACGTTTAAATGAAATTTTCTTTTCTTGTGTATTCTTCTCATCAATATGTTTTTAAATAGAAGAAACTCTTGTAATAATGTTATTGTTTACATCATATTTTATTTCTAAAGATCTTGTATGAAATTCGTTGTTAAGAAAGAAGAACAAATTTAACTTACTGATATTATCTAAGAAAAAAAACAACACATTAGATAAGCAACCGGACACAATAAGTAAATAATGAATTACGGCAAAATAGAAAATCTGGATATCTATTCTAGTCAGAAAATTCTTCTATTCATTTCTTAATAACTTGTGTAATTAGTATCAATAGAATTGAATAGCGGATTTTTAATTTTAATTAAATTCTAGATAAAAAGATTCTTAATCATGCTCAGTTTGTGTTAATATATAGTATATATAAATTTTTGACAGTGTAATTAAAAAGATCCACTTGAAAAATTTTATTCACCCATGTAAGAAAAAAGACTCAAAATTAGATTAAAATCGATTAAATAATTTAACAATCAGTTTTAATGAATTAAATTTTGATAATCGATTAAAATAGATTAAAGTTAAAATAATTTTTTGTTTTAATGCTGAAAAATCTGATTTTAATCAGATTAAAATAGTACCATTACAATAGATATTAATCTGATTTTTAGACATTTTTTTACATGGACAGCTGTGTTCTTTATTAATTATCATGAAATAAAATTGCGATTAAATGTCGAATAATAATAAAGATTGATGGTGATGAAGAGCGCTAAGAGATGAACTCAGTGTATGTAATAGTGAATCTTTGAGTATTCCAGAACTGAATATATAAGAACTTGCACTCAGATTGGGATAGTCCTAATCAAATATAAATCCGTATTGTTCATAGAAACAGAATACAAGTATAAAATAGATGAAGATTTGATAGATTGTAACACAAATTTCGTTAATATAATTATGACAGTAGTTGAATTAAGAAAAAAAAAATTTTTTTCACACGATCCACGTTAATATTTAGAGTATATTGAAAGTAGTGATTTTGACAGATAAAATCCCACAGGAAAGAATTAATCAAATTTTTCTTCCAATAAGTATTTAAGCTAATAACTATACTTAATCATGCATAATCAGTTTGTTCGAAGACATTTATTGAAGCTATTTTTCAAATAATTCTTTAGTAAAAACTTTATCATCTTGGATCTAGCACTCCATGTAATGACACTAAGAGCCATTTGATTGATGAAGTGTATCAATTATATAGAACATTGGATAAATACGTTGTAGTTTATATGTAGTATAAAGTAAATATAAAATAATTATAATACGTTCGGATATACAATAGTAAAAGTATCTTTATGAATATTTTGTTGGATGTTGTTAAAATGACTTTCGATATCTTGAGCACTAGTCAATGGTCTTTGTCTTCCGATTTGATTGATAAGTAGTTTTAGAGAATTATTGATGTAGTATTGGTGATTAAAAGCCTCTCTACTTTCCATATCTGACTAGTTGTGTTTGTAAAAGATACGAACCATTGTTATGAGACTAAATTATCGCGCCAAATTGGAGCTAATGGAGATTATTCAATTGTAGTTCTGCTAGTTCGAAAAATCTGAATCGATGTGTGTGAGATATGTACAGATTTTGTCATTTACTATCATTTCATTTATTCGTTGTATTTCTGTAGTCAACCATATCCAATAAAACTTGAATGATCAATATAGTTGCTAATTGTTCTATATTGAGTGGTATAACAGAGAAGATGAGGTTTTTAATCACAGATTATTTGAAAAATAACTTCAAATAAATGGATTATTCATAATTAAGCATGACTACTAGCTTAAAGATTTACTGATATAAAAATTTGATTAACTCTTTCTTGTCGGCATTTATCTACCAACATCATTACTTTTCATATGCCCTTAGTGTAATAGTTCATAATTTACAAATATGATACATGATCGAATAAATATATCAAAAACTGCTAAATGATGATAGTCAATGTAATAAGCTATGTTGATTACGTTGATTCTGATCTAATGAGTGCTTCATAATGAATGACCGTGTTTTTTGTATCTTATTTTTTCATCATCTAATACATTTTATTAAAAAAGCGAAATGTACCACAAGATGCAGCGTGAAAAGCTCTACAATTTACATAAGACTGATTATTTTATAGTTGCACTTTTTATTCACAAATGGGTAAAATTTTCAATGATCAAATTTCGATCGTGCGAAAAAGATACTTTTTTTTATACGGGATCAAGTCATTTTTTAGTTTTTCATCTTTTCATTCCCTGATATGCTTTCTTAAAAGGAAAGCAAAATATAGCAGAAGATGCAGCCTGAAAAACTCTACAGTTTACACAATAAAGCTTATTGTAATTGTTTTCACAAAAAGCAAATTTCTGTGTAACCAATTTTTGCTCGGTCAAAATTTGGTGGCTCAAAATTTTGCCCATTTTATAAACAAAAAGTGCACACTATAAAATAATCGGTCTTATGTAAATTGTGGAGCGTTTCATGCTGCATCTTGCGATATATTTTGTTTTCTAATAAAATGCGTTAGATGATGAAAAAATAAGATGCAAAACGCGGCCATTCATGATGGAGTACCCGTTATTTTTTCTTTGTGAATAGTACTCAGAAAAGATGCTGCACATATTTCTATTTCAGTATCGAATCTAGATAAATAATGATACTCATTTTACAGTTAATGATTATTTCGTATTCTTTAATTAGTAACTTATATATTCTACATGTTTTTGAAAATTGTTTAACAATATGAAAGAAGCTATACAAAAAATATCTTCATTCCGTTTTATTTCAATAGAACAATAATAAAGTTCGTATAATTTATTATAAGATCAGGTTTTAACATACAGTGATTAAGGAGCTACGAGTTCATGTTTTCTTTTGTGGACTCGAATTAGAGTTTTGTTTCACCAATATCAGACATTCTATCCTGTATGTGCATGAACAAGTGAAGGATCAAAGTTATATCTATTTACTGAATACTCTCAGAAAAAATGTTAATGTAAAAGAAAAGGAAATTGAACAGTTAATTGGTAAACGAAATTCGTCGCTGAAAATCGTCAAACTAACATTAGTATCAAAACCTTCAGTTGCATGAAATAATTTTAGTTGTATTGATGTAAATGAGATCAAGAAAGTAAAGAGCTGAGTATTCACATTTTTATGGGCCCAGACTTGCAGCTATCTCTAATAGCCACTGACATGGACATTCATTATCTTTTAATCATTATTCGAACATTTGATGTAAATACTTTTTAATTCCTCCAATCGAATGATAAGTAGATAAATCGTTTGTTTAAACAGATACCCGCTACTAATACTAGCGCTAATTCTGCGAAATGCAAACTATTTATGATTGATATCACATACATCATGTGTAGTAAAATATGATCATATACGTATGTAATCGAATACGGATGGTTGCCTACATAGAATTTCTGCAATCTATATTACAAGTTTCAGTAAAATGTTTCAGAGAATAGCATCTGTTAGATAACATAAATGATATTAATATCAATACAGTTGCTAAACATAATCATCGCTATGAAATAGCTATGACTCAGAAGGATTGTTTTATTATTTTATATAATCATACAAACTTATTTTTGTATAAAAAAATGTTGTATTATTTTTTTTCTAGAAATCATTACACGATAGACAAGACTAATCCTGCTCAATTGATGTCATAAGCTTCAATGAAATTGTGCCTCTATTGTTGGTCCAAATAAAATGTGAAAAACTCAAAAACATTTAGTTTGTAAAACCAGTTCCCTTGTAGAGATATTCAATCTACAACAGAGTCACCTTCAGGTGACAAAATGAGGATAACCAAAGCAGTACTTACATATTGTATACTTAAGTATACAATACATAAGTACTGCTTTGGTTATCCTCATTTTGTCACTTGAAGGTGAATCTGCTGTAGATTAAATATCTCCACAAGGGAACTGGTTTTTCAAACTAAATGTTTTTGGGTTTTCCACATTTTACTGGGAGCTGTATACAGGCAAAATTTGATTGTAACCGATGACATCATTTGAGATCATAATATGTCTCTGAGTCGTCTATCCTGTGTAGCGTCTCCTAGAGATGTCTGTCAATGATAAATACAGGCATTGTATTGCTGTTGTATTGGACATCAGAACTACAAACTATCAAATAAAAATAATTAGTTATTTAATTATTATTTTTGCTTCTAAAGCGCAATGATTGCTCAATTGAATTGTAACCTCTTTCCAATAATCTTCAAACGTGACATCCAATGGTTATGTAAAATTTTGCTTTGAGAATCCGTTTTCTATAGTTGTTCATTTCTTTTGTTTTGTTAATGATCGTAAAAAAGCCATGCATCGTATTCGGCTAAAATTTATAACATCAATGATATGTTTATAATAGAATAAGATATTTCATTTTCCATCTAAGTTATTTCTAATGCAATTTATCTTCTCGAGAAAGAACAAATCAATCGAGACGAATAAAATCCTACATCAGATCTTATTTAGTTAAAAATTTTGATACTTTTGTGAACGAACTGACACAAATTAGTATAAATAGATGATGACATCATAATTTGATACTTTTCTTCAATTATGTTCTAAATACTTGACAGATATAATGTTTATTTAATTGTTGATTATTCAACAATTAATATGTAATATTCATAAGAGATAAAATTATCTACATATTCTAAACCAAGGGCAAATCACAGATATTTTTATATTTAAATCTATCCAATTAGAAATATCATTCGTTCAAAGTATCATCTGTTTAGTAGCATAAAAAAGATGACATTTTTTTGATAAATAATATTGCACCTTGATCATGCACATATGCATATATTTGTTATATATATATACATATCTTTCTTTTTTCTGCTTTGATAGCCTCTAGACATCGAGATTAGATATTAAAAGGTTCTAAATCGATACGTTATGGTAGATTCTTTCAATATGATTTTTTTTTCGTCAATATCATTGCGTGTCTATTAGTTAGTGATAGGTAAGCAATTTCATCTAGGAACTATGAAGTGAAATGTATTGATGCATACCATTGAAGTAACATACCATGCCAACTTCAATGCTATTGACGCTTCTTTTTTTTTCCGTTGATATATCACAGAAATTGCTAGGTAGAATACAATATAGACATGCCGACCTTCTTACAACGACGACGACAACCACTATCATCAAGGCTAATTACACATATATGTTCTCTATTTACTTTCTTTTAATTTCCTTCGTTCTTATTTTTTGTTTTGAGTTGTTGAAGAACAGAGACAGACAGATAGAAAGCTCGTACATATACATATATATATATATATATATATCACCCATATCGACAGTTATTCAGTCAAGTAATAGGACAGTAAAAATGACTAATCCGATTCAATACTCGATTGTATTTATCCTTCGAATGCAGCTCATCTTAAGTGTCTATCTGTCTAAGGCATTTATTGTCCACTGATTAATATAGAAAAAGAAATATACAAGAAGAATTTACAGCCCGTCCAAATGTCTAGCTAGAGTGCACAAACAAAAAAAAAGAAAATTGCGTACATGCGCCCTATCGTTTCATTTGCATATGGGTCACACACAGAGGCTGTAATCATATAATTAGTTTATGCAGTCTATATATACATATAAATATATGCATTGATTTCTATTTGGAACATAAAATGTGAGAATAAAATGAGGTGAGAACATTGTCTCGTACATGTATTTAGATAGTCATTGATTAAGAAAGAACGATCAATCGTCATTATTTCAACTACTATATATCTGTTTGTCTCTCAGTAACTGCAAGCAATAGACAATAGGTAGAAATGAGTATCACAGTTTGTATTTCTCTCTTCTATTCTCTTTCCATATTCTATAGAAATTGCGTGATGCCCGGCTCAGTTTGTTCTCTTCTCTTTTTCTCTAGTTCTCTTCAGGCTATGTAAAGCAAGAAGACAGAAAGAATGGCGATCATCACATCATATTTGATGTCACTGTAGAGACGCATATGAGAGTACCCTCGATTTTTTTGCCGACAAGTCAGTATTGTCCGTTGTAATTCATCACTATTCATCTTTTTTTTTGTGTTTGACATCCGAGAGAGTGAGAGAGAGAGAGAGAGAGAGAGAGGAAAAACTGGTCTTATCGTTTTGTATACATTCTCGATTGGCCATTGCTTATACAAGGCCATCACCTCATGTTCCCTTTGGCCAGCTATTGATGTATTCATTTTTTTTTATCAAACGAGCAAATTGTAACCGACTATCGATAGTAACATAGAGATTCATGTAAGTTTTCTTATAAAATATTTTTTTTATAGAAGATCAATCTTTTATCTTTTATCGATAGAGAATAGACTATATGTTGTCATGACTTGATCTATAGTTTTAACTAATAATGGATGAATGTTCGAGACAGAACTAGAAAAGTCACTCGACAAAGAACAAAAGACAACCATTATTTATATGAATCAAGATTCAACTATGAATTATGTTGACCAGCAATCGTTTTTTTTTCTCTTGCAATAAAGATAGGCACACATCTATGCATACATACATATATTCACAAGAATCCGTCATCTGGTCTCATTGTCAGGTAACCAAGCTGATGTATAGATGAAACTTCACAATAAGAATGAGAAGCAGTCAAATATCTTTATGTTACACACGTAGTGACTCCACCCCCCCCCCCCCCCCCGCCCGCGTCCCATCGTCCCGGCTCCCCGCTTCCTCTCTAGCCTCCCGTGTTTTCT